>CM040128.1:268771469-269326663 GCA_022559845.1 Amorphophallus konjac
TCTGTACGCGCTACTACCAACTCCCACAAAATTTGCGATTTCATCACAACCTACACATACAAGGAATGGGGGTGAGGTTTGGTCACAAGAAAGGAAGAAAAAATGAGAAAAGGGCAAGAAAACTTGGCTTACGAGTTGTGATTGGGCCCTTTCGCTGAAGTGCCCTTCAAGGTCTGAAAGCCTCCTAGAACTACTACCACTGGACCTGCTTCTCTTCGAGGAATGGGAAGATTCGCCCTCCATTCAACTCTCAGAATTTTGAACTCCTCCTCTCCCGTAAGGACTTGTGCTCCTCGAGTTATTCCTCGATATACCTGGGAAGATAAAAGGGACAAGAATTTATAGAAATGGAAGGAGTACGAGCCAAGATTACCTCCATCACCTGTCGATGATAGTCCTCGCAATAAGACACCGGCCAAGCGGCCCCATGTGTCGCTTCACCGCTCGCACAGGGTGATTGACTGGACAAAGAATAGGACGAATAGCCCCTATGTTGTCTAGGGATACCCTATCATGTTTTGGAGGACGCCCGCAAAATTTGGCACAACATCCGGGAAAAGGAACTAGGGCCGTCAGTATTGACTTCGACGGCAGATTCCCGTGGAAAATGATCACAACAAGACGTGATTCTCCGCTCGAGGCGGAGTCTCGACAGATCCGTCACATGGGAACAGTGCAAAGGAGAAGAAGTGTAGGGAAGAAGGAACGCACAAGAGGACAAACAAGCATCAGAAAATCAAATCACTCCATTCATAATTCTACATAAGCTGTCAAAAACATCATAAACATAAAGAGGTGACGGGTCCACTAGCCCGCCAATCCTCACCATCACTCATCTCTCCGGGCACTCTCCTCCTCTCCCCCGAGGTGAGGGTCCCTCAGAAGCCTCCGGGATCCCCGTACAGTAGCACCTGCCTCGCCTCTGGGCGCCTGCTCCGCAGCAGTGACTCGCTGCTCCTCCCCTGGCGTGGCGAAGAAGCCACTGGCGGCAAAGCGACCGGACTGGCGGAGTCGCTCCCCGAACTCTCGCGCTCTCTCGTAGCGCGTCTCCATCCCTCCTAGCCTCTGCACGACGGCCTGAAGGCCCAGCTGGAGCTCCCTCACTTGGGCCTCCAAGGCCCTCCTCTCGGTCAGATCCCGCTGTCGCTCGGACCTTCTCTCGGCCTTCTCTCTCTCTACCTCTCTCCTCATCATCTGCAGAAGAACCCTTAACTCCAGGATGTCTGGAGAAGGTCTCTCCTCACCACGGTGCCGCAGCTCCGCTACAGTCGCCACCCAGGCGTCACGCTCCTCTTCCGCCCGGGTCGCACGGGCCACCGCACTGGCAAGTTGCTCCCGGAGGGAAGCAATCTCGAGAAAAGGGGCCGAGGAGCTAGAAGATCCGCCAGCCGCTCCCACCGTCGCTGTCTGCTGGGCACGCTGGAACAAAATAAACAACGGCCATCAGTGAAACTCCGAAATCTGAAGTTAAAAGGGCGGCACGTAACTTACCAGGAGCGACAGCTCATGTTGAGCGACGGCCAGTTGCCGCCTAGTCTCTGACAGCTGGGCGCGCGAGCCGCCGATGCCACGCGTGTCCCCAGCTTGGGGAAGCCCCGCGTAACTCTCTCTCTGCCGCCGCAGGAAGTCAGCACTGTCCTGCACCAGTACACCCCCTTGCTGTCCAGGGAGACGTACGGGCCAGTCCTCGAGCCTCGCCTTGCCGCGACTCTCCCTCCTGACGCGGCTCGGCTCGTCTGCACTCGCCCACTCATCGGCCAGGCCCAGGGTCCTTGCCATGTCCTGCACCAAGAAAGGGGTCCCACATCAGTTAAAAGGAACGCGTCCCCTGTCTAGGACGCGTCCATCATTTGAGTGCAACACTCTCCGAACCCTTTCCTCCTCGCCCGGCTCGCTTCAAAACCCAAAATGAATTAAAAGAGGAAGAGATCGGAGGACCTACCGGACCGTGTTCACCTCCTCCCACGCCATCGGGCCCCTCGGGTCCCTCGGGGGCCCGAAGCGGCCCTTCCTCCTCCATGGACGCCGTTCCGTGATCGGGCGCGTCCCTCCTTGGGCGAGGATTTCCTCGTCCCTCTCCACCTTCACCACGGTCGGGCCCACCGAACTCCATCGATCAAAAGAGGAGGAAGACGAAAAAGGGGCAAGCGCGTTTCGGCGGGAGGCGGGCTCGTTTGCGGATGAGGCACGGGAGAAGAAGGACCACCCGTCGCTTTAAATTTAAAATCAAGGATTAAGACGCGTCCTCGCGCCTGGACGCGCCCAAAAGGGGGGAAAGGAAACAAAATCCCCCCGTGCAAAACTTAGTTCCCCGCTGTTCAAAGCAAGGTCTCGCGAAGCACGCCTCAAAGGACAACTCAGTAAGTGTGGGAGAGAGAAAAGTACACACAACACAAAAAAGCCATTTCCATTTCATATAATAGCCGAAAGTACATCATACAGTGAGAAGGGTGACGTGTACAAGCAACTCTCTAACTCTCACCGTCACCCTCCTGGTCATCTCCTTCCTCCCTCCTATGACGGAGATCCCTAGGGGGCCTCCGCGACCTCTGTGAACCCTGAGAAGCCGTGCTCGCCTCGCCCTGCGGTGGCACTCCAGCCTCGAAGGCGCGACGACGCTCCTCGGCCGAAGAAACCAGGTAGCTGCCCATGGAAAAAGAACCAGACTGACGAAGTCGCGCCCCGCGTTCCTTCGCCCTCTGGTACCGCTCCTCGCTCTCCCGAAGCCTCCCCTCCGCCGTGCCAAGACTCAATCGGAGCTCCAGCAGCTGGGCCTCTAGAGCCCTCCTCTCGGTCTGATCCTGCTGTCGCTCCTCCCTCTCTCTCTCTCTATCCCTCTCCCTCTCTCTCTCCACGATCTCCCTATCCCTCTCCCTCTCCTCTCTCTCCCTCATCGCCTCTCTCCTCGACAGCTCGAGGGCGATCCGCAGATCCACTACATCGCGAGGAAGCTCCTCAGCCTCCCGTCGCCGCTCCTCCTCTAGCTCCGCAATCCGGACGTCACGCTCTGCCACCCGGGCATCGCGCTCCTGCTCAGCACGAACAGCACGCGCCAGGGCCTCTCGGATCTCGGCCACCTGTCAAGACACGCATGCACCGTAAGAGAACAGTGATAGAAGGAAAGTAGCTGGAAAAGGGTCGCGGCCAAGCAAGCACTCACTCGAGCCTCGCGGTCACGCTCGGCCTCCTCAGCCCGAGCCACCGCGTACGCCAGCTGCTCTTGGAGGGCAGAAACCTCCGGAGGAGGGCCCCGCGAACTGGAACCCGCTCCACCAGCCATCGCGGCTGCCGCTGTCTGGTGGGCCCGCTGAAACACGGGGCAAACGTCAGTCAAAGGCTAAGCATCAAAAATCCAGGTCACAAAAAATGCATTGCATAAACTCACCAGGATCTCCAACTCCTGTCGGATGGCCACCAACTGTCGCCTGGCGTCCGCCAACTGGGCCCGCAGGTCGGCAATCATGGTATCACGAGCATCCTGCATTACACATAAGTTAGTATCCCATGCATACATATAGAAAAGTGGAGCAGTTTCATTTCACTTACCCCTGCCATACCACCCAAGGAGAGGCGGTCCCCGTACGTAGCTCGGTACCGTCTCATGTAGTCTGTGCTATCCTGTACGTGGGACACTACTGGGACCCCGCCCTGCTGCCAGTCCTGGTACTGTGCTGGGAAGCGCGTACGCCAGTCCACGATCTTCGCCTTCCCCTTGGTCTTCCGCCCAATGCGGGCCGGCGCATCTACGTCTACCCACTCCTGGGCCAGCCCCAACGTCCTCATGACCAGTCTAAGCCGCAGCGGCTCAATCTCGTTCAGGCAATGGACCCACACGTCCCGCCTGAAGCGAGGAAGACCCGCTACAACCCAGGGCTGGCCAGCATCGCCCATGCCCAAGTAGGGCCTCCACACCACCTGCATCACCATACATACATCATGTTAGTTACCATTCAGTCACATGCATAAACACAAAAAAATCATGCGCATCATACCATGGCCTCGGGATACTCGCTCAGCTCTCGACGAAGTGACGCCAGCTGGTAGCCGTGGGGTGCTGCAACCACGACCGGCCTCCACTGCCGCGCCAGAGGCACGGCCCTCCTGTTCCCATGCCTAGCCCTCCCCATCGGGAAATAGTAATAGCTCCACACCTGCATCCATCATACATCATTAGTACAATAATTACATATTTAACTGTGGGAATGCATAAATAAAATGTTTACCTGGAGGAAAGGTGCGAAGCCGCTGACTGTCGTCTCCTTCTCCGAAGTCTGGGAGA
The DNA here is from genome assembly GCA_022559845.1 of Amorphophallus konjac. Classification (NCBI taxonomy): domain Eukaryota; kingdom Viridiplantae; phylum Streptophyta; class Magnoliopsida; order Alismatales; family Araceae; genus Amorphophallus; species Amorphophallus konjac. Next base: position 268,775,749 of record CM040128.1, read on the forward strand.
GATCGGCAATCAGATGGGCAAGCAAAGCCGCTCCCCACGCATAGTGCCCCACTCTGTCCAGATCCGCCAAGAGCCCGAGGAAACGGCAGTGGATGCCATCCCCCTTCGTCCCCAGCAGAAGGCGGCCCAGGAAGAAGAAAAGAAACCTCCGAAGGTCTAGATCCACCAGCTCCCTCTCGCTCGGATCCTGGGTGAAAGCTGCACGAGCATCCCCCTCCAGTCGAGCCAAGAACTCCGCTCCAGTCTCGCTAACCCGCTGACGCGGGTCGACGAATCCGAGCGCCTCCATGATCTCCACTCGGCCGACTACCCTGCTGTCTCTATCAGTCACGCTCGTCTCTAACCACAGCAGGTCGAGGGCACTCTCTCGGTAGTCGGGGTAGGTGACCCCGCTGACTGCCTCTCCGTCAACTCGTAGCCCGGTGATCCGAGCCACGTCCTCCAGTGACGGCACCATGTGCCCCCAGGGCATCAGAAATGCCCGGCTCGGTGCGTGCCACCGCTCCCTCAGTGCCTGGATAAGAGGAAGGTCGAGCCGGAAGGGCTCGATCCTAAGGAAAGCTCCAAAGCCCATGGCGTCCACACGCGCCCTCTGAAAATCCGGCAGCCCACGGTATGCTGCCACCACCAAGGACCAGCTGATCCGGCCCTTCATCACGCCCTGCAAACCACAAAACCAACAAAGAACACATCAGCATCATGAACAGTAATCAACAATAACACTGTATATACTATTTTATTTTATTTTCAAAAAAAAAAAATCCAAAAAAAAAATATATATATATATATATAATATATATATAATTATGGAGGCGTCCTAGGCCTTGGACGCCTCCTTATTTTTTTAAATTTATTTTATTATTTACGAAAATAAATAAAAAAAATTAATAAAAAAAAAAGAAAAAGAAAACATGGAGGCGTCCATGTCCCTGGACGCCTCCTTCTCTCACTACCCGCCTCTCTCTCACAACCTCTCGTACACCCGTTTTAGCCTATTGAACCACAGAGTGAGGATTCCGAGGTACTTACCGGGTCGTGATCATCCTCTCCCGCGTCACCAGCATCCGCAGCAGCCTCCGCGGCCAGGAGAGGCACCTCCATCCCCTCCTCCGCAGCAATCTCCTCTGCTGCAGCCTCCTCGGCATCATCCCTCAACCTCCTCGCACGACGAGCCAGTCGTTTTCGCTTCCCTGGAACCTGGCTCGATCCTCCTCGCTCCATGGGGACTAAGAATAGGTCGTCTGGGTGACTGGGTCGTCAGATTGAACAGTAAATGAGCAAAAGGGGGGGGGGGGCAACCCTTAAATAGGAATTAGCTTCTTTGGGGCGTCCAGGCGCCTGGACGCCCCCTTAATTTTTATTTATTTCAAAATTTAAAAAAAATTGTGGGGCGTCCAGGCGCCTGGACGCCCCCAAAACAAAAAAATCAAACAAAATAAAAAATAAAAGTTGGGGCGTCCAGGACCCTGGACGCCCCCAAAACAAAAAAATAAAATAAAAATAAAATAAAAATTAGGGGCGTCCAGGCCCCTGGACGCCCCCATAATAAAAAATTTTCAAACAAAAAAAATATAATATATTTATATAAGAATATGTATATAATCCAAACAAAATAAAAAAAATATATATACAAAGAAAAAGGAAAACCATAAAAAAGATAATAATTAAGGGGACGGGGTTCCGAAACATCCATGCCAGATTTTATTCCATCAGAAAGAACAGAGTGAACTACATCAGGGGCTTAGGCGCTTTAGGCCTTAACTTCCCCAGTTCGGTTACATAAGCCCTCCACGGCTCGTATTCCTCCACCACGTGCGCTAAGGCCTTTCCCGCAACACTTGTCTTCCAGGGAGCTTTAATGGCCTTCGCTTCCTTCGCGTCCGCTTCAGTGCCCAACTCCCTTTTCTTCAAAGGAACAATGTCAGTCGGTGGCGGGAACGAATGGCGTGGGATGCCAATCTGGAGGCAGCACCGATGCGCGTTGTAAAGAACAAACTCGGTCGCGCCGATCAGTTGAAGATCAACTTCGGGAGAAGGCCTCATGAGGAGATCAAGCGAAAGCAAACATGTCGGGGCGCAAGTGAAGAAGCCTTGTGTCACGGTGCGGAAGTGAGACCGCCAGTCTTCACGTTTCTTCAGCCACGGAACGCGGTTCACTACAGTACCACCAAAGCCTAACACGTCGGCTATATGGTGAAGCGGGCTTTGTTGGAAGAGCTTCGAAGCGGTTGGCATTCCCTCGCGGTGGTCGAATTTGAAATGCAAATCCAGCCAGCAATTTAAGACAAGTGCACAACCAAATGGAGGCTTACCCAGGCTCGAGGCAGTAAGACCGCTGTAAAGATAGGCGAGGACGGCGGGTCCCACCCTCTTTCCACGCCAGATCCCGCAGATAGCACCCAGTTGGTCTTCCTCCACCATGTTGTCGGTATAAGGGAACAAGAGAGCACCCGCCAGACAAATGGTGAACCCCTTCATGATTCCCTCCAAATAGTCATCGTCTGGTGACCCTCTCAGGGCGTTCATGACCCACTCCGCAAGCTTTTGGAGATCGATCCCCTTCTGAGTACGGACCTTTCTAGCTGCGTCGGGCGGCATGAAGCTTCCAAGGACGCTTTCAGAAGTACCCCGTGTCAGCATCCGCATAGCCTTCACCTTCCCGTCGCTCTTGAATTTCTTCAAACCAAGCAGAAGTTCCACCTCCTCGAGGAGGATGGTCACCTCGAAGGTCGGGAAGACAAAAGTGTGGGTCTGGGGATGCCAGACCTCCACTAGCGCGCCCATAGCCGCCCAGTCCATACGAATCTTCTCGTAATGCTTGGCGTGAATAAGGAGCCCTTGCAGATGCCACTTCGAGAGTATGGCCCTCATGCCAATGGAGATATTGGAAGTCAGCTTTGAAAGCCATGGCAGCTTGGAAAACTTCCTCGGGCCTGGAAAGAGTGGATATGGCTGGAAAGACGAAGAAATGAAGGAAGTAAAAAGAAGGTTCACGTGCAGAAGTTTGAAAAGAGTCGGCTTACCATATGCGACATGATCGTCCCACTCAGATGACCCTCGAGGTCGGAAAGTCGCCTAATCTCGCTGCTAGGCTTGCTCCTCTTCATAACGCGGGAAGACTCTCCTTCCATCCTGAAGATCTCTAGATCATCCTCTCCTTCCTCTCCTGAGCTTCCAAAACCCACCTTGGTGCATTTGAATGAACTAGCCTAAGGGGAGTTCTTATAGGAAGGGAAGGGTGCTACAGGACAAAACATGTCACATCAGTGGTCATTGTCAAGATTTTGTCTGGATCTCCTTTAAACTGTGGTGCGATTCTGCTACCTTTTGATGTTGCTAACCTTTGCTGGCCCGTGCAGGTTTTACTAACGGACGTCTTTGTCCTATCTCCTGTCCCACCTTTCATTGGTTGGTCCCACCATGTCATGCATCATAGTATACGATACCTACGCTACTAGAGCATGTCAAGGACCTTGCGGCCCGAACAAATCTGGGATTTGAGTTCCCCTTCAACAAAAACGGTGATGATCCCGGAAGAGTTTGGGTTGTACGGATAGGCCGTCAATCTGTGATAGAATGGGGACGACGGTTCCATTCAGTGAGTTGGTGAGCGGATAAACGGGCCCCAGCCCAGTATCAGCTCACCGGGTCGGTATCCTGACCCGTTCTTCACAAGTTGACAATATTATCCTTGGCTATTTTCTATTTTTGTTTGTTTTAAATTTTTCTTTAAACCCAGCATGCATTCATATAGGACTTTGATTTATTGCGGAAGATCATTCAAGCGATTCGATTGTGAAAGCCGTTGTGTTTCAATTCCTACAAATATGAGATATTCCACTCTGAATGAAATACTGAGTTTCTTTGAGACAGCCCTACGCTGCTCTTCCAAAGGAGACCCTTGTTTGGACAGACCCTCAGATATTCCTTTACATTTTTGACCCACCTTGGCCGCAGCACTTCCACATTGGCTGGTAACCGCTCCCCAAAGGTGAAACCTCCGGTTTATGACCCAGGTACTTCCACACCGAGAAGTTGGTCTTCTTTTGTTTCGTGCCTGAGTGCACATCTCACCCTCCCTTATTTGATCTCCGTCCAAGCGATCGTCAATATTTGAAAGACCTCCTTCAAGGTCGCCTCATTGAAACTTCAGGAAAGATTCCAAACAGTAACGTCACAAGCGTGTCTCATCACACCTTGGCATCAACTTATCAGTCCGCTCCCACTTCATTTCAGTCCACTTCGATACCATTCCACTACGTGTCGCTTCCTTGCAAAGCAGACGCCAAGGCGGGGCAGCTGTAGACACGCCATTCTTGACGTCTCATAGAAAGTCTCATATTACTATACGACGCCCCGCGATGGCCTACGCATTTCGAATCGCTCGAGTGCTTCCTTTTCCTGAAGTCTTCTTCCGCCCTTTTCGGCATCCGGAATCGTCCCGTCACGGCATTCGGACGGCATCAACACCAGTCGAACGCATCAAGAGGTTCCGGAATCAAGAAGGGGGTCTGCCAGGCGGCCGCCGACGCCTGATCCAAGGACCCGGGTGGGTCTTAATGGGGGCGTCCAGGCCCCTGGACGCCCCCATGATTTTGATTTATTTTATTTTTTTTTTCTTCAGGGCCCAAAATTAAATAAAAAAAAAATAATAAATTAATGGAGGCGTCCAGGCATTTGGACGCCTCCATAAAAAGAAAATGTAAAAAAATATAAATATATTGCCAGTTGGCATATAAAAATTAAAAAATTAAAAAAAATGTATATATTAATGGAGGCGTCCAGGCCCCTGGACGCCTCCATAAAAACAAGTACAAAAAAAAATATAAAATGCCAGCCTTGGCATAAAAGACAAAAACAATAAAAAATAATAAACTTTTGGAGGCGTCCAGGCCCTTGGACGCCTCCATTAACTCACTCACGGGCGCCGGCCACCGAACGACGGTTTGTCGTGTGTGAAAAAAAAAAAGCCAAATTTAGAGACGTCCAGCTGACTGGACGCGCCCATTTCTGAATCACGAGGCGCCGCTCACAAAACCACGCGTTGTGCCAAACCGCGTGCGGCCGTCGTCGGTTTTCGGTGGACCTGTTAGAGGCGTCCGGGACCCTGGACGCCCCCATAAAAGTATTCTAAAAAAATCAATAAAAATAGAATAAAATATTATTTCGGCCCTGATGGAGGTGTCCAGAGTCCTGGACGCCTCCACCTTCCGGAACTCTATAAATAGAGGCCCACCCCCTCAGTTCTAGGGGAGCTAAGCAGTGATCCGATAGGCTGCCGCAGCCCAGAGGCTACGGAGTCATTTTTCTAACCCGTGGGTTCTTTTGTAGGTGGAGGTTCTGCCGGCTTCTCGGGTGCTCATGCTCGCGAGAGGAAGGTCGTCTTCATCCACCGCGCTTCCACGTCGTCCCCACGCTGCCGGAGCTCCGCCGGATTTCACCCTCGGCTCATCCAATAAGCTTTTTTCTTCCCCTTTTTCTCCATAGTCCTTTACATTCATCATATTGCATCATCTATCCCCCTTCACAAGGGGGCCTCTTCTCTTATACTTCTTACATCCATCATCTCATTTTCCTCCTACTCGAGTCCGAGAGGGGTTTAAAAGATAACACCAACCAGGTGTGTGTCTTGCCATCATTTCGTTATTTTTATCGCAAGGATTCGAATACTACACCTCCATCTTTCTAATCCACTTGTCATTTATTTGTCGTTGTCTTGCAAGGGTACCCGAGGAAAGCCCTCTCCGTCGGCCGGCCGGAAGGAGAGGAAGAAGCAACCCGCCATCTCCCGCTCTTGAGGTAGGCGCGATCACCTTCTTATTTTGGGGTCTTTTGGCCCCTGGCGATCACATCTTATCATCGAGGCCGCGGCGAGTCACTTCCCCAATGGCCGTTTAAATTTCTGTTTCCTATATTCTCTTTATATTTTGTTATATATTCTGCTCTTATCATCGAGGCCGCGGCGAGTCACTTCCCCAATGGCCGTTTAAATTTCTGTTTCCTATATTCTCTTTATATTTTGTTATATATTCTGCTTATATCATCGAGGCCGCGGCGAGTCACTTCCCCAATGGCCGTTTAATTTTCTATTCCTATAAATCTCTTTATGCTTTGTTATATTCTGCTTATATCATCGAGGCCGCGGCGAGTCACATCCCCAATGGCCGTTTAAATTTCCGTTCTTATATTCTCTTTATATTCTGTTATATTCTGCTCATATCATCGAGGCCGCGGCGAGTCACTTCCCCAATGGCCGTTTAAATTTCTGTTCTCATATTTTCTCTATATTCTGTTATATTCTGTTCATATTCTCGAGGCCGCGGCGAGTAACTTCCCCAATGGCCGTTTCAATTCTTGTTATTTAATTTTTGCATCTTTCCCGTCCCCCCGAGGTCGCGGCGAGTCACTTCCCGCTATGGCCGTTTAATCCCCATATTTTGCTATATCATACTTGTCCCGCTCGCCCCGCCGGAGCAATCTCCCGTGGTGGCCCCTTCTCTCTTTCCTCTCATTTCTGTGTTGCAGCAAACAAAACAAACAAAAAAGAAGGAGCCCGCGCGCTCTCCGCCTCTTCCTCTTCCCCGCATCCAGCTCTTCTCCGAACCGCGTGACGTCGCTCACACCCACCTCTGTTTATGAGCAATTTGATATAGGGGAACTCAAGCCAACCCCCGTCATTCTCTAACTGGCCGATCGCTCAGTCAAGACCCCTCGAGGTTTGATAGAGGATGTGATTGTGAAAGTCCATGATTGCTACTTCCCCGTTGATTTCCTCATTCTTGACATGGCCTCCTCCTCGGAGCTAAGTCACACCCCAATCATCCTAGGCCGCCCATTCCTTGCTACTGCAAAGGCCAACATCAATTGTGCTTCGGGGACGATGGACATCTCATTCGCAGGTCAAAAAGTTTCTCTCAATGTGTTCAAAGCTTCCCAATATTTGGACCTAGATGAAGAATGCCACTTCATAGACATCTACGATGAACTTATTGAGAATGATCTGGGCATGGGTCAAATAAGGGAGGTCAATGCTCTTCAAGATTCCCCTCATCATAGTAGCATTTGGCATAAGGTTGAACCACTTCCAGCTTTACAAGATGAACCAGCCCTTCCATCACTTGAAAGTCCTCCTAAACTTGAGCTTAAGCCCCTTTCGGACTCTCTCAAATATGCATTCCTAGGCCCCGATCAAACCCTTCTTGTTATCTTAGCTTCCAATCTTACCCCTATCCAAGAAACACTTCTCCTAGAAGTCCTTAGGACTCACAAGAGTGCCATAGGTTGGACAGTGGCCGATCTTAAGGGGATAAGTCCGTCTATTTGTATGCATCACATTTACATAGAGGACAACGCTAAACCTAGTCGAGAAATGCAAAGGAGGTTGAACCCGAACATGAAGGAGGTGGTGAAGAAGGAGGTTGTCAAATGGCTCGATGCGGGAATTATTTATCCCATATCGGATAGCCAATGGGTGAATCCCACTCAAGTGGTTCCTAAGAAATCGGGACTCACCGTGGTCCAAAATGAACAAGAAGAAGATGTGCCCACTAGGCCCACCACGGGATGGAGAGTGTGCATCGATTATAGGAAACTCAATGCCATGACCAAAAAGGATCATTTTTCACTCCCCTTTATTGATCAAATTCTAGAGAAATTGGCGGGCCAAAGATATTTTTGTTTCCTAGATGGATATTCTGGGTACAATCAAGTTGCCATTTATCCGGAAGACCAAGAGAAGACCACATTCACTTGTCCATATGGAACATTTACCTTTCGGAGAATGCCATTCGGTCTTTGTAATGCACCGGACACTTTTCAAATGTGCATGATGGCCATTTTCTCTGATATGGTAGGAGAATTCTTGGAGATCTTTATAGATGATTTTTCTGTGTTTGGGGAGTCATTTGAAAACTGCTTGGAAAATTTGAAGAAAGTGCTTGCGAGATGTATTGAAACTAACCTTGTTCTTAGTTGGGAAAAGAGTCACTTCATGGTTCAAGATGGCATAGTTTTGGGCCATATTGTGTCCGAGTAAGGTATAGAGGTGGATAAAGCCAAGATCGACCTTATTTCTAATCTCCCTCCTCCAACCTCTGTGAGGCAAATTCGTTCATTCCTCGGCCATGCCGGTTTTTACCGCCGGTTCATAAGTAACTTTTCTAAGATTGCCCGTCCGTTAACTCTTCTCTTGGCCAAAGACACTCCATTCCATTTAGATGCTGCCTGCCTTGAGGCTTTCAATACCCTTAAAGAGGCTTTGACCAAGGCACCCATTCTCCAATCTCCTAATTGGTCTTTACCTTTTGAAATCATGTGTGATGCCTCCGACTATGCTATCGGGGCAGTTCTAGGCCAAAGAATTGACAAGTGCCCGGTGGTGATATATTATGCGAGTCGCACCCTCGCTGATGCTCAGCTTAACTACACCACCACGGAAAAGGAGTTGTTAGCTGTTGTCTTTGCCCTTGAAAAGTTTCGATCATATCTCTTAGTGACAAAAGTCATTGTGTACTCTGATCACTCAGCTCTCAAATATTTGTTCTCTAAAAAGGATGCCAAACCTAGACTCATTAGGTGGATCCTCCTACTCCAAGAATTTGATCTTGAGATCCGAGACAAAAAAGGTTCTGAGAATAAAGTTGCCGATCATCTTTCTCGGATTCTCACAACTGATAATTAAAATCCTTTGCAAGATTCATTTCCAGATGAACATCCCCTGTCCATCACCCATAGTCAACTCCCATGGTTCACAGACATTGTCAACTACTTAGCTGTGAGACAAATTCCTAATGGGTGGTTGTGGAACGCACTAAAATTCGAGTGGTGAAAATATTGGGGTGTTCTTTTTTATCGTTTATCAGTTTATCGAGTGCGAGGGCGTGCCAGTCACCTAGGTGACAATGTGTTTGGGCTTCAAGACTGGAGTGGTCCGAAGCCCGGGGTGTGCTCCGTCTGACTAATCAGGCGATTATGGGTATCGGGTCAGGGCTGGAGACCCGTCGCGTCATAAAGGTCACGACGTTAATTACATCCCCTCGGAGAGGGGAAAACCTCTGATTAATCGCCAAGACTTGGGGCCCAATGGCCTAAACATCGGTTTCTATGAAAGGAACATATGACATATTGAGAAGTGTTAAAATTCCCCGTGGCGGGGTGCATAAAGATATTTGAAGCCATTTCGATCATAAATCGACCATTTGATGCTCGGACGACAGATTTATTGTTTTGAGAAAACGAAAGCATTCGGTAAAATCCCGGTCGGGGCGGTTCAAAATCAGTAGAATATCGGCCAAAGTGCGGAGAGGGGCTATGGCCATAATGGGGTAAGATGCGTGTGAGTTTCCGAACACCACCCGTGGGATGGCTCCTATGAGTATTCGTTTTTTTTTTATTAGTGGGAAGAGCATAGCATGCCCGGGTTCAGTAAATTTGGTGAGCAAATGCATCATGCAACCGTTTGTATAGGCTTCAGAAATCATGTTAATCATTGTCTTCCTCCTCCCTTGGAGTTTGATGTGTATAAGTTCACCTCGAATGGATTTTCCCTTATTTATTCTGGTCTTCAGCAATTTCAGAAGATTGTATTGGTCATTGTCTTCTTTTCACTGTATGTCAGTCCAAAAAATGGATTTCAGCGTTTGAATCAGGGAGCTCCATGCTTGGCCACCATTTTTTTGTTTTGTTTATTCTATCTTCAGCAGTTGTCAGAATCACACTTGGCCATTGCACCCGTCTGAACACCAATTCACAGTGGACTCTTTGATTCAGCCCACATACCCATTTACTTCCTTCTTATTCAGACCGTTGATCGTCTCCCCCTTTGTTGAACATTAACCCTCCATATACTTTTGAGCTTTGTATGTGAAGCACGTACGTGAAAATATGCACATAAATACCACTTTAAAAGCCTGTGCAGTCTTCACTAGAATGCAAGGGATTTTTGCGTGTAAGATATATTGGGGTTTCCTTGGGAGCTCCTTTATGCAAAGATGCTAATGGGATTTCTAAATATTGCAATTTCTAGACCTGGAGGTTTTGAAGTTCAGTTGGCAAGTCATGGTATATTTCAGAAGTTGAGTTTAATGGCTTTGCACTTATTGTTTAAAGTCCTTAGTTTCAAACTTGAGAAATTAAATCATGTGCCCAAGATTTAGTTCCCATAGGTCTGCCTGAACTGGTTTCAGTTAACTGAAGGGGTTCAATCTGATCATCATCTATTCCTTTACGTGTATCAGTCCAAAACTGGACAGCAGCTTTTAAATCGAGGAAGTCCAATGTTCGTCATCATTTTTTTTGTATTGCTTGCTTTGATTTCAGCACGAGATAGCCCAAAGGCGTTTTAAAAAAAAAACTGATGGGAAGTGATTTTTTGTTTGAAAAGTATCCAATTCTCAAAACAAGGTACAATGCCATATGCAGAGGTCCATGCAGAGGGAATCTGATTTGGCCTTTTGAAGAGCAGCAAATGCTCAAAGGGAAAAGTGTATGCCAAGGGTACGTCCTCTGAATTACGCAACTATGAATGATTCTTTTTTTTTTTTTTGGATTGGCCAGTCCAAGAGGACAAAGGGGGGGGGGGACTTCTTCCTCCTCACTTATGCATGATTATGCACAATTTACCCACATGTGCAAGGATGCCAGTGCACTGATGAGAGAATTTCAGTTTTCAGACTAGGAGTTAGAATTTTTGTAGCTCATCTCTTATTATGTATATTCACCTTGACTTTAGAAATTCAGAAACTGAATTTTGCTCATTATCTCTTCTTTGTTCAGTTCTTGAATTAGAATGTTCCAATGCTCAATCTCCATTCTCTGTCTGCTTGCTTATTCAGTTTCTAGCAACTCTTAGAACTGGGCCGGCCATTGCATTTGAGGGATTGATTTATGTCTAACAATGCATATATGAGAATGCACATGCCATTCATGCCTTGAAATGATGCATAAAAGGGGTGGGCTATTCGAACTTCATGAGCAATTCACCGGTTATGCAGAACCTATGAGCTCAGTGAGGATCCTTTGTCATGTATGTAGGAGCTCCTCCATAATGACCAATATGCGAATGCATACCTAGCATGCCTTCCCTTTGCTTTTAGCACCATGCAATACTATGTGCTTTGATTATTATGAGAGTTCAAGTATGCATGGCGTGAGGGGACTTTCAGATGTTCAGGCTTCAGGGAATGCAAACATGGGATTAATTTTGATATGCTCATGGACTCATGTGTGGGATTAGGTGCATGAACTATGCAAACCTAGCTGCATGCTTATGAGGGAAACATGAGGTGCTAAAAAAAGGAGGGGGGGGGGGGTTTGACCCATGGAGTCGTCCCCTGCAGCAACATGACCCCAAGGCCTATGGGCAATGCAAGACCGACATTTCAGATTCCTAGTTCTTCCCCTTTTTAAAGTTTCTTATTCTTCTCTTCTATCTGGATATAGACCCTGCATATACTCAGTGATTTTCAGAATCGCATTTACCCATTACACTCTCTAAATTTCAGTTTGCAGTAACCCCAAAGTTTATGTCTGATTGGTTTGAGCTGAACTTTTAATCTTGAATCAAGTTGCTTCGCTATCGACACTTGCATTTCTTTGTTTTGCCCGTTTCTCAGCACCCACGAAGGTGTTTATCCAGTAAGCATACTGCTGGTTAGATAACATGATTTTTTTTGCATCCGAACCAAATTTCAGCCCATGAATCAAAGAATCCCGTGATCATTCTTCCCATTTCCTATTTTACTCATCTCACTGCCAGCGGGTTTATAAGATGGTCCATTATTATTTTTTTTGTGTGTGTTATCTAACTACCCTTTTTTTTTGGGTTGGGGAGCATCAAGTGTATACGAACAACATGTATACTATATGCAACTATTCACACAAAGGAGATCTAGTTTTCCCTTTTTCTAAAAAGGACCTCCATTGCCCGAAGGGACAGAATGCATATGAGATTTACCTGAAATTTATTCATGAGGTTGTGTATGCTATACAAGTCTCCAGAGGAAGAGAATGCAGGGAGCGAATGGTATGCTTGGCTTATGTAGAGACAACAGAGAGTTCATGCATAGCTGGCCATACAAATGGGGTTTTCAGAAATCATGTTAATCATTGTCTTCCTCCTCCCTTGGAGTTTGATGTGCATAAGTTCATCTTGAATGGATTTGCTCTTGTTCATTCTGATCCTCAGCAATTTCAGAAGATTGCATTGATCATCACATTTTTTAATATACACTAATCCAAATTAGACTTCATTTCTTGAAACGGGAAACTCTGGTTAACACCCATGTTTATGTTATTACTTCAGAATTGCATCTTTAGATCCCAACTCACAGTTAAACCCCTCTTTATTTAGCCATCTGCACATCTATATTTTTTTTTGTCATCATTCACTTCAATTTTTTTGTTCAGATGGTTTGGTACAGAGAATAGTTGTTGCATCAAGATCTTATATCTCCTATTATTTCATACCAATTATGCATCATTTTGTGTTAAATGCCCCTTTTTTGTTCAATGACATTTTTTAATTAAGTCAGAGTGGTATTAAACTCCCCCCCCCTTTTTTTTAGTTATTAGTCATGGCAAAATTTTGGCAGCATCTCCCCTACACCCGGAGCGTAGGGGGTTTACACGGGGCGCGCCCACAAGGAGTGACGGCCCCAAAATAACAAGGTGGGACGCGTAAGCGACAACACCGGCGCGGATACCCCATTTGGGGCTGGAGGTCCCGAAGGCCTAGCCTGCGTGGGAGCCCAGCGACCCATGGGTTGCGATCATGTAGGCTTCTCCCGTACGGGGCCGGGGATCCCGAAGGCTAACCTGCGTGGGATTCCGGTTACCCGAGAGTCGTCTCGATCGCGGACGAACACTGCATGAGGGCCGAGGCCAACACGACAGTGCGGCTAAAGAAAAGGAATCGGAGGGACAACAAGGGGTATTCTTCTTTATGGAGCTACGAGGGGACTGAGGGTGCAGAAGACAACACAAATCGGACAGGCTCTCCTTTTTACTCCGTTACACGATCAACTTCCACCACATCCGGATGAATGTGAGGATGGGGTTTACATACTGGGGAGCGAAGAAAAAAAAACATTGCAAGGAATACATAGAGAGAGAGGGGCATGACTCTCCTCTTCCTCACCTTTTTCTCTCTTCTCTGAATAGATAGAGGGGACTAAAGATGGTTCTCACTCACCGATCCACCGAACTCCAGCTGAAGAGAAGAAGAAAAATTCTTCAGCATACGCCGACTTTTATAGGGGTTTGGAGGCCCCTGTTCGAAGTCGTCATTGCTTGCTGCCGCTGCTGTCGCCGCGCATTGTCGAATGCCCATGCCGTTGATGCTGGTGACGAGGACACTGTCGCTGCCGCTAGAGGCTGTTGTCGCATCCGAGCTGCTGTCATGGAGGGGGCGCGGAGGAGTGCAAGGACAGGGGTCCGCCGCTGGCGGATGCCCCTCCCCTCACCGGTTGGCGCTGCTGGAGTCTTCATGGCCGCCCATGTAAGGGAGCGACCGTCTGGCATGACGTGGATGCTTAAGGTGTCGACAGGAGGAGCGCTTCCCATGGCGATCGGAGAGGGGCAACCATGCTGCTGGGCGTCCGGCCTCGACCTTGACGGAGGAGCGACGTCGTAGGGCACTGAGTGCTCTCACCCGGGAATGGGGGAGAGAGAATCGCGTGAAGAGAGAGAGAGAGAGAGAGGAAATCGCGAGGTGATATACAGACACGGGGTTACTGTAGCATGAACAGTAACCGCGATTTTCCTTCCCAATTTCCTTTTTTTTAAAAAAATAAAACATCTTCTTTCTCTTTCCCCCTTCTCTTTTCTCCATTTGCGCATATATCCTTCCGCGCCCCCCTTTTCTTCCTTTTCTTTTTGTATTGGGCTTAGCCCATTTATTTGGGCCGTTTCATCTTTTCTCCTCTCTTTTTTTTTTTAAGTGTCAACAAATGCCCCCCACTCGCGGGTGTCGCGAACGAGGGACGAGAGGGCGAGGCCTGCGAGTGCATCTTCTTGCTTGACGAGAGTCTTTGGCTTTATGAGGATGTTCTCGGCAGCAAACTGTATCGAGTGGTCCTGACTAGGAGTCAAGCACCTATCAATATGATATTCGTTGACATTGGGTCTATACCGACGCAAGGATTTCAGGCTTCTCTAACTCAGACGAAAGGTCTAGGTTGGATTGCTCGGCTGAGACCCCGGAAAGGCCTTATGCACCGAGTTAGGTGATTCATCAATGATGGGATTACACCGATGCGAAGAATCTCGTGTTTATCTGGTCTTAGACGGAAGGTCTAAGCCATGGGATTGTATTGACCATTGCAGTGGGACGGGTGGATCGGTTCTGACAGAGAGCCAAGCCCCGATCGAATTGGGCTCATGGTGACAGATGAGATTTTGTTTATCTGACTTAGACGGAAGGTCTAAGCCAGGCCCTCGGCTAAGACCTGGGAAGGCCATGGGCACCGAGTCGAGATTATCATCGGTGCGAGGATTGCACCGAGCAAGGGAAGTTCATATTTCTTTGACCTAGACGGAAGGTCTGGGTCAAGCCATTCATTGGGGACCCCGGAGGGCTGTGGGTGACTGACTAAAATATCAAGATTTTTTTGTCTCTTTTTTTGTCTTTCTTTTCTTTTTTTGTCTTTTTGTCTTTTTTGTCTTTTTTTTTTTGAATATCATGATGGGGCCGAATTACGAAGGTATCGTAATATTGTCGGCATTGCATCTATGTCGATGCTTTGAAGTTCGGGTCTTCTCTGACTCAAACAGAAGGTCCAAGTGGAGGCCTTCGGTTAAGGTGCCATGCAAAACGTATTCGTCGATGCTGGGACGGCATCAACGCAAGAGATTTGGTTTTCTCCTGACTCAGGCGGAAGGTCTGGGTCAAGGCCTTCAGCGAGAATGCTGTGTAAGTGGTTCGTTGGTGCTGGGGTTGCATCAACGCAAGGATTGCGATTTTCTTCCAACCCAGACGAAAGGTCTGAATCGGAGCATTTCGGCTGAGACCGGAAGGGTCATAAGCACCGAATTAAGTGGCTCGTCGATGCTGGGATGGCACCGACGCAAGGATTTCGGTTTTCTTCCAACCCAGACGAAAGGTCCAAATTGGAGCACTTCGGCTGAGACCTGAAGGGTCTTAGGCGCCGAGTTGAATGGTTCATTGATGCTGGGATTGCATCAACGTAAGGATTTCGATTTTTTTTCCGACCTAGACGTAAGGTCAAAATTGGAGCCTTCGGCGAGGGTGCCGCGTACGTGTGAATTCGTCAATGCTGGGATTGCATTAACGCAAGGACTTCGGTTTTCTTCCAACCCAGACGAAAAGTCTAAATCGGAGCTTTCGGTGAGGATGCCGCATAAGGTGAATTCGTCGATACTGGGATTGCATCAACGCAAGGATTTTAGTTTTCTTTCAACCCAGACATAAGGTCTAAATCGGAGCTTTCGGCGAAGATGCCGCGTGAGGTGGATTCGTCAACGCTGGGATTGCATCAACGCAAGGATTTCGATTTTCTTCCGACCCAGACAAAAGGTCTAGATCGGAGCTTCCAGCAAGGGTGCCGCATATAGTGAATTCGTCAATGCTGGGATTGCATCAACGCAAAGATTTCGATTTTCTTCCGACCCAAACGAAAGGTCTAAATCGGAGCTTTCGGCGAGGATGCCGCTTAAGGAACACTAAGGAACCGCTTCTTTTTTATTCTTTTTCTTCTCTTTTTTTCTTCTCTTTTTTTCTTTTTTTTTCTTTTTTTTTTGATGATCGCGGTGGGACCGGATCACAAAGGTATGATAGTATCGTCGACATTGGGTTTATGTCAACGCAATGGAATCGGGTTTAATCGGCTTAGACGGAAGGTCTAAGCCATGCTGCTCGGTTGAGGCCTCGGAGGGCCACGGGCGCCGAGTTGAGTTTTCGGGTGCTTTATGTAAAAAGCTCCATGATGGAATCCTCTTCATTGTGGGGTAATGGTTTCAGTTGATCGCCGAGCTGGGGAAGCGGCGCATGGTATAACTTCAGGTGTTTCCCATTGAGGGGTGAGAATTCAACTTCCCCCCGGTGGTTGACGACGACATAAGCACCACCTTCATAGACTTTCTGGACCACATAAGGTCCTGTCCAGTTTTCATTCAATTTGCCATTGGGGTTGGCCGCCATGACTTCTCTTCGCTTGACCATGACTAGGTCTCCCTTCTTGAATTCACGTTCTTTGACGAGTTTGTCAAAGGCGCGGATCATGCGGGCCTGGTAGACTTGTATGTTCTGCTGGGCTCTGAGCCGTCGTCCTTCCAGATCGAAGAGCTCCTCCAGTCTTCTTTCTATATTGGCTTGGCCATCTTTGACCAATTCGTGTTGGATAGCCACCCGTAGTGAGGGTATCTCCAACTCTATCGGGACGACCGCTTCTGAGCCGTACACCAAGGAGAATGGTGAGCAACCTGTCGGGGTCTTGTACACAGTGCGATACGCCCATAGTGCTTCATACATCCTGCCTTCCCAATCCTTCTTGCTAGAGCTGACCGTCTTGGCAAGAAGTGTGCATAGTGTCTTGTTGAAGGCTTCCGCTAACCCGTTTGCCTGCGGATTATACGGAGTGGACGTCCTCCAATCAATCTTGAATTTGTCGGCCAATCTGTAGACCTTTTGATTTCAGAAGTGGCTTCCGTTGTCAGAGACAATTCGATCGGGCACGCCGAATCGGAATATGATATTTCGACGGACGAATCTGGCTACAATTTCTCCCGTCACTTCTCTTAGAGCCACAGCTTCCGCCCAGCGAGAGAAGTAATATGTTGCTGCTAGAATGTATTTGCATCCCGATGAAGACGCGGGGAGCGGGCCCACAACATCAGTGCCCCATTGAGCAAAAGGCCAACTGGGAGTCGTTGGATGCAAATGAGCTGGAGGTCTTCTTGGTATTGCAGCATGTTGCTGGCATTTATGACATGACTTAGCATAGCTGCAACAGTCATCGAACATAGTTGGCCAGTAATATCCCAACTTCTTGACTTCAATTTTCATCTTTGGCCCAGCCTGGTGGGCACCGGCTGATCCGGCATGCACTTCCTTCATGACCGTCCAAGCCTCCTCCCTGGATATACATCGGAGGAGCACCTTTCTTCCGTCATCAGCCACGGTTCAGAACAGAGTTCCGTTTCTGACTTCATAAGATTCTTTTGTTCTGATCAATTTGATCCTTTCTTCCCTCTGCTTGGGCAGTTCTTGGTGTTCAAACCATTTCATCAGGGGTTCCCTCCAATCAGGAGAGTTAGTTGTTTCTGCTGTCACAGCTTCATATTCTTCTTCGTCACCTGGCTCCTCTATCATGCTGGGGACCTGGCGCCTGTTTATGACTGTTATGTTGAGGGATTCGCCCGGCAGAGCCGCCAGTGAGCTTGCTAATTTTGCCAGTGCATCAGCCTGGGCATTCTGGCTTCGGACGACATGGCCTACTTCAATGAAGTAGAACCGCCCCATGAGCTTCTTCGCCTTGGCGCAATACGGAAGTAACCCGGGCTTCCGCACGTCGAACTCTCCTTGTATCTGCTTGACAATCAGCATAGAATCACCAAACACCTGTAGCATTCAGATCTCCATGTGGAGGGCTATCTGAAGACCGATAATCAAGGCCTCATATTCTGCTTCATTGTTCGTGCACGGTTTGTTGATCGAACACGATGTATGCAACACTTCTCCTTCTGGGGATTTGAGGACGATGCCTGCTCCAGCCCTTATCCTCGCATGCCCTGATTGAGATGTTTCAGTTCTGGATGCTCCGTCGAAGTATAACGGCCATATGGCTTGACGGACTTGGTCCACCTCCAGTGTTTCGTCTTCCGGAAGCTCCGTGACAAGCGGGGAATTCTCAGGCACAGGGTGTGCCGCAAAGAAATCTGCTATCGCCTGGCCTTTAATAGCCTTTTGCGGCACATATGTAATATCAAATTCCATCAAAATGACGGCCCACTTCCCCAGTCGCCCTTTCAGCGCCGGCTGGGACAAGAGATGTTTGACTGGATCGGCCCTTGATATCAGTTGTATTTCATGCGAGAGCATGTAATGCCTCATTTTCTTGGCCGCAAAGACCAAGGCAAGACAAACTTTCTCGATCGGGGTATACTTTGCTTCTGCCCCGACCAGTCTTCGACTGAGGTAATAAAGCGCCTGCTCCTTTCCCTCGTCGTTGTTTTGAGCCAGCATTGCCCCGAGTGAACATTCGGTGGCGGCTATGTAGAGAATCAGCGGCCGCCCCTTGACAGGTGCCCCCAGCACTGGTGGGGTCTTCAAGTATTCCTTCAGCTTATCAAAAGCCTTCTGGCATTCTTGATTCCAGTCGAACGGCGCATCTTTCATCATCAACTTATGAAATGGTTGACATCGCCCGGACAGGTTGGAGATGAACCTGCGGATATAGGCCAATCGGCCCTGCAATGATCGCAGTTCCGTCAGGTTCTTCGGAGGCGGCAGCTCCTGAATGGCCTTTATCTTGGAGGGGTCTATTTCAATCCCCCTATATCGGACAATGAAGCCCAGAAACTTCCCACTGGAAACGTCGATGGCGCACTTCAACGGGTTCATCTTCAGCTTGTATTGTCGGAGCCTTTGAAATATAACCCTGAGGTCACTCAGGTGATCTTCTTTCTTTTTGGTCTTGACAACCAAGTCGTCGATGTAGCATTCGACCTTGTCATAGAGCAATTCATCAAATATCTTGGTCATCGCCCTTTGATAAGTGGCGCCGGCATTCTTGAGGCCAAAAGGCATCCTTTTATAGTGAATATCCCCTTGGGTGACCGGAAAGCCGTATGAATTCTATCATGCTCGGCTATCCATATCTGGTTGTATCCGGACGACCCGTCCATGAAAGATAAGGCTTCATGGCCAGTGGTGGCATCGATCATGACTTCAGTGATAGGCACCGGAAATCATCTTTCGGACAAGCCTTGTTCAGGTCCCGGAAGTCCACACATATCGATCTGGCCGTTCTTCTTCTTGACGGGCACAATATTGGCCAGCCAGGTGGTATACTGGTTTTCTGCTACGAAGTCAACGTCTATGAGCTTGTCGACTTCCTTGCAAACTTGGCTTATCAGTTCCGGCCTCATTCGCCGGGGTGACTGCTTCACTGGTTCGGCCTTGGGGTCAATGGCCAACATATGCTGAGTAATCGTCGGGTTGAGGCCCGACATTTCTTTGTAGTTCCAAGCAAAACAGTCTCGAACTCTTGTAGGAGCTTGATGTATCGCTCTCTTTCTTCTAGGAGAAGGAGGGCGCTGAGGAATGTTGGTCTGGGGTCATCTTTTGTACCCAGATCCACTTCGATCAGCTCATCAACAGTGGCTTGGCCACCATCTTCTATCTCCGGTGGAGCCGGTTGCAAGTCGATGAAGCTTCATCGTCTTCTTCAGCCTCGAGGGCATCATAGATGTCTTCTTGTACCACCCCGCTCAGTGGCAGGGCTTCGTCATCTTCTTTCCCTGGCTCGGGAACTGGTGCCGATGTCGGCGTTATGGCTTCTGGGCAACTTAAAGATTGGTCCGTGGGCGAAACACCCTCAGGAGTAGTAGGGGGCTTTTCAGCTTTCTGCTCCCGTGGACTATCATTGGAGGTCATGGCGACCTCGTTGGTGATGGACTCCCAACATCTGCAGAGGGCATCGCTTTCGGCTCTTCCTGCATCATTGTATAGGGCTTCGAGGTGCCTCCTGGCACAAAGGGCGCAGGCTCTCTTCATGGTCTTCTTGATAATTATCATAGACCGGCTTCGTGGGGCCTTCATCCGGAGGGGTGGAAAGGGGTGCTTCACTGGCTTCCGGACATCTTCCATCGGCGGGGCTTGCGACCTCCGTGAGCAAAGAGATCATGTGGACCCCGCTTCTATAAGTGACCACGTCATGCGGACGTGGTGGGTACACTTCACATTTTCCCAGCCTTAGTTCGCCCCTCCTGATTAGGCCTTGAGCGATATTTTTGAACACATAACAATTTTCGATAGGATGCCCCAGCACTCGATGATAAGGACAGAACTCGGGGTCGTCGCTTCGTTCGACATCCTCTGGCCTTTTGGATCGGGTAAGGTAATCTTGCCGTAACGACAAGCCCATTCAAAAATCCTCGAGTTTTGTGTCTCGGGAAGGAATAAGGCCTCCTCATTTTCTCTCGCAATGAGGCCGGCTGATTGGTTGAAGGATTGGCTACCTCCTTTGTCTTCTCCTTCGAATGCCTAGAAGTGCTGAAGTTGACACCTCCGGGTTTGTTTTCTTGTCTTGCCAGGGTGATGGCGGAATGGTATTTTGCCAGGAAGGCTTCAATATCAGCCGCTATCATGGCCAACTGATCAAGGGATTGGACGTTGAGGCCGACCATCCGCTGCTGAATCTCCTTCTTAGACTTTGCCCGCAGGCCCAAGTGGCAACCTCGTGGCTTAACGGGGACATGCATTTCGCATAGAGGCTTCTCCACTTTCTGATGTAGTCCAGGACGGGCTCATCATCTTCTTGCCTGTGGCTGTAGAGTTCTGCCCTGGTCACGAGAAGTGCTCCGGGCTTGAGTGACTGCATTGTTGAGGGAGGATGTCCCCTGCTGGGTCAAACCAGCGCATACTCATTTCGGCTAGGTGCTCCTCCAGCCTTTCAATTTCCTGCTGTAACCCGCCGAGCAATGAGGACGAGGTGGAGTCAGGCTGAGGGAAGTATGCTTCAGGACATCTTTCACCGGCCAGGCTTGTGACCTCTGCAAGGAGGGAAACCACATGGACTCCCTTTTCACAGACAGCTGCTTCATGGGGTTGTGGTGGGTTCACTTCATAGTCCCCCATCTTCAATTCTCCTCTCTTGATCAGGTCCTGGGCGATACCCTTGAAGACATAGCAATCTTCTATAGGGTGGCCAAGGATTCGATGGTAGAGGCAGAATTTAGGGTCATCACTCCTTGTAGCATCCTCTGGCCTTTTGGACTTTGGCAAGGTAACCCTGCTATAGTGGCAAGCCCATTTAAAGATCTCCCGAGTTTTATCCCTCGGGAAGGAATAAGGCTTCTTCATCTTCTCCTGCAACGTGAGGACTCGTTCCGCTGGCCGGCTTGTTGAAGGACCGGCAATTTCTTTCGCCTTCCTCCTTGAGTGCATAAAAGCACTAAAGTTGGTGGTCGGGGACTGATTCTCCCATCTTGCCGTGGTGGCATAGGAGCGCCCCGGGTTCATGGATGTGCCCTGCCGGAGGTGGATACCCTCGATAAGACCGGACAGTAGTTCGGTCATCTTGGCCAACTGTGCCTTCAACATCTCGATCTCCTGCTGCTGCTCACAACATATTGCGAGCATAACAGGGTCACAAAGGGAGAAATCTGGAGTGTAGCTTGGACTGCTATCTTCCGTTCTGACATCGAGTGAGGTGGTAGCACCTCGCCACCGTGACTATCTGGGAGTGGTCCCTCAGAAGTGGATGGTATCCCCCCTATATCCCTACTTGGAGGTGGGTTCTGGAGGATACTTCTTCATCTTGGGCTTTGTCGGCTGAAGGCATATGCTGCTCTTTGTTCTTGGTTTCTTGTGCATCTGTGTCTTCTGGGGGACCGTCGCCAACTAGAGCTGAGATAGCTATCATGTTTGCTTCATAGAATTCTTCTATTGAGAAACCCAAACCAGGATGCTGGGTAATCTTCAGGAGTTCCCTATCCAGGTTCGGTGGATACCACAACTTCTTGAACATCTGATTCCGACTTTCGGTCTGAAAGAAGGGTAGCTGTTGCCCTCTGGCCATTTTCACCACTCTGCCGGATATATCCGGAAGTCCCATGATTGGGCCAACCGGGTCACGGATTTCTTCGGGGAATTTACAATCATCATCCCCTTTCACTGGATGTTCATCAGCCACATAGAACATCGTAGGTGGGCCCTCTGGGTTGGGCACCTCCCAGATCTTCAAGAATTCGACTGTTTGACAGTCTAAGTCTGTGGGGGGCTTCGTGATCCCTGGAGGGACCTTCACATACCCGGGCAAATCTTCGAGCTTCGGAACTCCTGTCTCGAGGTAAATATTGAAGGGGATGGCTCGAACCACGCCTTCAACTTTAGAAATGTGTGACACTTCCTGCGGTGCCACATAGTCGGGCGGTGGTGGAGGGAACCAGTCGTCGTCCTCTGCTATCTCCTTCCCTTTGCTTTGAGTCGGCTGGGGATTCTGCTTCGGCTCCTCCATGTAAAGTGCAGCATCGAGCAGGTGGCATTCAAACACCTCAAAGGGGTGTAAGTCTGCGAATATTCTTTCTTCTTTTCCATTCCGGGAGTACTTAATGCACTGGTGCAGGGTTGAAGACACTATCCTGATTCTGATGCAGCCACGGTCGGCCGAGCAATGCTTTATATGTGGTATCGGAGTTGATGACGTGGAACTGCACTTTGGTGGTGAAGTCTCCTAGTGACAGTTCGAACTCTGCTACACCCATGGGAACTTCAGACTTCTGGTTGAACCCAGTTATCTTCATATCCCTGACCTTGATCAGGTGCACATCGAAGTAATGCTTCTGGTAAACCCGGTAGGAGAGTATGTTTACTGCTGCCCCTGTGTCGACCAAGATCCTGTTTATAGGCTGGCCGTTCAACTGCCCCCTCATGTACAAAGGCCTGTTGTGATTAACCGAAGGCAAGAGCATGTCTTCTTCGGTGAAGGTGATGGTTGCTCCCAACTGCATCTCAGCAAAGCAGCTTTCATAATGCGTCGGGGTTTGCAGAGCCGCAATGACAGCCCGCCTGGTTTCCTCATCCAGGGAGAGTATCTTCCAGACACTGAATCTTGCTGGGATTCTTTTCAATTGTTTCAATATCCGGGTGCCGGCTCGGACGTTAGCTAACTTTGCTTCTTCGGCTTTGCTATGCTTGCCATGTTCTGGTGCCGGAGGAGTCGGCGGGGAAGATGGTCTATCTTCTTCGGAGGCCGCACGGCTCCGGCTTGCTTGGTCAGCTGGTTCTTTCATTTGCACGGGCTGAGCCACAGGGGTGGCGCCCTCATCATCTTTATTCGCCGGAGGGGGCATTCCCAAGGTGGAGGCAAGAGTGCTCTTGGCCTTGGACCCGGGCTGTTGGTATGGTTGTTTGCTCTTCTTTGCGAGCAAAAATTCGGCGAACGAGGTACCACTTCGCCTGCTGCATCTTCAGGGTAGAGGCCCGATGGAGGCGGGATTGCTGCGCCCTTCACTTCAGGTTCGGGGATTTGGTATGGCCGCTCGCCCCTGAATATAATATTATGATTGGCCGGGGGCAGACGTCCCCACCTTCTCCCAGACCTGGTGACATATTGGGAAGTAGAGGCCTCGGCTTGGTTTGCCTCGGCGGGCGCGAAGCATATTTCTTCTTCTCCCTCCTCTTCATAATTTTGGGCCATGTTGAACAAGGCCGACAAGGTATTACAGGATAAAAAGCTACATTTTCTTTTATTCTTTGGCTTCTTCTTCCTTTTCTTCTTCTCTTCTTTTACAGCAGGTGGTTGTTCCTGGGGAAGTTCATCCCATATGCCGGGTTCTTGTGTTTCGGCTTCAGCTTCTTCAGCCAATTTTAGGGATTCAAAATGTTCCCAAGGGACATATTCCTTCAGCTGCACTGGCTGGATCTTGGGTTGTTCATATTCTTCTAACCCGTCAATGACCGCCTGCAGCCGTTTAACTGCCGGGCTGACTTGCGTGTACATCCGCAATAGGAGTGGCTTCTTCATGTTGTCAGTCATTCTTCGGAGGACCAACTGAGGAGCAGTTTCACACCAAACCGGGGTTACAGCTGGTGGTGGTGGCTGAGGCGTGACGCCATGAATTCGGACTCCCGGGGTAGGGCGGGATGTCGACTTTCTTCTTGTCTTCTTTGGCACCATCTACCAATCTCCCTGGTTCTCTGTGGGAGTTAGAACAAATGCCTCATAGGTGTGCTTTGTACAAGTATCTGACACTTCTTCGGGCAGTTATTGGTATAAGGATATCATATTTACGGTTGCCCCCATTACCGGCATCTCATGCGGGAGGGGCGGGTCCACCTTGTGTTCGCCCATCTGGAGCTCTCCCTTCTTGATCATGCCTTCAATGATGTCTTTGAAGACGTAACAATCTTCGAGGGTGTGCCCGAGCATCTGATGGTAAGGGCAAAATCGAGGATCATCTTTCCTCTTGATGTCACCGGGTCTCTTCGGCTCCGGGAGAGTAATTTTGTTATATTTGGTGGCCCACTCGAAGATGACCCGGGTTTTCTCCTTCGGGAAGGAGTAAAGTTTCTTCATTCTTGACCGCAGGGAGGAGGCCTCTTGTTGTTCAGCCTGCTTGGACGGAGGAGCGCTAGTGACTCCTTTATCATTGTCCTTCTGCTTCTCGAAATCCTTGAAGTCGACAGTGTTGACTTCTTTGGGCACGGACCGCTTCTCAATTGATTTTCCTTTTTGGGCTGAGGTGGCCGGTGCGGAAGAGTATTTGGAGAGGTAGGACTCAATTTCCACCACCACATTATTTAATCGATCAAATGACTTGATCTCCATCCCGATCATTTTCTTGAAAACTTCACGCTTCAAATTATGCTTGCAGATTTGAACTGCATCTTCTTGGTGTGGCGGGCGTCTACACCTCATGCTGAGGTTCCGCCATCTCTTGATGAATTCTAGGGCAGTTTCATCATTCTTCTGCCTGGTTGCATAGAGCTCGGCCACTGTGACCTCTCTTTCGGTGACGTGGAACCGCTCACGTGGCGAGCCCTATGAGCGAGGACCCGAAGAACTTCAGTAGGTACGATTCATCAGTCGCCAGATCGCCCATCACATTGACGTAATAGGCTATGTGTTCCTTCGGCGACCCCTGGCCATTAAATTTGTCAAACTTTGGCGGCTTGCTGACGCCAGGAGGCAATCTCTTCCCCGCATGATGGGCAGGGTAGGGTACCTTGTACACATCATATGAGGCATATTCTTCACTTCCCCGATCGGCCAGCTTCATCTCGACTATCTGCTCGATCATGAGCTTGTTAGCCATTGCCGGATCCACTACTTCTGGGTAGAAATGAGCCGACTGCATCTGTGGCGTCGTCAACACCGTCGCCTGGGGTATAGTGGTGGTGCCTTGGTGTTGAGGAGCCGAAGGGGTCATTGGGGCCGTGCCCCCAGCATAGTTGGGGATTGGCTGAGAGGCCGTCACCTGGGGTGAACCCTCAAATTCTCCAGCGCCTTGCTTGGATGTTTCTGGAGGCGGTTCAACCTGCTTCGATGTGGAAGCATGCATGGTCAGTTCGCCCACCTGTCGCTTCAGAGCTTCGATCTCCTGTCGATAGGCTTGAAGCAGCATCAGCATCGCCGGGTCGGGGGTGGATGGGCTAGGAGCTTGGCCTCCCCCTTCTGTCAGAGTATCTAGAGAAGGTGCTACCCTTTCTCCTTCATCCCCAGCGGTAATCACGTTCGCCACCATGGCGACCGCATCTGAACTTGTTTCGCCGGCGAGGGCTTGTATTATCTCAGTTGCGGCTGCTCCTCTTCTGGTGAGGGGACCCGGCCTGTCTGCCCGCCTGGCCATCTCTTCTTGGTCTTCAGGGAGTGCTCCATATTGGCTGGCCACTCCGGCCATATTGCAGGTATAAACCCGCATCTTTTTGTTTCTTCGGGCCACCTCCCTGGTTGACTGTCTAGGAAAAGTTAGCCTATCAAACACCGAGACTCTTGGTGGAGCTTCTTTACAGAGGGGCAGCCCATAGCACCCCGACTCCGCATCTTCGATGTCTTCCGGGTTAACTTGTTGCTCCCGGTTTCTTTCAGCATCATTCACGGCTTCTAGGAGCCGTTGAGTTCCCAGGAGGGTGTTCCCAAGGCCGCGGAGATATCCCCTCATGGCTTGAGTGATGTCATCTTCTCCCTGGGTGGGGCAGATAGTTAGTGGTGATGCTTGCACTGGCGGTCTATAGGTGAGACGCCTCCGCTCGTGCATCCTGCTGTATCTTCCTTCCTTCAAATAGATGTTCGCCTGCCGACCGTGAGCACGGAAGGCAGGTCTTTGAGATGCTCGAGCTGACGCCTCAATCTTCTCTTCTTCATCTTCCTTCATCTTTTTCCTGAGCCGGTCAGTCCTGACGGGCTCCAGTTGGGTTGAGGTTGGGGCCCGCCTGATGGGGACCCATGCTTGCTTGAATTTAGTCGGCCTTTGGGCCGACTCTTGCTTTGGCATGGACCTGGTGCGGTCCTCTCGCTCTCGGGCCAGTGCTTGGAATTGGTTGTGCACCGACACCATCGGGATTACCCTATCTGGCGAGATTGTGGCCGGACGGCCATTCAGGTACACTCGGACTCCTCCGATCATTACGGATTTGCCCGAGAGGGAAAGCCGGCCTTGCGACGTGCTAGTGGTCCTCCTTGCCGCCCTCCTGGCAGCCGAGGTGCGTTTCTTCTTTGCTTCAATGTGGTGGACATAGTAGCCCATCATCTTCACAGTTTCGGGTGTCGCCTCCACGGGGGCGACGGGCTCGACCTCCTTGACGTCCAGGAGGTCCACGAACATAACCCCGAGGAATTTGGGGAAGCCAACGACCGGGGGAAAGTTGCCGAACTGGATCGGCACTACCAAATAGCCATGTTCCGCATGGCTCGCCACAACCAACGGACCGAAAGTGACAGTCATTGGTTCTTCAGAAATGAATCCCTCCTGCAATTTCAAAAATGCGGAAGTTAAGACTTCAGAAAAAGGCCATTGGGCCCCTAATCTCGGCGAAAAGATGAGAGGTAGTCCAGTCCCACCGGGCGTGCCAACTTGTGGAACGCACTAAAATTCGAGTGGTGAAAATATTGGGGTGTTCTTTTTTATCGTTTATCAGTTTATCGAGTGCGAGGGCGTGCCAGTCACCTAGGTGACAATGTGTTTGGGCTTCAAGACTGGAGTGGTCCGAAGCCCGGGGTGCGCTCCGTCTGACTAATCAGGCGATTATGGGTATCGGGTCAGGGCTGGAGACCTGTCGCGCCATAAAGGTCACGACGTTAATTACATCCCCTTGGAGAGGGGAAAACCTCTGATTAATCGCCAAGACTTGGGGCCCAATGGCCTAAACATCGGTTTCTATGAAAGGAACAGATGACATATTGAGAAGTGTTAAAATTCCCCGTGGCGGGGTGCATAAAGATATTTGAAGCCATTTCGATCATAAATCGACCATTTGATGCTCGGACGACAGATTTATTGTTTTGAGAAAACGAAAGCATTCGGTAAAATCTCGGTCGGGGCGGTTCAAAATCAGTAGAATATCGGCCAAAGTGCGGAGAGGGGCTATGGCCATAATGGGGTAAGATGCGTGTGAGTTTCCGAACACCACCCGTGGGATGGCTCCTATGAGTATTCGTTTTTTTTTATTAGTGGGAAGAGCATAGCATGCACGGGTTCAGTAAATTTGGTGAGCAAATGCATCATGCAACCGTTTGTATAGGCTTCAGAAATCATGTTAATCATTGTCTTCCTCCTCCCTTGGAGTTTGATGTGTATAAGTTCACCTCGAATGGATTTTCCCTTATTTATTCTGGTCTTCAGCAATTTCAGAAGATTGTATTGGTCATTGTCTTCTTTTCACTGTATGTCAGTCCAAAAAATGGATTTCAGCGTTTGAATCAGGGAACTCCATGCTTAGCCACCATTTTTTTGTTTTGTTTATTCTATCTTCAGCAGTTGTCAGAATCACACTTGGCCATTGCACCCGTCTGAACACCAATTCACAGTGGACTCTTTGATTCAGCCCACATACCCATTTACTTCCTTCTTATTCAGACCGTTGATCGTCTCCCCCTTTGTTGAACATTAACCCTCCATATACTTTTGAGCTTTGTATGTGAAGCACGTACGTGAAAATATGCACATAAATACCACTTTAAAAGCCTGTGCAGTCTTCACTAGAATGCAAGGGATTTTTGCGTGTAAGATATATTGGGGTTTCCTTGGGAGCTCCTTTATGCAAAGATGCTAATGGGATTTCTAAATATTGCAATTTCTAGACCTGGAGGTTTTGAAGTTCAGTTGGCAAGTCATGGTATATTTCAGAAGTTGAGTTTAATGGCTTTGTACTTATTGTTTAAAGTCCTTAGTTTCAAACTTGAGAAATTAAATCATGTGCCCAAGATTTAGTTCCCATAGGTCTGCCTGAACTGGTTTCAGTTAACTGAAGGGGTTCAATCTGATCATCATCTATTCCTTTACGTGTATCAGTCCAAAACTGGACAGCAGCTTTTAAATCGAGGAAGTCCAATGTTCGTCATCATTTTTTTTGTATTGCTTGCTTTGATTTCAGCACGAGATAGCCCAAAGGCGTTTTTTTAAAAAAAAAATTGATGGAAAGTGATTTTTTGTTTGAAAAGTATCCAATTCTCAAAACAAGGTACAATGCCATATGCAGAGGTCCATGCAGAGGGAATCTGATTTGGCCTTTTGAAGAGCAGCAAATGCTCAAAGGGAAAAGTGTATGCCAAGGGTACGTCCTCTGAATTATGCAACTATGAATGATTCTTTTTTTTTTGGATTGGCCAGTCCAAGAGGACAAAGGGGGGGGGGGGACTTCTTCCTCCTCACTTATGCATGATTATGCACAATTTACCCACATGTGCAAGGATGCCAGTGCACTGATGAGAGAATTTCAGTTTTCAGACTAGGAGTTAGAATTTTTGTAGCTCATCTCTTATTATGTATATTCACCTTGACTTTAGAAATTCAGAAACTGAATTTTGCTCATTATCTCTTCTTTGTTCAGTTCTTGAATTAGAATGTTCCAATGCTCAATCTCCATTCTCTGTCTGCTTGCTTATTCAGTTTCTAGCAACTCTCAGAACTGGGCCGGCCATTGCATTTGAGGGATTGATTTATGTCTAACAATGCATATATGAGAATGCACATGCCATTCATGCCTTGAAATGATGCATAAAAGGGGTGGGCTATTCGAACTTCATGAGCAATTCACCGGTTATGCAGAACCTATGAGCTCAGTGAGGATCCTTTGTCATGTATGTAGGAGCTCCTCCACAATGACCAATATGCGAATGCATACCTAGCATGCCTTCCCTTAGCTTTTAGCACCATGCAATACTATGTGCTTTGATTATTATGAGAGTTCAAGTATGCATGGCGTGAGGGGACTTTCAGATGTTCAGGCTTCAGGGAATGCAAACATGGGATTAATTTTGATATGCTCATGGACTCATGTGTGGGATTAGGTGCATGAACTATGCAAACCTAGCTGCATGCTTATGAGGGAAACATGAGGTGCTAAAAAAAGGAAGGGGGGGGGGGGTTTGACCCATGGAGTCGTCCCCTGCAGCAACATGACCCCAAGGCCTATGGGCAATGCAAGACCGACATTTCAGATTCCTAGTTCTTCCCCTTTTTAAAGTTTCTTATTCTTCTCTTCTATCTGGATATAGACCCTGCATATACTCAGTGATTTTCAGAATCGCATTTACCCATTACACTCTCTAAATTTCAGTTTGCAGTAACCCCAAAGTTTATGTCTGATTGGTTTGAGCTGAACTTTTAATCTTGAATCAAGTTGCTTCGCTATCGACACTTGCATTTCTTTGTTTTGCCCGTTTCTCAGCACCCACGAAGGTATTTATCCAGTAAGCATACTGCTGGCTAGATAACATGATTTTTTTTGCATCCGAACCAAATTTCAGCCCATGAATCAAAGAATCCCGTGATCATTCTTCCCATTTCCTATTTTTACTCATCTCACTGCCAGCAGGTTTATAAGATGGTCCATTATTATTTTTTTTGTGTGTGTTATCTAACTACCCTTTTTTTTTTGGGTTGGGGAGCATCAAGTGTATACGAACAACATGTATACTATATGCAACTATTCACACAAAGGAGATCTAGTTTTCCTTTTTTCTAAAAAGGACCTCCATTGCCCGAAGGGACAGAATGCATATGAGATTTACCTGAAATTTATTCATGAGGTTGTGTATGCTATACAAGTCTCCAGAGGAAGAGAATGCAGGGAGCGAATGGTATGCTTGGCTTATGTAGAGACAACAGAGAGTTCATGCATAGCTAGCCATACAAATGGGGTTTTCAGAAATCATGTTAATCATTGTCTTCCTCCTCCCTTGGAGTTTGATGTGCATAAGTTCATCTTGAATGGATTTGCTCTTGTTCATTCTGATCCTCAGCAATTTCAGAAGATTGCATTGATCATCACATTTTTTAATATACACTAATCCAAATTAGACTTCATTTCTTGAAACGGGAAACTCTGGTTAACACCCATGTTTATGTTATTACTTCAGAATTGCATCTTTAGATCCCAACTCACAGTTAAACCCCTCTTTATTTAGCCATCTGCACATCTATATTTTTTTTGGTCATCATTCACTTCAATTTTTTTGTTCAGATGGTTTGGTACAGCGAATAGTTGTTGCATCAAGAGCTTATATCTCCTATTATTTCATACCAATTATGCATCATTTTGTGTTAAATGCCCTTTTTTGTTCAATGACATCTTTTAATTAAGTCAGAGTGGTATTAAACTCCCCCCCCCCCCTTTTTTTTTAGTTATTAGTCATGGCAAAATTTTGGCAGCATCTCCCCTACACCCGGAGCGTAGGGGGTTTACACGGGGCGCGCCCACAAGGAGTGACGGCCCCAAAATAACAAGGTGGGACGCGTAAGCGACAACACCGGCGCGGATACCCCGTTTGGGGCTGGAGGTCCCGAAGGCCTAGCCTGCGTGGGAGCCCAGCGACCCATGGGTTGCGATCATGTAGGCTTCTCCCGTACGGGGCCGGGGATCCCGAAGGCTAACCTGCGTGGGATTCCGGTTACCCGAGAGTCGTCTCGATCGCGGCCGAACACTGCATGAGGGCCGAGGCCAACACGACAGTGCGGCTAAAGAAAAGGAATCGGAGGGACAACAAGGGGTATTCTTCTTTATGGAGCTACGAGGGGACTGAGGGTGCAGAAGACAACACAAATCGGACAGGCTCTCCTTTTTACTCCGTTACACGATCAACTTCCACCACATCCGGATGAATGTGAGGATGGGGTTTACATACTGGGGAGCGAAGAAAAAAAAATATTGCAAGGAATACATAGAGAGAGTGGGGCAGGACTCTCCTCTTCCTCACCTTTTTCTCTCTTCTCTGAACAGATAGAGGGGACTAAAGATGGTTCTCACTCACCGATCCACCGAACTCCAGACCGAAGAGAGGATTTCTTCAGCATACGCCGGCTTTTATAGGGGTTTTGGAGACCCCTTTCTGAAGCCACCATCGGCCACTGCTGTTGCTCCTCGTACTGTCGTTGCCCCATACGGCTGCTGTCGCTGTCGAAGGTACCTTCATTGTTGACGTTGCTGCCGCTGCTGCTACCCTTCTGCTGTCACGCTATCAACCGCGCCATGATGCCGTCGCTTTGCCGCTGCTGTCCTGTTGTTGGCTGATGCAACTGCTCCTGGAGGGGGCGGCCAGGGCGAACGGCGGAGCAGGGCGAGGAGGGCCGTGCGAACGGCGGAGCAGGGAGAGGGGGAGCCCGGGCTTTAGGGGTGAGCAGCGGCTGGCGGAATGGGCGGCATGGGGCATTGAATGCGAAGGCAAGGGGGGCCGGCGCGCATGGGAGAGAAGAGAGGGAGAAGCTGCGGGGGAGAAGGTGAACAGGGAGGGGAAATCGCGATGAGATATACAGACACGGGGTACTGTAGCATGAATAGTAACCGTGATTTTCCTTCCCAATTTTCCTTTTTTTTTAATAAAACCTCTTCTTTCTCTTTCCCCCTTCTCTTTTCTCCATTTGCACATATACCCTTCTGCGCCCCTTTTCTTTCTTTTCATTTTGTATTGGGCTTAGCCCATTTATTTGGCCCATTTCATCTTTCCTCCTTTCTTCTTTTTTTTTTTTTTAAGTGTCAACAGGGTCAGGAGTAGGTTGACCGATCTTGCCGATGGTGACAAGGACCGAAAAGGGTAGACGGTCTTGCCAATGGTGATAAGGACCGGAAAGGGTAGCGACCGATCTTGCCGATGGTGTCAAGGATCGAAAAGGGTAGACGGTCTTGTTGATGGTGACAAGGACTGAACAGGGTAGACGGTATTGCCGATGGTGACAAGGACCAGAAAGGGTAGCGACCGATATTGAAAAATGCCAGGCTAGTATGTCACATTGGCCCGGAGGTAGTGAGATAGTAGGCTGTACGAGTCGAGGTAGCAGGATAGTAGGTCGTGAAAGCCAAGAATAATAGGCTACGAGAGCCAGAGACAGCAGGCTATAAGAGCCAATAACAGTAGGCTTTAAGAGCCAGAATAGCAGGATATAGGAGCTAATAACAGTAGACTTTAAGAGCCAGAATAGCAGGCCGTAGAAGCCAGGAATAACAGGCTACGAGAGCCAGAGACAGCAGGCTTTAAGAGCCAGAATAGCAGGCCGTAGAAGCCGGGAATAGCAGGCTACGAGAGCCAGAGACAGCAGGCTACAAGAGCCAGGATAGCAGGCTGTAGAAGCCAGGAATAGCAGGCTACGAGAGCCAGAGACAGCAGGCTACAAGAGCTAGGATAGCAGGCTGTAGAAGCCAGGAATAGCAGGCTACGAGAGCCGGAGGCAGCAGGCTATAAGAGCCAGGATAGCAGGCTGCAGAAGCCAGGAATAGCAGGCTATAAGAGCCAGGATAGCAAGCTGCAGAAGCCAGGAATAGCAGGCTATGAGAGCCAGAGATAGCAGGCTATAAGAGCCAAGATAGCAGGCTACAGAAGCCAGGAATAGCAGGCTATAAGAGCCAGAAACAGCAGGCTTTAAGAGCCAGAATAGCAGGCCGTAGAAGTCAGGAATAGCAGGCTACGAGAGCCAGAGACAGTAGGCTACAAGAGCCAGGATAGCAGGCTGTAGAAGCTAGGAATAGCAGGCTACGAGAGCCAGAGACAGCAGGCCGCAAGAGCCAGGATAACAGGCTGTAGAAGCTAGGAATAGCAGGCTACGAGAGCCGGAGGCAGCAGGCTATAAGAGCCAGGATAGCAGGCTACAGAAGCCAGGAATAACAGGCTATAAGAGCCAGGATAGCAGGCTGCAGAAGCCAGGAATAGCAGGCTATGAGAGCCAGAGATAGTAGGCTATAAGAGCCAAGATAGCAGGCTGCGAGAGCCAGAGGCAGCAGGCTATAAGAGCCAGGATAGCAGGCTGCAGAAGCCAGGAATAGCAGGCTATAAGAGCCAGAATAGCAGGCTGAAGAAGCCAGGAATAGCAGGCTACGAGAGCCAGAGGCAGCAGGCTATAAGAGCCAGGATAGCAGGCTGCAGAAGCCAGGAATAGTAGGCTATAAGAGCCAAAAAGTAGCAGAGATAGCCGGCTGCGAAAGCCAGAGAGCAGTAAGGAATCGGGCTTGTGAAAGCCGAAAGGTAGTTTAGCCGAATTATATGGTTGTGGGTCTTAGCCGAAGAGGCTAAGCCAAAATGTAAGATAGCTGAAATGTGGGATAACGAGCTTCAGCCGAAATGACTAAGCTAAAGGACGAGATAGCTGAGAGTCATGATAGCGGGCTTTGGCTAAGCCGAGAGATAAGATAGCTGAGGTGTGAGGTAGCAGCTTTGGCCGGATTGGCTAAGTCGAAAGATAGGATAGTGGTCACATGCTGTGGGGAAGCGGGCTTCCAAGCCGACATCCAGGAGGATGGAATGTGAGTTGAAATTGAGAAGAGGGACTGAATAGTCACAATCAAGGGAAGTGGGCTTCGACGACAGGTCTAGGCCGTTGCATTGCATTGATTATTGCAATGGGATGGGTGGATGAGCCCTGATAGCAAGCTTTGGCCTAAAATGGCTAAGCCGAGGGATAAAGTAATTGGAAATTGTAATAGCAGCTTCGGCCGGAATGGCTAAGCCGAAAGATAGAATGGTCAAAAGTTATGACAGCAGCTTTGGCCGGAATGGCTAAGCCGACAGATAGAGTAGTTGAAAATCATGATAGCAGCTTTGGCCGGAATGGCTAAGCCAAAAGATAGAATGGGCAAGAATCATGATAGCAGCTTTGGCCGGAATGGCTAAGCCGACAGATAGAGTAGTTGAGAATCATGATAGCAGCTTTGGCCGGAATGGCTAAGCCGAAAGATAGAATAGTCAAAAATTATGATAGCAGCTTTGGCCGGAATGGCTAAGTCGACAAATGGAGTAGTTGAAAATCATGATAGCAGCTCTGGCCGGAATGGCTAAGGCGAAATGATAGAATGGTTGAAAATTATGATAGCAGCTTTGGCCAGAATGGCTAAGCCGACAAATGGAGTAGTTGAAAATCATGATAGCAGCTCTGGCCGGAATGGTTAAGCCGAAATGATAGAATGGTCAAAAATTATGATAGCAGCTTTGGCCGGAATGGCTAAGCCGACAAATGGAGTAGTTGAAAATCATGATAGCAGCTCTGGCCGGAATGGTTAAGCCGAAATGATAGAATGGTCGAAAATTATGATAGCAGCTTTGGCCGGAATGGCTGAGCCCGGGGACTAGATAACCAGCAAATTGTGATAGCGGCTTTGACCAGAATGGCTAAACCGAAAGAGGAGATAGCTGAAAAATTGTGGTAGCGGCTTCGGTCGGGATGGCTGAGCCGGAGGATGAGACAATTAACAAATTGTGATAGCGACTTTAGCCAGAATGGCTAAACCGAAAGAGAAGATAGTTGAAGAATTGTAATTGCGGCTTTGGCCGGGATGGCTGAGCCAGAGGATGGGATAACTGACAAATCATGATAGGGTGTTGGGCTCGCCAACAAGGATAGCTGGCTTCGACTGGATGTCAAAGGCCAGAAGATAGGATAGCAGATCCGGGTAGGATGTCGGACTTGGAAGCAATCTGTAATTGATGTTGCCTTGACGGACTGTCGAAGACAACCCATGCATCTGACCCAGACGGGAGATCTGTGTCAAAGGTAGAATCTTGATGCCAACCTGACAATATGTCAGAGCTGGCAAACCTTACTCAGACGGTAGGTCTGGGACAAGGGTAGAATACAGACATCGACCCGACGAGATATCGGGACCGACAAACCTTGCTCGGACGGCGTGTCTGGGACAAGGACAGAATACAGACGTCGACCCGACGAGATGTCGGAATCAACAAACCTTGCTCAGATGGGAGGTCTGAAACAAGGGCAGGATATAGACGTCGACCCGACGAGATGTCGGAATCAACAAACCTTGCTCAGACGGGAGGTCTGAAACAAGGGCAGGATATATAAATGGGCATTGACTCGACAGAATGTCGAAATCAAGCAACTCAACGAAGATGTGGGGTCTAGGCCAAGGGTAAAAACCCAGCCGACTGACGAGGGCTAAGAATGGTACCCTCCAAAAGTACTCCTGGTACAGACCAGCCCAAAGTGCAGGCTGTGTTGTCCGGTGGGACTATTGGTGGATTTGACTATGTTGTTATAGCGCCGGTGGGGCTTGATGGGCA
The DNA here is from genome assembly GCA_022559845.1 of Amorphophallus konjac. Lineage (NCBI taxonomy): Eukaryota > Viridiplantae > Streptophyta > Magnoliopsida > Alismatales > Araceae > Amorphophallus > Amorphophallus konjac. Next base: position 268,811,151 of record CM040128.1, read on the forward strand.
AAGTCTAAGAGCTCGACGAGGGCGGAAGGCCTCAGGCCAAGGAAAGGGGTAGCTCGATCAGGGCGGAGTGCCACTAGACCAAGGTGGAGGTAGCTCGATCTGGGCGGAGTGCCACTAGACCAAGGTAAAGGTAGCTCGATCTGGGCGGAGTGCCACTAAACCAAGGTAAAGGTAGCTCGATCTGGGCGGAATGTCACTAGACCAAGGTAGGTGGAGCTCAGCCAGGGCGGAGTGCCACAAGACTAAGGGTAGGTATAGAGCCCGGTCAGGGCGGAATGCCGCTGGACCAAGGGTAGGTAGAACTTAGCTAGGACGAAGTGCCACTAGACAAAGGCGGATGGAACTTAACTAGGACGGAGTGTCACTAGACTAAGGTAAATAGAACTTAGCTAGGGCGGAGTGCCACTAGACTAAGGCAGATAGAGCTCGGTCAGGGCGGGATGCCACTAGACCAAGATGGGTAGAGCTTGGTCAGGGCGGAATGCCACTAGACTAAGGTAAAGGTAGCTCGATCTGGGCGGAATGCCACTAGACCAAGGTATGTGGAGCTCAGCCAGGGCGGGATGCCACTAGATCAAGATGGGTAGAGCTCGGTCAGGGCGGAATGCCACTAGACCAAGGTAGGTAAAACTTAGCTAGGGCAGGGTGCCACTAGACTAAGGCATATAGCGCTCGGTCAGGGCAGAATGCCACTAGACCAAGGTGGGTATAGCTCGGCCAGGGTGGAATGCCACTAGACCAAGGTCGGTAAAACTTAGCTAGGGCAAAGTGTCACTAGACTAAGGCATATAGAGCTCGGTCAGGGCGGAATGCCACTAGACCAAGATGGGTAGAGCTCGGCCAGGGCGGAATGCCACTAGACCAAGGTAGGTAAAACTTAGCTAGGGCAGGGTGCCACTAGACTAAGGCATATAGAGCTTGGTTAGGGCGGAATGCCACTAGACCAAGATAGGTAGAGCTCGGCCAGGGCGGAATGCCACTAGACCAAGGTAGGTAAAACTTAGCTAGGGCAGGGTGCCACTAGACTAAGACATATAGAGCTCGGTTAGGGCGGAATGCCACTAGACCAAGATAGGTAGAGCTCGGCCAGGGCGGAATGCCACTAGACCAAGGTAGGTAAAACTTAGCTAGGGCATGGTGCCACTAGACTAAGGCATATAGAGCTCGGTCAGGGCGGAATGCCACAAGGACCATGGTAGGTAAAACTTAGCTAGGGCGGAACGCTACTAGACTAAGGCATGTAGAACTTAGCTAGGGCAGAGTGCCACTAGACTAAGGCAGGTAAAACTTAGCTAGGGCAGAGTGCCACTAGACTAAGGTGGGTAGAACTTAGCCAGGGAGGAGTGCCACTAGACTAAGGCAGATATAACTTAGCTGGGGTGAGGTGCCACTAGACTAAGGCAGATAGAGCTTGGTTAGGGTGGAGTGTCACTAGACCAAGGTTGGTAGAGCTCGGCCAGGGCGGAATACCACAAGCCAAGGGAGAGATTTTATGGGCCCAGTGGGACAAGTTTGGTATCTCTTAGCGTGTCTGTGTAGCTATTTGCGGTGGAATGCCGAAGGATGGCAAGGATGTATTAGTTATGAATGTGGGTTCCACACTGGGGGTAGAGAGTCAATCCCGGTGGGACTAATGGGAAGCATTTCGCAGGATAAGGAGGAATCCCGTTTTAACATTGAATGAAATGCAGCAGATGGGTCCTCTAAGCGAGGAGCTCGAAATCTTTAGCAGTCGAGCTTGTCGAACAGTTAGCATCTACAGCGGGTTGTCCAGTTCACGGTGGAATATTGGTGTGCCCTGAATAATCCCGTTCTCTCTTCTTTTAGCTTTGGATGCCCCCATGCTGGGGTGGATAGTCGGAGAGTTCATTCTCCTTTTAAATGCCCCCAAGCTGGGGTGGATAGCTGAAGACGAGTTGTTCATAGCACGTCTTTCCATTGGGTAGTTTGTTCGCTTCACGAGTAGTTGTGTAGGCGGACAACAGCGGGGAAATTCGACCGTCAGACTCCACCCTCTTCTCTTTTGTTGGCAGTCGCCGAGCGGGGAATAAAGTCTTGCTATGCACAGCAGCACCTTAGAGCTTGATTGCGGCTGAGCATATTTTCATTCTTGCCCCCCCTTGCTCGGAGAGAGTTGAGCCTCCATTATTGTGTGCTGGAGCATGTAGAGCAGTGGCTACGTTGTGCCGGGTCATTTCATTTGGAAGGAGATTCTTCCTTGCATCTTTATCATTTTTCAGTTGGACCTAATATGAGTGGACTCTATTCTTGAGCTGATGGCTTGAATAAAGAGGGCAGCACATCGAGCGGTAAAGCAGCATCTTTTCTTTTATTCCTGGGTTTATTTCTTCTCTTGTCCTCAGCAGTTGTCCCGGAGACGGTGCAACAATTGCATTTGTTCGGCCTCTCGCTACAACGGAGGGACCTCGGGGTGTATCTTAGAAGGTGTACCGTCCCGATTGATGTACGGAAACTGTGTTCGCCGTCATCTTGAAAATGGGCATCGGGTGAGGGCGAGGTGGATCCACCCTATATTCTCCAAGTTGTAATTCACCACTTTGGACTAAGTCTTCCATGATGTCTTTAAACATATAGCAGTCCTCGATGAGATGTCCCCTCTTCCGATGGTAGGGGCAAAACCGAGGGTCGTCTTTTCTTTCGATGTCATTTGGTCTCTTGAGCTCCGGGAGGATGACCTTTTTGTACTCAAGGGCCCACTCGAATAGCTGTTGGGTCTTGTCTTGCGGGAATGAGTATGGTCTTTTCATTCTTGCTCTTAGTGAAGGGGGTTTTTGTTCAACAACTCTGGTGGAGGAGGAGCTAGTTGCCTCCTGCGCTTTCCTCCACTGACGCTCGAAGGTTACAAAGTCAACTGCTTCTATTTCTTCTGGTGCCGATTGCTCTTTAATTAGCTTGTGCTCTTGAATTGGAGGAGTAACAGTCGGGCAGTATTTGGCCAGAAAGGCTTCAATTTCAACTGCCACATCTTCTAATTGGTCGAAGGATTTGACTTCGAGGGCAATTACCCTTTGCAGGATCTCTTTTCTCAGATTGCACTTGCATAGCTGGACAGCGTCCTTGCAGCTTGGCGGATGTTTGCATCTTGCATTGAGATTCTTCCATCGTTGAATGTAGTTTGAAGCAGACTCATCATCTTTTTGTTTGATCATATATAATTCTGCCTCAGTGACTTCTTCCTTAGCAGATTTTATCTCAGTTGTTTGTTCTATTACTGGCTTGCTTGTTATGGCTGTCGTCGCTAGATTCCGGCGTAAGCCAGCTGATTGTAGAGGCGACATTGCATGAGGCGTAGAAGCTGCCCCCTGACGTGCCTGGAGATCTGAGGGGTACGCTGGGGCCGTGTGGTATAGCTGCCGCGGGAGGGTGTTCCCGTCGTGGCCTTGTGTTGACTGGGGCATAGCTGGTTGCAATGAGGCTACAAATGATTTAGCGCCACCTTGTAGGGCTTCGGATGAGGGTCCTATCTGCCCGAGTGTGACTGGGAGTAAGCCCATCTCAGTCAATCTTTTTCTTAGTGTCTCTATTTCTTGTATTTTCTGATAGAGTTCCATCATCAGAGCAGAGTTAGCTTGGTAGGAGCTGGGAGTGCTGTTTCCCGTGCTGATTCCAGGTGGGGCTAGCAGCATCTTATTATCGGCGCGGGATGCGTACGGTCCTGCATGAGTAGATGTTCTTGCCCCCATGCCCTCATGTTGAGGAGGGATATAATAGCATGCTCCTTCAGCAGGTGGTGGAGGATGCCCCCACCCTTCCTGGGGTTGACGGTGAGAGATAGGTGCTGCAGCTTGACCTACCCTTACCGGTGTGTAGCATATCTCTTCGTCTTCTTCTTCAGCAACTCGGCTCGCACTGGACAAGGCCGATAGGGTATTGCAGGAGAGGACAACGCCGCTCCCTCTGTCTCTTGGCTTATTCTTCTCTTGCCTTTTTGTAGTTGGCACTTGGTGTGCGACGCGAACTCTAGTTGTCTCTTGAGATGACAGGTGGCATAGAGACACTGTATTGATTGCTCTTTCCATAGCAGGTAGCTCATGCGGGCGAGGAGGATCAACCTTATAGTCGCCCAGTTGTAGCTCCCATCTTCTAATTAGCTTTTCAATAGCGTCTTTAAAGACGTAACAATCCTTAATATAGTGCCCAACCATCCGGTGATATGGACAGTAGCGAGGATGATCCTTCTTTCTAGCATCTTCCGGCCTCTTCGGCTCTGGTAGAGTAACCTTGTTGTTTGCGACAGCCCACTCGAAGAGGACTCGAGTCCTCTCCTTGGGGAAAGAGTAGAATTTTTTCATCTTGGCCCGCAAGGATGGGACTTCTTGCTACTCAGCTAGCTTAGTGGTTGGAGGGTTAGCCACTCCTTCTTCTTTTTCTTCTTGTTGGTTGAATGCTTTGGAGTTAATTGTATGAACTTCTTTGGGCGATGGCCACTTGTCAATAGACTGGCCCCTTTGGCTTGTTGCAGCTAGAGTAGAGGGAGAGCTGGAGATGAAGGCTTCAATCTCCGTGACCACATTATTTAGCTGGTCGAAAGACCGTATTTCAACTCCGATCAACTTCCCGAGGATCTCTCGTCTCAGGCTCTGCTTGCATATTTGCACCGCATCTTCTAGATGTGGCGGCCGCTTGCATCTCATACTGAGATTCTGCCATCTTTTGATGTACTCCAGGGCTGACTCATCATGTCTTTGCCTGGAGGCATACAGCTCGGCCAGTGTGACCTCTCTTTCAGCAACATGGAACCACTCCCGGAACTCCCGTTGCATAGCTGCCCAATCACTTATAGAGTCGGCCGGCAGATTGGAATACCATTCAAAAGCCGGGCCTGTCAGTGAGGACCCGAAGAATTTTAGTAGGTAGGCTTCATCTGTTGCCAGCTCACCCATTACTGTCATATAGTAAGCAATATGCTCTTTAGGAGAGCCCTGCCCACCAAACTTTTCAAATTTGGGCAGTTTGTTGATGCTAGGTGGGAGCCTCTTTGCGGCATACTATGGCAGATATGGCACCTTGTAAACATCAAAAGTGCTGATATCACCATCTGTCCTCTAGGCCAGCTTCATTTCAATTAGTTGTTCCACCATTGATCTATTTACCACAGTTGGGTCCACCGGCACCGAGTGGCAATATGCAGAATGCTTTATAGAGGGAGTGAGTAGAGCTTCGACATGAGGTGCCGACGGCTCCGTTGGTGGAAAATGTTGCACTGGTGGAAGAGCTGGTTGCACCAAGGGTGGCTGAAGGGAATGTGGCTGAAGAGTGGCCTTGCCATAGCCTGTTGCTTGAGAAGTAGCTTGGGGTGTAGCATCGACCGGGTTAGGAACTTCCCGGGATGATTTAGCATGCACATCTTGTTGCCAGGGAAAAGGGGCTTGTTCATTTTTTTCATTCAGTTGCCTCTTCAAGGCTTCAATCTCTTGTTGGTAACTTTGTAGCATCATTGAGATAGTTGGGTCTTGCGCTGCCATAGCAGAGGTACCCTTGAATGCTTCGCCCGAAACATCTTCAGACGAGGCTGGCAGAGTAATCTCTTCTTCTTCAGAAGCGACCATGTCGGCAGTCGAAGTAGTGATAGTTTGCTTCTCTTTGGCTGCTTCAAGCATTTCTCTTGCAGCTTTGCCTCTTCTTGTCATTAGCCCAGGCCTTTCAGCTAACTTGGCCAACTCTTCCGACTCTTCGGGTAAGGCCCCATATCTGCTAGCCACCCCTGCCATGTTGCAAGTGAAGATTTGGATTCTTTTTCTTTGCCCCCAGACTGTTTTCTTGGCTTGACTGGGGAAGGTTGACTTTTCAGACATTGATATCCTTTTATTCTCTTCATGCTGTGGAGAAGATTCAGAGCACTTGACTTGCAAGCCATCTTCATATTCATTCATGAATGACACCATTCTTCTTCTTTCTTTGCCTTCTTCTTTTCTTTCGGCGCTAATGGGGCGGAGTAGCCTTTCCTGACTTAGGAAAGAACTTTCTATGCCATAGAAGTAATTTTGGACCACTTGGGCCATTCCTTCTTGATTATGCCCTGGAGAGAGGGAAGAAATTAACAGTTGGTCTTGCATCGACGGCATGTAGGAGTGCCACGATAGTCTAGTAGCTCTGTTCAATCTTGTCGAACATCGGAGAACATTGGTCTGCCTGGCACAGACCCTATGAGCGGGCAGACAGGCTACTGGCATGACCTCTTCTTCCTTTGGTGTAGCTTTATTGCCCCTACTTTTGGGGTCCTTGACAGTTGATGTTGAATCTTGCGGGGTCGAAACTAGGCCCCGGGTCCTCCTGGGAACCCACACTTGCTTGAAACTTGGTAGCTTGGGGGTCAGCTTCCCGCAGACTTCTTTGTCCAAATTGGCCTCCCGACTTGCAAGCACTTGAAAGCGGTTATGAACGGGAACTGTCAGGATGATATGGTCCAGCAAAGCTTTAGCACGGCGGCCGTTTAGATGAACACGAATGCCACCAATTAGAATAGACTTCCCAGAAGCCGAGAGTCGGCCTCGGGGAACATCAACAACTCTTCTTCTTTGATTGTTCTTCTTCTTCTTGCGCCTGGACGCCCTGTCACTGGCGGGGACAGCATGGTAGTCCATGTGGTGGATAAAGCATGAGATAGCATGGCAAGACGGAGTGGTTCTCCGTGGATAGCTCGCCTTTGCAGGGGCTACGGCCTTGGCCGCAACAGTCTTGTCAGCTTCCTCTTCCTCGGTCCTCAGCAAGCCGATGAAAGTGACTCCGAGAAAATTAGGGAACCCCACCGCCAGTGGCAGACTCCCGAAAGCAGTGGGCACCGCCAGGTACCCGTGTTTCGCGTGGGTAGCGACCACTTGAGGGCCGAGTGCAAGCGCGGCAAATCTGCCAGCCATTGAGATCACTACAAATCAGAATGAGCAAACGATCAGTATTTTGGGGAAGGCCTCCAGGCCTTCTACTTTGGTGAAGAGATGAAGGAAGACTAGGTCCCACCGAGCGTGCCAGCTTTGTGGGACTGGATTTTATTTATTTATTATTTTATTTATTTATTTTAATTTATTCAGTGATTTATTGATTTATTTGATTGGTTTATTAGGCGTGCCAGTCACCGGAGTGACAATTTTATTGTGCGCTCGATCTGACTCAGTCAGTCGATTGTGAAGTCCGAGTCGGGACTGGAAGTCCGTCATACCATAAAGGCTATGACGTTAATTACGTCCTTCCAGAGAAGGACAACCCTTGATTAATCGCCAAAGTAGAAGGATCCCAGGGGCAAAACCAATGTGATAGGTATGCTCATTCATTTGCAGGATAGAAGATGCATGCAGATGATCATGCGATGCAAGATATGATATATCAATACACGGTGTAAATCCGGCAGCATATCCCCTTATCTTAGACTATGCCAAGTGGGAATATAGGACACCCATCCACGGAGTGCCAAGATGGACGCCAAAGGAAAGATGGGCGTAGCCCGAGATCTAAGAGGATCTAGATGCGACGGGACAATGTCCATGATCATGGTATTTATTGATATCCCCTTAAGAAACCATTGGAGGACATGCAGTGGCAGAACTCCAAGAGTCAGTAGGGTTATAAGAAAACATCGTAGTCAAACGGTACAATGTGGGGGTAAAACCCCATTAATTTAGCTCCCTGAGACTTGGATGAAGAACCACAGTTCCCCATGATATAATGAAGATTGGCATGCAGGCTAATGAGGTTAGGATGTTGGGTTTAGACTGAGTTTAAGGCTCATTAAGATTGCTGGGAGATTGGGTGTTTGAATGATAGTTGGTACTGAGATGAACCGGTGCGGATGGGAAGCAACATGAAGACGAACCGGCGCGGTGGGGTCCCGGCGCGACTGGTCTCGGCGTGATAATGAACCCAGGGGGGGGCATCAACATGACTGGTCCTGGCGCGACTATGACCTCGGCGCGACTGGTCCCGGCGCGACCATTGTCTCGGCGCGACGATCACCCGGCGCGGAACTCGTGCCGAGAAGGGGCTGCGCCGGGAGGCTAGATGGCACAAACAAGAAAGATTTCTTTGGGTTTTAGGTGTTTTGGAGGCTGTGGATTTTGGGGAATCTGAAAGGGGAGGATAAATTCATCCACAGAATGCCTAGGGAGACCATGTGACGATCAATAATGATTATATTCCCCTTATAGTGGGCAAAGGGCCATGAGATAGTCTATCTCAGGCCTCTGCCAAACAGTAGGGGGTCAATTCATCAAGCTTAACGAAAAACATCACACGATATAATAAAGCAAGGATCGTGAATGAATTTCGGCAGCATCTCCCCTTATTTTGGACTATGCCAAAGGGGGGTATAGGACATCCATCCACGGAGTGCCGAGATGGAAGCCAAAAGAAAGATGGGCGTAGCCCGAGACCCAAAAGGATCAAAATTCAGCGGGACTGTGTCCATTGGTCATGGCATCTCATTAATATTCCCCTAAAGGGGCCAGCGGAGAACATGCAGTGGCAGAACTCCGTGGCCCGACGGGGTGAAAGAAGGAAATCGGAAACCCGAGTTGAAGCAAATGTAGGGGTGAAACCCCATTAGTGTAGCTCCTCCACTTTCCATGAGACTGGATATGGGTGGCCCAACAGAATTGGCCCATAAAAAAAATAAGATGCATGGATTTAGTCATACATTCACATGCACGTATATGTATATATATATACATAGATATACATAAACATATGTATATGTACATGTATATGCACGGGTGTATGCATGACCAAATAAAGGAACCGATGGCTTTATAATGATTAGTGGGTTGTTTAAAAATTGATTAGTGCACACACTCACGTAATAGCTCTTATACATATGAATATGTGGAAGTGGGATTGATTTTAGAATGATATGCACAAAGGTGAATATATGAGATGGATAAATGGGTTTAACATATATTATGATGTACACGTATACAGTGAATGGGGGATTGGGTGGTTTAATGCATGCACATATTATATCCCGCTATATATACCTGGTGGTTGGGTAGGCTTCATGCAGACATGTTTTACTTTATAGGCTAATGCAAAGTCATTTATGTATATGGTGAAGTGGCCAGCGGCTAGACACATGAGGTAACGTGATGAACAATTAGCATTTACGTGAATGCATATCGAGAGTGGGGGCCATGCATTTATGGCTTAAACGACAGATGTGCTTCTCACGAACGTAATGCAACACATAAGCCTTGACATACCAATTAGCTAGGAGCGCATGCATGCATGTTGCGCACGGGAGGGCAGAAACGGTGGAGAGCATCACACTTTCGGCGCGGAAGTGAGCAGCCTCGACACGGGACCGTCGGCGCGGAAACAAGAAAGGGGAACCTCGGCAGGGAATCATGCCCTCGACGGGCTCATACACTCGGCGCGGAAGGTGGCACTCGGCGTGGAAATGAAAAGGGGGAGCTTCGGCGCGGCCGCTTCTCGGCACGGCCGAAAATTCAGCGTGGAAATGAGGGAATTTGGCTTCGGCGCGGGAGGTAATCGACGTGGGATAATTTTGGCGGGAGAAGCCCCGGCGCGGATGGGAGCTCCGGTGGAGCCGGGGTCTCAGCGCGAAAACTTCCGCGCCAAGAGAAAACGGGTGTGCCGAGAGGAAATGGCGTCGAGGGCTTCTAAGAAGGGATTTTCGGAGGGGAGCCTCCCAGGTTATAGAGGTTTAGAGATTTCAGACTATAGAAATTTCTAGAGGTTTCAAGACCTACTCCACGTGATTTCTTAAGGGTTTGATGCTAGAGAAACATTGCTCGGAGGTTTACCCCAGGGAGATTAAGATCCTCACACTTCGGACACCATCGGAGATCAATTGAATATCAGAGCTAATAAAAGCCTAATATAACAGACCTTGACAGGGTATGTCATAGATTTCATTGGGAGGTCACGAGATGGTCTGTCTCCGACTCCCGGTGCGATCATGGGGCTTATAGAGCAACAATGAAGCTCGGACGATGGAGCAATAAGCATGACTGAAAAACACACAGAGCAGAGACTTTTGGATTAGTCGTGGACCCCAACAATCCATAGATCTGGATGATGAGATCCACTGCCGTTTCCACGAGAACAGAAAATAGAGTATACAAAAATGCATATGAACGGAATTTACACATTGATCCACTCATAAATCCTCTCTCATACTCCGTCAGTGAGAAGAAAGAACAAGCATCGGGAATTCATTCAGAGAACAGGGACTATTTTCACTCTAAATTAGAACATAGATTGGAAATTTTATTCATGCATTCGCATAGATGATTACATCGTCCAGCCAAGCCGGACCGAAAGAGTTGGGAGAAGAACAACGTGCCTTACAGAAAGGGAAAGACGAGCAAGGAAATGACATGCACTGGAGAAATAAAAAGAAAGAAGGATGGGGGAGGGCGGAGTATTGACTCCTCTCCCTCCCCTTTACAGACCTACCTTCTGCTCCTTCTCTTTCAGACTTCGAAGCAGCCACTCAGATTTTTCCTTCTCTATGTCTCTCTCTTTTTCTGGCTATCCTCTCTTCTCTATCTGTCTTCCATTTTTTTTTCTTCTCTCCGGCTGTTGTTCCCCACCAGCTGATCTCTCCCCTTTTTCCGTGAACACACGGAGGGCCTTTTATAGAAGCCGCACCCTTCCTTGCTTGGCGCACAAAAAGGCCTTCGCTCCATCCTTACTCCTGTTCTCGGCGCGCCTTGCTCGAACCGGGCAGCCTTCTCCAATTGACGAGATGCATGTGTTTTTCCCTAAAAAAAATGAGAAATATAAAATGTTTTAGTAGAAAAATCTTGTAAATAAAAATATTATTATTACTATTATTACTATTGTATATTATTTTTATTTTATCATTATTGTGTTTGTTTTATTTATTATTATTATTATTATATTTATTTTTTCTCTCATTTTTCTCATTATTATTATTATTATTATTTATTTATTTTTTTATGTGTCAACACTTCCCTAGGTCGACAGACCCGAACTCATTTAAATGAGATCATTCACCTCAAAAAAAAGGGACCCTCTGGGCTGCCCTCGCACTAAACAAACAAATCAACCAGATAAATAGATGAATAAAATTATTTTTTAAAATTTAGTGCGTCCACAGCAACAGTCGACTTATAGCAATAGGTAAATACTTCAAAAATTATGCTTGTGATTTCAAACTTTGTGGATTTTAATTGCATATAAATGTGTTTTTAAATCTGATTTTAACAGAAATTTGATGTTGATCTGACTCAAAAATGTGGATTGTTTAGTTTTGATGTTCTTCATTTGAATATTTTTTTAAATTAGATATTATTTAGACGGATGTATGCAGAATGATAAGTGCGATGTTATTTAATTTTATGTTATATAAACACATGGGGTATTCCATGTGAGCTGAGGTGCGTGGGTGCGACCTAATATTACACGCACCTCAGGAGAGCATGTTAAACCCGTGTCAATGAACCTTCCCGTTCAAGACTTTGGGATTGATGTGTATGTTCTCATTTTTTTTATGAGAATGTATATATCTACCTCAAAGTCTTGAATTGTCCCATTTGGACAGTCTGTGAATGTTTGATTACACTTAGGCAGTCATTTACTATATGTGTTTGTATGGTTTGCTGAAAATGTCGGTTGCGTCTCTTCACTCTTCTTCGATATACCTTTATTGATTTTGAGTGTTTTCTTAACCACTTACTTATAAGTGTTTAAGAAAACTTTAAAATCAATAAATATTTTTGGTATATCGGAGAAGTGTGGGGAGATGCTGCCGAAATTTTCAATAAATTGTGCAACACATATAGTAAGTGATTGTGCGATCAAACCTTCATGAATGGGTTAAAAAGTGATAATATAAATAATAGTCATCACCCAATTACAAATGGTCTGCGACCAACGATGTGAGGAATGGGTCGGGTTTATTTTCAAGAGTAATGATTTAAAAGTTACTTGTGTATTAACATTTATTGGGTGCAGGCGAAATGTTGACAGATCGTTCATGGATGTATCGTAGAATAGTTGACCGGGTGGTGTCGGATGATTTTAAGCATGGAGTTGAGAGTTTCATTCAGTTTACATTGAGGAATCCAAACGCATCAATAGACCGCGACGGTCGCATTCGTTGCCCTTGTTCAAATTGTAGAAACTTGAGATGGCATTCACCATGGGATGTGCAACATCATTTGTACAAGAAAGGGTTTGCGGATGGTTATACGAATTAGACGTGGCATGGTGAGGAATTCTGGAGGTTTGAGCCTGACAATATTGCAACCAGAAGTTCTTACGTGGATATGGTTGTGGATGCAGCTGGTCCTAGTTTTAATGTTAATGGCGAACATGCATATATGGAAGAAGTGCCAAATAAGAGAGCCGGAATATTTTATCAACTACTTAGTGATGCTGATGAGCCGCTATGGGATGGTTGTGAAAAGCACACTCGGTTGTCTGCAGTGTCACAGTTGTTGAACTTAAAATCTGAATTTCACATCAGTGAGACTTGTTTTAACCGTCTCCTCCTCTTGATCAAGAGTATGTTGCCTCGAGACGAGAAGTTCCCAGAAACTTATTATCGTGCAAAAAAGATGGTCAATGAGCTAGGACTTGGATATGTGAAAATAGATGCATGTCCGAATCATTGTATGTTATATTACAAAGATGATGCAGATAAGATATCATGTTCTATTTACGGCCATGACAGATTCAAACCTAAGGGAGGTGGCAATTCAAAGCGAAAAGATGTACCTTACAAGGCATTGCGATACTTCCCTCTTGTGCCTAGGCTGCAGCGGCTGTATATGTCCTCAAAGACAGCTCTACATATGACATGGCACAGTGAAAGAGTACGCCGTGTCGATGATATAATAAGTCATCCTACCGATGGTGAAGCGTGGACCCACTTCAATCGTACTCATCTTGCTTTCTCAAAGGAGGCACGTAATGTTAGGTTGGATTTATGCACAGATGATTTTAATCCATTCGGTGGTTCAGTGACATCTTATTCTTGTTGGCCAATGTTCATGACACCGTACAACCTTCCGCCAGACATGTGTATGAAGCGAGAAAATCTATTTTTATCTTTAGTAATTCCTGGTCCAAAAAGTCCCGGAAAAAATTTGGACATATATCTCAGGCCGTTGATTGATGAGCTCAATTTTTTATGGACTGATGGAGTTGTTACTTATGATGCACAGATTCTAAATCGGACATCCGGTTTGAGCCCGACGCTCAAAAGTGCATTTTGTAAATGCACTTGGTTTAAAATTAAAGCAGTCGGGTCCGGGGGTCCAGAATGTGAAATACTGATCCGATCGGCATTCCGATCGTTCCAACACGACCTGGGAGGTAGACGTGACTTGTCAGAGCTGACGGATTCCAAATCGGACATCTGGTTTGAGCCCGACGCTAAAATAACTCAATTTAAAACTAAGTTAGTTTTCAAAACTAACTTAGTTTAGAATAATTCAAAAAAGTAGGGGTTCGGGGGTCCAGAATGTGAAATACTGATCCGATCGGCATTCCGATCATTCCAACACGACCTGGGAGGTAGACGTGACTTGTGAGAGCTGACGGATTCCAAATCGGACATCCGGTTTGAGCCCGACGCTCAAAAGTACATTTTGTAAATGCACTTGGTTTAAAATTAAAGCAGTCGGGTCCGGGGGTCCAGAATGTGAAATACTGATCCGATCGGCATTCCGATCGTTCCAACACGACCTGGGAGGTAGACGTGACTTGTCAGAGCTGACTGGGGTCTACAATTGGATATCTTTACAGTCATCAATTTGATATTATGTTTGATTTAAATTCATGTAATCTAATAAAATATTTAATTTATCTTTATACTAATTTTTTTATCTATGTATGTTTTTTTTAATATAGGAGGATTCTTCTGCGAGCGGCAGCATAGGAGATGAGCAGGGCGGGGGGGGGGGATGAAGATATGGACGATCTGGAGGATATTTGTTGATTTTGTTGTATATTTTTCTATGGAACGCTGATGAGTTTATTGTGATATTTGATGTAATTTTAATTAAACATATTTTTTATTTTTGTTCGTGTGTATTTTTTGTTTTCGGTGATTTTGTAAATATGTTTTTAATATAAATTCTTTATTTTAAAAAAAGAGAGAAAAATATTTCAGACGAATTTTGAGACGGATCCGTCTGAAATTTGCGACGGATATAAGGACGGAATTAAATCTGTCTAAAATGCAAGATGGATTTCAGACAACTAAGTGCGAAAGTACAGACGGGTATTTAGACGGAATTTTTCCGTCGTAAATATCAGACGGCTTTTGAGACGGATCCGTCTAGAATTTACGACGGATATAACGACGAAAATTAATTTGCGTCAGAAAATTTGAGATGGATATTTAGACGGAATTATTCCGTCGCAAAATTCAGACGGATTGTAAGACGGAGCATTCCGTCCGAAGTACCGACGAAATTTGCGACGGATTTTTATTTCGTCTGAAATTTAGGACGGAATTTAGGACGGAATCAAATCTGTCGGTTATTTGTGGCTAATTTTTTTAGATGGCCTTATTCCGTCGCAATTCCGTCGTAACTCCGTCGTAAAATCTATTAGCGAAGGATTTTGCGACGGAATTGCGACGGAATATGGCCGTCGCAAAAGCCGCTTTTTCTTGTAGTGGTAGACTGTCCTTTGTGAGGTGGTGCTCACTCCGCTTTGAGGAGTTGCTTCGCAGATCCCATGCACTCTTTGAGCTAGTTAGTTGGCTCACTCCTATGCCGTGTACGAGATAAAGTCTGGGGCCACCTGGGAATGGCACTAGGGATCATACCCCGGGGCATGGGGCGGGGTCTGGCATGGGCGCGCCCCTCTTGGTGGGCTGCTGTCACGGGGTGTGACCCTAAGGACTGGTTGTCGTCTTCTTGTGATGTCGTGTGACATGGCCCTGTTCCTTGGGGCACGAGCTTTGACCTAAGGTATCCAAAGCGGTGTTGTGACGGTGTCACCTACAAGGTGTTTAGGGGTGTCCCCACCCTTAGTGGGATGTCGAATAGTGTGGCTAGCAGTCCCCGTAGCTTGTACGTAGTATGGTGGTTAGGGCTGGTTACACTCGGAGGTTGAGAAGGTGTTTTGGGTATAAAACCTGACCTTAGTGTGGTGCGCCGTTCGATATGGTGTGCTATGGTGAAGCCCTGGGTTGTCCTGGTGGCTATGAAGTTGGCGGCTCATCGCCGCATGTCAGGGGGTTGGCGGTGGTCCTCGCCTTTTGTAGAGTCACCGCATGGCGTGGCAAGTGATCCCATGCTGAAGGCCTACCTCGGGTTGGTGTAGAATGACTGGAAAATAGGCGTCTTTAAGGTATTCAAGATAATTCTGCCCCCTTATTTTGGAGCCATATAGACTAGCTATCGGTCCCCAGAGCCCATGTTTGACTGGGCGGTCGAGTCCATTAGCGTTGGGTTACTGGGAGGAGGCGTCTTGGAGGTGGTTCCCGACTAGCTCATTGTTAAATGCCACACGATGCGGTGTGTTGTTGCCAGTCCCCAGGTTAGCCCAAGCGACTAGGTGTTGCCGGGCCAATGCTGCATACTGGGTGGTCGGGGGGTATCCCTACTTTGTGTTGAAGTTGTTGTGGGACACGACAAGGTGGTTCGGGTCTGAGATCAGATCCAGGCTGCTATAAAGACACTAAACAAGTAGCTCCCACAAGGTGTTTGAGAGTGATCCCATACCTTTAAATCTAGATCTTCCTAGGAAAATAGTTGCGTACAATAACCTAGGAAATGTTAAAGAAGTTAGGACTGAGCAAGAGCAAAGTTGCATCAACACCCATGTCACCATCAACAAAAAAGGATGCAGATGAGATGTGTAAGAAGGTGTGTGAAAAGCTCTACAGAGGTATGATTGGACCCCTTCTTTACCTTACTGCAAGTAGGTCTGATATATTGTTTAGTGTTTGTATGTGTGCTAGGTATTAGGCAAATCCTAAAGAATCTCATTTAACTACTATAACATAAAATTTTAAATATTTAAATGGAATAGTAGATCTTGGTTTATTGTACTCTTGTGAAAATGAGTTCAACATAATTGCGTACTCAGATGCAAATTATGTAGAGTGTCAACTTGATCGAAAGAGCACAAGCGGAACATGTCAATTCCTTGGGGGGTGCCTTATATCATGGTCCCCGAGGAAACAAACATCTGTAGCACTAGCAACGGCTGAGGTAGAATATATATCTGCTAACAACTATTGTGCTCAAGTTCTCTCGATCAAGCATCAGTTGCATGATTAGGGATTTTAGTTCAATAGGATCAAAATGGATTACGATAACACAAGTGACATAAACCTTACCAAGAACACTACCCAACACTCTAGAACCAAACATATAGAAGTAAGGTATCATTTCATTAGAGATCATGTAGCTAAGAGAGACATAGATCTTAGATTTACATAAACAAACCATCAGCTGGCAGATATATTTACTAAACTTTTGGCTAAGGATAGGTTCTCTACCATTAGACGAGTGCTAGGCATGTGTCGGAACTGAACTAATTTTTAAATGGATATCTTAAACTCCTATCATGTCATACTGTTAAGATAATCCATTGAAAAGATGGTTAATCACTTGCTTAACAAATAATTGACCTGACTGCATGCTTTAAGAAAACTTAGACGGTCAAATCTTCACAGTCAAAGATGCTAAATGCTCTCTAAAGGCTATTATAAAAACCATATCCTCTGTAAGTAGCTATCTATAACACCCTTAAATATAGCTAAGTTGTACTCTATATCATTGAGGCATCTTTTGAAATATCGACTCAGTTCTTGTAAAGAACTTCGTAGTTAAGCATGCTTAATGGGGAGTAGTACTAGGATGGATGACCTCCTTAGAAGTCCCTATTCTAGAACCGATTACCCTTAGAAAGGGATAAAATCGTGAGACTAGTAGGTCAAAGTGGACAATATATCGATGATAAAGAGTACAGGGCGTGACATGTGGGCACAAAAAAAAAACACAAAGAAGAAGTGGGGGCGCAGGGTGTATATATACAAATACAATAAGAAGGAGGAAGGATTCTCACAAAAAAATAATGGAATGAGAAGGATAATATAATGAGAAAAAGAAACCCACGAAGCTCCCCTTTTCCCTTCTCCTTCACGGAAGATGGCTGCCTGCGATCTCCTTGCCTCGTTGTCCAATGGAGAAACGGCGGGGGCTCATGGCAGAGACCAGCGGGCAAAGATGGCATCCAGCGGACGTACCAGCCTCGAGGGTCGCCCTCCCCAAGGGCCTCGGCGCGCAGCTCCTTCCGGCAAGGTCCCTGCTCGTCGACGACCGAGGCGGACGTACGACTCTCCCACAAACGGAAAAAACCTCTGCCTTCGTGCTCTGCGAAGTCGGCTGCAGCGACAACCAACCAGTAGCAGGGGAAGATGGCCACGGCTGGAGCAGCAAGGAGGAGCTTCGAGCGGGATCGACCACCCCTATAAGAGGGGCCCTTGCGCGGCTGAAGAAAAAGGTTGGTTAGAGAGATCCTGGTAGAATCCCCCCTCTCCGGCGAAAGTCTGGTAGGAGCGCCCTTGTCTCTGCCTCCAACCTATTTGGCTCCGGCCACCCCAGAGTGCTGTGAAAAAGATCAGGGGTTAGAGAGATTTTGTCCTGGGGGCTCGGGGAAGAAAGGAGTGTGCGAAGTTCTTTGTAAGAGGGTGGGTTTTCATTCAAGTTTTCTTTTTACCTCCCATTCCACAATGTTTGATGTTCTTTTGACGTAGCCCTTCTATAAGGAAATGAGATATAGGGGTTTGATCCCCGATTTCTTCATGAGAAGAGCGTCTATTTTTTTATGGCATGTGCATATGAATATAGCTATCTGTTATGCCCATCTATGTCCCTCCACCCCATTCTACTTGTTTCTTAGTTCTGGTACGAATGTGATGCTTTCTTGTGCAATAGATATGTATACCTGTACATATATATGTGTATACATATAAGCATATATGAGATGTCCGCCCATGTTTGCCTTAGCTCTGCTTCTTTTTTTTTACGCATACATGTGTAAGTTCGGCATGGTCATATACCTTCTACCTTATTTGAATCCACCCTTCTACTATATGCATACTTCCATGGATCCCCTTTTACCTTTTTCTTCCTTGAATTTTTTTTACATCCTCTAAATCCCACCTCGGTGTCTGGCTGGCTTCCACCACCATTGGCATCGAAGGGATGAGGCACATGGGATTCATCCCAAGTCTAGTCCTTTTCATAAATTTGTCCTTCTTCCCCCTTTGAATTTCTGAATACTCTCGAATTCTTGGGGGCTCATTCCCTTATAATGTAGACCCCAGGTGATTCTCTCCGGTGAGTAGACATTGGTGGCTTTATGCCTCAGCAAGGAAACAATTTTTAAGACCATGTCCCTGGAATGGGATTGTGGCGCCCCTTCGGCCAATGGGATTCCTACTAGGCTCGTCCTCAGGATTTCTCCAAAACCGACGTGGGTTAATGGGGTCGTTGCCTTCGGGCGCACCCTCTTTGTTTCGGGGTCACCTCGGAGTTCTCTCCGTGGATGGTGTCCCCTATTTATCCCCCAAATGCTTTGGGTTAAGGGGAGGTGCTGCCGAATTTTAGATTTGAACTTGTAACAAAATCAAAGAGTGTAAAAGAATGCATGGAACAAATGGAAACAAGGGGAAATGGACTACGGATGACAGTTTTACATGGGTGTGCAGTCGAACTGATGCTGTGGGCTAAAATTTAGAAGACGTTCTGAATGAGATTTGGGATTGTTGGAATTGAAACGGATAAAATAAGAATGTTGATCACAAAACTTTCTGTTTTAAGAATCAAGATGCAGTGTGAGCCAGTATGAGTTGAGGGAGGCACCCCAATCCAATACAGTCTTTGAATTGCTAAACTCAGAATAAATGAAGATCTAACTGTTGAGCCAGAATTTAAACCCCTGATTTGAAACTGAAATTGAAGCAAGACTGGATGAAGGGTGCACTAACTACATTGTTGATCAAATTGAGCTGGGGTTTCACTGCTAAGCATGAGTCTGTAATTGCTAAAAACAAATTGGACAAGGGAAAGAATAGGGATTGAACACCATCAGCAAAAAAATCAGAATAAGCAAAAATGGAGTTGCATTTGCATCTTCTCTGGCCCTGCATCCATGTCACCGCAGGGGCCGACCCATGGGGGTCGACCCCTTTGCTCAGCACCCTATGTCTGCCCTCACGCAGAAGTGGCTTTACCTGTCTCAGAAAAGAAGAAAGGCATGCTAAATATGCACTTACATATTTGTCATTGTGAAGGGAGCTCCTGAATGTATAATAAAGGGTCCTCATTGAATTCATCATCTCAATACATACCTAGCATGCATGCATAGCATTGCCATCTAATCTTGCATCACATCATAATCTTAGGGCCTCCTTGATTCATTAATTCCCATCGTCATACTTTACATCCTCTGAATGTCTGAAATTCCCCTCATACCATGCACATTTTGATTTGCATGTTAACCAATGCAAGTGCCGGATATGCTGAGTTAAGAAAGCCAACAATCAACCAAGGAAGGACAGATGGACTGTCTAAACAAAATCTTCATGCAAAACTAAACCCACAGAAAGTGCAGCAATTGAATTGCATTCCAAAAGCTGCTGGAACAAAAGAAAGGAAACACTGAAATGTTGCCCGTGATGCCTAAATCCAAATATTGAAATTTAGTCAAACCAACATGTGTCAAGGGGCATGCGCTAATAAATTTTGGAATTACGGTGCATTGGAATTCAAGAGGCATAACGATCAGCTGTGATTCTGAGGATCATTGAGAGCTAATACAGGTAAAGATTGAGGTTTAAATAAAAATTGAAGAGGAGAAAGTAAAGGGGTCGGCCTCTCCTTTTGCCTAGCATCTCATCCTTCTTTCAAGTAGCATGATAATCATTGTAAATCCACCCTCTGTCAGCATGCTAGGGCAATCTCCTTTGCATTTGCATCCTTGGCATGTCAGCCGGATTCTCCATCCCAAGGGATTAACATATTGAATTCATTGCATCTTCCCTTGTCCCTTCACCCCTTCCTCTTGGGCTGCTGAATTCTGGTATTTAAGCCTTGAGCATGTTCATATCATGGACCATATATGCATTTCGCGAACAAAGAAGTCATGGATCAATCCAAATCCAGTGCATGCCTTACATATGCACATTGAAGCCTCATACATTTCATCACTAAAAAAAAAATCAGCAAATGGGTAGTTGAGCATTGGATCCATAATAGCTTGTTTGCTGTCATGAGCCTCCTTGCATGTATATGCAGTTGTGAATGAGAGAATTCAGTCATGCAGCGGTAACAAAAGGGTCTAATGATCAGTTTTTTCTTTGGACTGAGTCTAAATTGCAGGAAGGTTATCTGTAAACTGCATGGTGTCTTCTTCTGCATAGCCACTCAGGACAGAATTCATGCATATTTTGCATACAACCCCACATGGCATACATAACCCAATGTATGCAGTGGCAGTAGCATCTGAACTCATAATGGGCCTCTACGAACCCCCCACACTCACACTTCAAGCATTTTCATGAATGAACTTCTGTGTGACATGTGCACCCATTCCCTTTGGAACACCTCGGACCATTGCATATCCATCTCATGCTCTGAAACTATGCATGGTTTGCACTGGGATTTTGTATGCATATCCACCTTTGAACAACTTGCATACCTTAAATCATCCTCCCCCGGTTGAAGAAATGGACATATGAGGATTAGAAAATCGGCTGGCAACAAAAAAAAAGAGCAGAAGGAAAGTTATGAGAATCTCATTGTGGATTAAAAGAAAGCTTCAATGTGGGCTGAAATTCAAAAATGCCATGGCCGAATAATTCTGAAACTACCAGGAGCGGGATAAAAAAAACAGGGAATATGAATGTGGGCTTTGTGATTCCTTGATAAAAAAGAGACACTAAAGTCTGGTTTGGGCTGATATACCTCAAAGCACTTGCGGTGATTTAATTCAATCACTGAGTCGCTATTCAAGATAAGAATGCAAAACATGAGATGGTTCTCAAGCAGGAGGCAGATATTAAAGAACTGTAGATCTCATACAAGGGTAAGAAGCTGTTCTTGGAAAGGCAATTAGAGCTACCTTTTGACCAAATGGCTACAATCAAAACCCCTTTCAAAGAATTAGAAGTGGATGTTGAGGGGCATAGCTTTCCAAATCCTGCAGACAAGCTCTTCTATGTTGTTGATAATGTCTCCAAGTTGCAATATATAATAAATTCCATGGCGCATGGGAAAGGAGAGATGCAAGTGGCTCCTGCAGACCATTTTGTTTTTAATAAGCTTGAACAACTGAGGAGGGCTTCTGAAAATTATGTTAGCACTAACCAGGAATTAAAAAAAATGATTCGATGTAGCTGTCCAAGAAGATGAAGAAGATCAGCAAAGGCAGATAACGTACCATGGCATCGAAAACGCTAGAGTGGATTCTGGCTCTTCCATTGATCTGAATTATCAGCCCTCAGTCCAGTATCACCAGGTCATTTGGACAAAAGCAACCCAGATTAAATCCATTGAAGAAATCCAAGACGTAAGCCTTGTTCCTCCGAACCCGGTGAAAAGAATATTAACGTCGCCCCTCTAGGTCGGATTCAGACCCTGGGAACCATCCCGATATGGCCGTAATCCGACACTGCCCTGGGCCGATAATCCGTCAGACCGGATTCGTTTCCATTGGGATTTGATCCCGCTCTTCTATCAAATCTGCTGTATACTTGGCATACATTTTCACGGGTTTTGTATCCGCTATTGTCATGTTTCCAATGCGGACTTTCGTCCGAACACAAAATGGTCGGTGAGCGACAGACATGATTTAAGCATTCTCACCCTATCGAGGGACATTTCCATACAACTCATGAATTTCAATATTTTGTTTTCATTAATGTTAGTTTTATGGCCGTAGGGCCTCTTTTCCTGGAGACTAATCAAGGGTTTTCCCTTCTTCGAGGGGATGTAATTAACGTCGTGACCTTTATGGCGCGGCGGGTTTTTGTGCCGACAAGATACACACAATCGTCTGATCAGTTAAACGGCGCGCACCCGGGTTTCCACGAAGTCCGAATAAATCGTCACTTTGTGACTGGCACGCCCACGCACTAAATAAACGAACTCGATAAAAAGTGCGTCCACAAGTCTGGCACGCCCGGTGG
This sequence comes from Amorphophallus konjac, assembly GCA_022559845.1. Lineage (NCBI taxonomy): Eukaryota > Viridiplantae > Streptophyta > Magnoliopsida > Alismatales > Araceae > Amorphophallus > Amorphophallus konjac. The sequence continues at coordinate 268,833,307 of CM040128.1, forward strand.
GACAAAAATTTCCCTTCATCTCTTCGCCGGATTAGAGGGCCCTACGGTCCCTTCTTGAAAGACTAATTGTTTGATCTGCAAATGCAGGACGTTTACTAGGCAAGATGATGGCGGCTACTTTCGGTCCTCTCCCCGTGGAGAGCCATGCCCGGGATGGCTACCTAGCCGTCCCGCTTCGCTACGGGAGCTTCCCTCCCGTTGTCGGCTTCCCCAACTTCCTCGGGGTAGCGTTCGTGAACCTGTTGGACGTGGATGCGTCCGATGCTGCTGAAGTAGGCACCCTCACCCAGGGCGCCGCCAAGACTGCTGCTGGCCGCCCATTGGCCCAAACCGGTGGCCGCGCCTCGGCCGAGGCGATGAGTTGCCTTGTGCACCACGTGCGCGTCACTGCTGGCCCGTCCAACCAAGGATCGGCATCGCACCGGAGGAGGTGCCGCAAGAACCAGGCGGGGGTTACTCCCTCCGGAAGGCGGATGTCAAACTCCGGCAAATCAATCATTGTCGGTAGCGTCCGGGTTCACCTGAACGGACGAAGGGCGGAGGCGATCCCGGATCGGGTCGTCCCTAATGTGCCGGTGCGGAACTCTTTTCAGGCACTGGCGGAGAAAGAAAAGAAGAAGCCAAGCAAGGTCGAGGGGTCGGAAGAGTGGCCGGCCTACCAACCAGCAGAGAGGAAGAAGGTGTGGGTGCCCAAGGGTACCCGAAATACTCCAGCGGCTCAGGCTGGGCCGGAACAAGTCCGCCTTGAAAGACAAAGAAGGAAGAGTACGGCAGGGCCAAAAGATGCAGAATGCCACTTGGGGCTTGCCGCCCCGTCACTGCCAAGGGACGCCCGTCACCGGCACCCCCGACACCATCACGGCCTCACCGGATCAAGGCATCCATCCCGCCGGTCACACGGTGAAGATGAAGCCGTGCTATACACCCCGACCCCCTTCCACTCACAGGAGGAGGTGAATGAAGTCATAAGGGCCTACTTGTATGGCCCGGCAAGCACCCCACTCGGGCGCCAGAGGCTATTGCAAGCAGTAGCTAGCATCCCAGAAGTGCAAGAGCCTCAATCCCCGCCAACTGCTGAGTCGAGGAACATACCAGAAGATTATTACATGTCCCCGCCTCGGGAAGAAGAACAGCTGCGATGGTCGGTCTTTGATAGACTGACCTTCCCTGGCCGATCAGGCAGAAGGGCATCAGGAAAGACTAGAGACATGAGGGTCTACTCTTGCAACATGGCTGGGGTTTTTGGCCGATATGGGGCCCTACCCACTGAGCCCGAAGAAATGGCCAGGCTGGCCGAAAGACCAGGCCCCCTCACCAGGAGAGGAAGGGCCGCGACTGAGATAATACAGGGCCGTGTCGATGACGCCGCCCCTGAAGAACTCCTGACCACCGTCGCCGCAAATGTCATCACTGCCGGAGACACTAGCGGCCTTCCATCTACCTCATCTGAAGAGGCTCCAGCTGAAGAGAGAGGAGGTACTCCCGGCTCTGCTCTGAACGACCCCGCTGTACTGCTCATGATGCAGCAGTATCAGCAGGAGATTGAATTATTGAAGAAACAACTGAATGAGAGGAACTCCCAACCCTCCAGCTCCGGACAGACTGAAGCACTGCCTGAAACCCCTGGGGGCAATGGGCAGGCTTCAGAAGCATCTCCACAAGTGGCGGCACCCTCGCCAGCGCTCAACTACGGAGGGAATGCTCCTCCACTTCAACCGCAGCCTACAGCGCCAGTTGCGCCTTCAGCTTTCACTTTCCAGGGTCTAGTTGCCGCACCCTAAGCCACGGTGCTGACCACGCCATTGGCTCAGCCGGCTCACTTCTACCCAAGCCCGGCCGACCCAGCGGCTGTAAGTAAACTGATGTTGGAACAGATGATAGAGATGAAGCTCGCGGAGAGGGGAGACAATGACCATGTCCCCTTTGACGCGTACCGGGTACCTTATCCGGCGTACCATGCTGCCAAGAAGCTGCCACCTGGCATCACCAAACCTCCAAAGTTCGAGAAGTTCAATGGGCAAGGGTCTCCCAGGGAGCACATTGCCTACTATGTGAACATCATGGGCGATCTTGCTGCAGACGAATCCTACCTCCTGAAGTTCTTCGGATCTACATTGACGGGGCTCGCCTTCGAGTGGTACTCGGGCTTGCCCGCGGGGTCCATCGTCGACTGGCTCGACATGCAGAAGAAATTTAAAGAAAGATTCTACATAGCGGAACGAGAAGTCACCATGGCGGAGCTTTACGCCACCAGACAGAGGACTGATGAGTCTGCGCTGGACTACATCAGAAGATGGAGGAACCTCAGTATGAGGTGCAAGCGCCCATTGCACCAGGAAGATGCGGTGCAAATATGTAAGCAGAACCTGAAGAAGGAGGTCCTGGAAAGGATGATCGGCGCTGAGGTGAAGTCATTTGATCGCCTGAATAATATCGTGGCGGAGATCGAGGCCTTCCTGGCCCGATACTCCTCCACCCCAGTCGCATCCAGTCAGAAGGCTCGGCAAGCCGAGAAAAGGCCGGTGCCACAGGAGGTTCATGCAGTAGACTTCAAGGCATTTGAAAGGCAGAGTGAGAAGGAAAAAGAAGCAGCCAAATCCCTTCCGGCCAAGCCCGCCGATCGGCGAGAAGGTCCCTCTCTGCGAGAGAAAATGAGAAGCAAACTCTACTCCTTCTGTCGGGACAAAACCCGGCTATTGTTCGAATGGGCTACCAAATACAACAAGGTCACACTCCCAGAGCCGAAGAGACCAGGCGACTTGAGAAAGAAGGACGACCCTCGTTTCTGTCCGTATCATCAGATGATCGGGCATAGCATTGAAGACTGCTACATCTTCAAAGACATCATTGAGTCTTTGATTAAGAAGGGAGAGCTCGACATGGGGGAGCTCAGGGTGGAGCCCCCACAGCCACATGAAATGCCTAATTTGGTTCCTACTGTCAACATGGTGTCGCTGTATCAACAGCTGCCTGAGGAGGTGTCAGAAGCTAGCACCCTGCACACTTATGAGGCTTTCGTTCGAGGGCCAGCCGAAGAGCAAGGAGGTTGGCAGTCCGTCCCGATGAAGACTAGAAGAAGAAGGCAACCACCCCGGCCCAGTCCGTGAATTCACATGAAGGGTGTTACACCTAGGCCCCCACAGCCACCGGTAACCCCGATATGGCACGACACAGCCCCGAGGCTAGACGTGAGGCGTCTGACCCACAACAAGAAAGAGCTCATCCCGATGCGGATGCGCAAGGAGGCCAGCCCCGCAGTTCAGCGGCTGCAGGCCCAGATTGAGGAAATGGAGGAGTACAAGCAGCCTGAGCTCCGTCCCGTCGAGCTCAAGGAGTATTTCCCCTGGGAGCAGCTCCAGGCACTAGAGATCTCCCCTGAGGTCGAAGGTGAGCTGGGAGCGGAAGAAGAGCCTCCTCTGTGGGGGGAGCTCCCTCGTGAGCAACCACCACCTAAAGAAAGGAAGAAGAAGAAGAACAAGAAGAAGGCCGAGGCCGAGAAGAAAGAGGAAGTCATGCTGTCTTGCAACACCCTATCAGCTTTGTTCGACACCACCCTGTCCTTGAAAGAGGAAGAAGAGGAAGGCCGTCTCGAGCTGGTGGAGATTGACCAAGCCGAGGCCTCTACCTCCCAGTACACCACTAGATCGGGGAAGAAATGGGGACGCCCTCAGCAATTCGACCGCAACATCCTGTTCAAGGGAGAATCAACATACCGTGTACTCGAACCAGAGGTCAAAGGTGTAGAGATTCCCTTTCCTTCCGGCCTCTACCCGGAAAACCCAAGCGGCCAGAGTGCCCCTTCGTTCGTTGAGTTCGTACAATCAAGGAGCGGAAAGCAACCAGCACTGCCCCAGAGCCGGCCGGCCAAGAAGGCGGGTGGTCCCTCCATCCCATCTGCAGTCGCTCCTCCCCCAGCAAAAGAAGGAGATGATTACACCCCAAATCATGCCAAATTCATGGAAGAAAGGGAACCATCCCAGCAGGTGACGCAAGCCCAGAATGCATCCGGTGAAGGGAGCGGCCTCCCTCCCGAGCCGGCCCCTCGACCGCGAAATAATATCAAGCGGGACAGGACTGAAGAAATGCGGTTGGCCAGTGTCAAGGCCATTAGCAGAATCATGGAGCAGCTTAAAAGAATCCCAACGAGATTCACGGTCTGGGAAATACTCTCCCTCGATGAAGGAGTTCGACAAGCCCTCATTGCAGCCCTACAGACCCCGGCTTACTTTGAAAGCTACTTCGCCGAGGAGCGGGCCGAGGTGAACGTGACCTTCACAGAGGAAGACATGCTGCTACCTACAAGCAACCACAACAGACCACTGTTCATGAAGGGGCAGTTGAATGGGCAGCCCGTCAACAGGATACTAATTGATGTGGGAGCGGCAGTCAATATACTCCCGTACAGGATATACCAGAAGTACTACTTTGATGTGCACCTAGTCGAAGTCCACAACATGAAGATCGCCGGCTTCAACCAGAAGTATGAAGTCCCCATGGGAACTGCAGAGTTCAGCCTCACCCTAGGTGACCTCACCACTAGGGTGCAATTCTATGTGATCAATTCCAACACTACTTATAAGGCGTTGCTGGGTCGCCCCTGGCTGCACCAGAATCAGGTGGTGGCATCCACCTTACACCAGTGCATTAAGTACCCGTGCAACGGGAAAGAGCAGAGGGTTTTTGCAGATCTTCACCCTTTTGAAGTGTTCGAGTGCCATCTGCTCGATGCCAAGCTGTACCTGGAAGGATCTGAGGAGGCTCCTTGCACCTCTCATGACAAGGGGAAAGAAAGGAAGAAGGCCGAGCCGAGCGGGTGGTTCCCTCCGCCGCCTCCCGGATACGTGGCTCCTCCAGAAGTGTCCGTTGTTTCCGAAGCGAGGGGGCCGATCAAGGCAATTCCCTCTGTTATTTGTGCTCCTCCGGGGGCACCACACCTTGAAGACTTGCTCGAGGACGTCAGGGTACCACCAGGCATCTTCAAGCCCATAGCAGAGACCGACTGTCACACAGTTGAACCATTGAAAACATGGGAGGTGCCCAACCCCGACGGGAAGCCTACAGTCTTCTACACGGCAAGGGAGCGACCTATCAAGGGAGATGGTGACTGCAAACTCCCTGAAGAATTATGTGACCCTATGGTCCCAATTGCGGGGCTCCCTTATATGGCACCCCGTATGGCCGAAATGGCCAGGAGACAGGGGATTCCCCTTTGCCAACCGGCAAGCAACAAGAAAATGTTCAGAGAAATGTGGCACCCGCCAAACATGGACCGGAGCCTATTGCAAGTCACTCGGCATCCAGGCCTGGGCTTCTCAGTCGAAGAATTCTACGAGGTCGATGTCATCTCAGCCTCAGCATCAGCAAGCGGTATCCCCTCAGAGGAAGCCGATGCCCAGGGAGTCGAGGGCCAGACTCGTCTCCCACTTCAGAGTGTCAGCCCGCAAGACGAGGAGGTCTTCCTCTGGAACCCGCCTCTGTATAGGGATATAGAGATGTTTCCACCCCTTGTCCAAGGACCGACCCTAAATGGCCGGGCTGAAGGAACACTTCCACTCCAATCTGGCGCGGAGGCGGCGGACAATAATATGGGTCGTATTGTGGACCTCACTCAATATGATCCTATTATGCTCGCCCTCTGCTATCAACAGCAACAAGAGATCGAGATGCTGAAGATACAACTGGCAGAGACAACCTTCCTTTTGTCCGACCTGATCAGGAGCATCGCCTCCTGGCAGAGCCCGTGTACCAGTCAGTCTTCAAGCACCGGTTCCAGGGCTCCCGCACGTCCAGGCAGGGAAGACAGAGAAGCTGCTACTCCATCAGCTAGCCGGCCGGCGAACCAAGGCCTCACGCTACGAGAAAGGATGCAGAGGCCCTACTCCTTCCCAAGGAACAAGACAAGAAGGATCTTCGAGTGGGCTTGCCACTATCGCAAGATCTCCCTCCCGGAGTCCAAGAGGCCGCAAGACGCCCGAAGAAGCAGTGATCCTCTTTTCTGTCCCTACCATCGGATACTGAGCCATCCTATTGAAGACTGTTGTTGCTTCAAAGACATTGCTCAGGGCCTGATCGAAAGGGGCGAGCTCAAGATGGGAAGGTACGAGGTGATCCCTCCACGTCCCCATGTGGCAGATGTCCAAGAAAGGGGCATATATACTGTGTCAATCCTATACCAAACTTCTGGAGGGGCGTCGGAAGGTGAACAAGACTCGCGGCCGGAAGCGGAACAAGCCCGGGCGTGGCAGGAGGCCGGCCCAGTCCTCGTGGAGGCCGTCTACGATAACTACCAGGAAGCACCTGAAGAAGTCATCCACCTCTTCAGTCCACCGAATAGACCGCAGTCTCCGATGCCTGTAAGTGGAGCGCCACATGAGAACGCTCCTTACAAATGCTGGGAACACGTTGAAGCGGAGACCGTCACAGTTTATGATGACGTCTCGCAAAACCAGGAAGCTGGAGGGCCTACCACCCCTAAGGCCAACCCTGTGTCGGGTTACTGCCGAAGCAGTCCAGGAGGCATGTCATCGATGCCATCATCAACCTTAAAGCCAGAGGAGGAGACGAGCAGCGCCCCATCTCTCAATGAGGTGGAGCGAGATGGAGTGTTCGAGGTCCTTGAGGCAGAAGACGAGGACCAGGATTTCATCGATCTACTCCCGGCTCCCCCAGAGATTGAAGACGGCGGCCAAGCCACCGTTGATGAACTCGTCGAGGTTAACCTCAGCACGGAGGGCGATCCCAGGCTGACCTTTCTCAGTGCTCTCCTGTCTCCCGGGGAGCGAGAGCAGTACACAAAACTTCTGCAAGAGTTCCGGGACTGCTTTGCCTGGAATTATAAAGAGATGCCTGGTCTAAGCCCCAACGTGGCCCAGCACATGTTAGCCATCGATCCCAAGATCGAGCCGGTGAAACAGCCCCCCTGGTGCATGAGGCCTGAATTAATCAGCCAAATTTGTAAGGAAGTCGACAAACTTATTGACGTTGACTTCATGTCCGAGAACCAGTACACGACTTGGTTGGCCAATATTGTACCAGTGAAGAAGAAGAATGGACAAATCAGGATCTGCGTGGACTTCCGCGACCTGAACAAAGCATGTCCGAAGGATGACTTTCCGGTGCCTGTCACTGAAGTGATGATTGACGCAACCACTGGTCACGAAGCACTATCCTTCATGGACGGGTCGTCCGGCTATAATCAAATATGGATATCAGAGCATGACCGAGTTTATACAGCGTTCCGGTCACCTAAAGGGATATTCCACTACAAGAGAATGCCCTTTGGTCTCAAAAACGCCGGGGCAACCTACCAAAGAGCAATGACCAAGATATTCGACGAGCTACTGTATAGCAAGGTCGAATGTTACATTGATGATTTGGTCGTCAAGACCAAGAAGAGGGAGGATCATCTCCACGACCTCAGGGTCATTTTCCAAAGATTGCGACAGTATGGGCTGAAGATGAATCCGATGAAATGTGCCTTCGGCGTCTCTAGCGGAAGGTTTCTTGGCTTTGTAGTCCGGTACAGGGGAATTGAGATTGACCCCGCCAAAATTAAAGCCATTCAGGAGTTGCCGCCTCCGAAGAACCTGGGGGAGCTCAGGTCCCTTCAAGGCCGGCTGGCCTACATCCGCAGGTTCATCTCCAACCTGTCGGGGCGCTGCCAGCCATTCCACAAACTGATGACAAAGAATGCACCTTTCTGTTGGAGTCAGGAATGTCAGAGGGCCCTGGATCAACTGAAAGAATATTTACAGACGCCACCCGTGTTGGGGGCACCAGTGAAGGGGAGGCCGCTCATCCTATATATAGCTGCCACTGAGTGTTCACTGGGGGCAATGCTCACCCAGAATAATGATGAGGGGAAGGAGCAGGCGCTCTATTACCTCAGTCGGAGCTTGGTTGGGGCGGAAGGAAGATACACCCCAATCGAAAAGGTCTGCTTGGCCTTGGTCTTCGCCGCTAAGAAGCTGAGACATTATATGTTGTCACATGAGGTACGGTTGATATCAAGAGCCGACCCTGTCAAGTACATCCTTTCTCAGCCAGCACTAAAGGGACGCCTCGGCAAGTGGGCAGTGTTGCTGATGGAGTTCGACATCACCTATGTGCCGCAGAAGGCCGTTAATGGTCAAGCCATAGCAGACTTCCTCGCAGCGCACTCTGTGCCCGAGGATTCTCCGCTGACGACAGAATTGCCCGAAGATGAGGCATTGGAGGTGAATCACATCCGGCAAGCCACGTGGCAATTATACTTTGACGGGGCGTCAAGGGCAGAAACTAGCTCGACGGGGCGCACCAAAATAAGGGTCGGGGCCGGTATCGTCCTCAAATCCCCAGAGGGAGAAGTGTTGCACACATCCTGTTCCATCAGCAAGCCCTGCACAAACAATGAGGCGGAGTATGAAGCCTTGATCATTGGCCTCCAGGTCGCGCTGCACATGAAGATCCGGATGCTACAAGTCTTCGGCGACTCACTGCTGATCGTTAGACAGGTCCAAGGGCAGTTCGACATTCGGAAGCCTGAACTGCTCCCTTACCACGCCAAGGCTAAACAGCTCATGGGGCACTTCTACCTCATCGAAATAGGCCATGTGGCCAGGGGGGAGAATGCACAGGCTGATGCTCTGGCCAAGCTGGCAAGTTCATTGGCAATCCCTCCAGGAGAGTCACTCGATATACGGGTGATTAATCGTCGTCAAGTCCCCAGCATGCTGGAGGAGCCCGAAGAAGAAGAAGAATGTGAAGTCACCTCGGCGGAGGTGGCCGTCTCACCTGACTGGAGAGAGCCCCTGTTGCAGTGGTTCAAATATCAGCAGTTACCCAAGCAGAGAGAAGAGAAGATTAAGTTGATCAGAATAAAGGGGTCCTACGAGGTCCGAAATGGAATCTTGTTCCGAATCATGGCCGATGCCAAAAGGAAGGTCCTCCTACGGTGTTTGTCTACTGAGGAGGCCTGGAAAGTCATGAAAGAGGTCCATGCCAGGACGGCAGGTGCACATCAGGCAGGCCCTAAAATGAAGATTGAAATCAAGAAGTTAGGCTATTACTGGCCGACGATGTTCGATGATTGTAGCAAGTATGCCAAGTCATGCCAAAAATGCCAGGAGCACGCAACGGTCCCTAGGCGGCCTCCCACACAGTTGCACCCGACAACACCCAGCTGGCCGTTTGCTCAGTGGGGAACCGATGTAGTGGGCCCATTGCCCCCATCCTCTTCAGGATGTAAGTACATTTTGGCAATAACAGATTACTTCTCTCGATGGGCAGAGGCTGTAGCTTTGAGGGAAGTGACAGGGGAAATTGTAGCCCGGTTCATCCGGCGAAATGTGATTTTTCGATTCGGAATTCCTAGCCGAATCGTGTCAGATAATGGAAGTCATTTCCGAAATCAAAAGGTCTACAGGTTGGCCGAAAAGTACAAGATTGATTGGAGGACCTCCACCCCATACAACCCTCAGGCTAATGGGCTGGCGGAAGCGTTCAACAAGACTCTCTGCACCCTCCTGGCAAAGACCATCAGCTCCAACAAGAGAGACTGGGAAGACAAAATGTACGAGGCACTATGGGCATATCGTACCGTCTACAAGACCCTGACGGGCTGCTCACCTTTCTCCCTGGTGTACGGCTCGGAGGCAATCGTCCCCGTGGAACTGGAGGTACCCTCCCTGTGGGTTGCGATCCAGCAAGGCTTGGTCGGGGAGGAACAGTCCAACGTGGAACGAAGACTTGAAGAGCTTGCCGATCTGGAGGGGAAGCGACTTCAAGCTCAGCAAAACATCCAGGTTTATCAGGCCCGGATATCGCGCGCCTTTGACAAGCTCGTCAAGGAGCATGAGTTTAAGAAGGGTGATCTTGTTATGGTCAAGAGGAGAGAGGTTATGGCTGCCAATCCTAAAGGCAAGCTAAATGAGAATTGGCTAGGACCCTACGTGGTCCAGAAAGTCTACGAGGGTGGGGCGTATGTGATCGTTAATCATCGAGGGGAGGTTCAGTTTTCACCCCTTAATGGTAAGCATTTAAGGTTGTACCACCCCCCGATTCCTCCATTTAATGAATAGTATGTTTCTCCGCCCTGCCGCGGGCGAATTTGCGTCACTATCGTCCGGATGGTTTCGCCATTGTCTGCCCTTCAAAAAAAAAAAGAAAAAAAAAGAGAGAAAAAAAAAAGAAAAAAAAAAGAAAAAAAAAGAGAAGAAAAGAAAAGAAAGGAAGAAAGAAGAATAAAAAAAAAGGGGGCAAACAAACCATGTCAGCCCTTGACATCTTGTCGACACTGACGAAAAACACCTCGCCCGAACCTTCCGTTTGGGCTTGGGGAATCAACCTCCTTTCCTTGCGTTGACACTAACCCCGTGTTGACGAATCAACAAAGAGACAAAGAAGCTAAGTCGGTCTCCGACACCCTGTCGGTCCCGATAAATGCACACCTGATTCGGACCTTCTGTCCGGACCAGGGAAGAGAGAATAAACCCTTTTCCTTGCGTTGACACTAACCCCGTGTTGACGAATCAACAAAGAGACAAAGAAGCTAGGTTGGTCTCCGACACCCTGTCAGTCTCGACAAATGCATACCTGATTCAGACCTTCTGTCTGGACCAGGGAAGAGAGAATAAACCATTTTCCTTGCGTTGACACTAGCCCCGTGTCAATGAATAAACCACATCGGTCCCCGACTCCCTGTCGACATCGACGAATAAACCGATGGCCCATATCTTCCGTCTGAAGCCACGAACAAGAAGACCCTTGTTTTGACACTAACCCCATGTTGACGAATCAACAAAGAGACAAAGAAGCTAAGTCGGTCTCCGACACCCTGTCGGTCCCGACAAATGCACACCTGATTCGGACCTTCTGTCCGGACCAGGGAAGAGAGAATAAACCCTTTTCCTTGCGTTGACACTAACCCCGTGTTGACGAATCAACAAAGAGACAAAGAAGCTAAGTCGGTCTCCGACACCCTGTCGGTCCCGACAAATGCACACCTGATTCGGACCTTCTGTCCGGACCAGGGAAGAGAGAATAAACCCTTTTCCTTGCGTTGACACTAACCCCGTGTTGACGAATCAACAAAGAGACAAAGAAGCTAAGTCGGTCTCCGACACCCTGTCGGTCCCGACAAATGCACACCTGATTCGGACCTTCTGTCCGGACTAGGGAAGAGAGAATAAACCCTTTTCCTTATGTTGACACTAACCCCGTGTTGACGAATCAACAAAGAGACAAAGAAGCTAAGTCGGTCTCCGACACCCTGTCGGTCCCGACAAATGCACACCTGATTCGGACCTTCTGTCCGGACCAAGGAAGAGAGAATAAACCCTTTTCCTTGCGTTGACACTAACCCCGTGTTGACGAATCAACAAAGAGACAAAGAAGCTAGGTTGGTCTCCGACACCCTGTCAGTCTTGACAAATGCATACCTGATTCAGACCTTCTGTCTGGACCAGGGAAGAGAGAATAAACCATTTTCCTTGCGTTGACACTAGCCCCGTGTCAATGAATAAACCACGTCGGTCCCCGACTCCCTGTCGACATCGACGAATAAACCGATGGCCCAGATCTTCCGTCTGAAGCCACGAACAAGAAGACCCTTGTTTTGACACTAACCCCGTGTTAATGAATAAACCACGTCAATCCACGGCGCTTTATCGGCATCGACGAATAAACCCTTGACTCGAACTCCTCATCCAAACCAATGGACACAAACTCCTCTCGTTCCATCAGACCCCTTACAAAGCCTTCGACTCAGACCCCTTGTCCGAGTCGATGAATGAACAGCCTTCCTTAACCGAGCACGAGCCATCAATCCCTCTCGGGATTGGCCTCATCCAGTTGGCGTAGGCCTTTAGTCTAAAGCGACGCATAAACTATCTCCTTGCTTCGGCATTAACCTCATGCCGATGACTAAACACCCCCACTCGGGATAGATGTCTCGATCCGCGTGTCTATGCGGTGAAGTGATCCCCTCATCCCTTCGCTGAAGGAGTGAGCGCTTTCCTGCGAATTTGCACCGGACCAATGATCTATCAGCTCGAAGAATAGAGAAATATGATAGTCTACACCCGTGGGCCCCGCGCACTCGTCCCTCGCTTGCGCCGCCCGCGGCCGGGGGGCATTTGTGGGCACAAAAAAAAAACACAAAGAAGAAGTGGGGGCGCAGGGTGTATATATACAAATACAATAAGAAGGAGGAAGGATTCTCACAAAAAAATAATGGAATGAGAAGGATAATATAATGAGAAAAAGAAACCCACGAAGCTCCCCTTTTCCCTTCTCCTTCACGGAAGATGGCTGCCTGCGATCTCCTTGCCTCGTTGTCCAATGGAGAAACGGCGGGGGCTCATGGCAGAGACCAGCGGGCAAAGATGGCATCCAGCGGACGTACCAGCCTCGAGGGTCGCCCTCCCCAAGGGCCTTGACGCGCAGCTCCTTCCGGCAAGGTCCCTGCTCGTCGACGACCGAGGCGGACGTACGACTTTCCCACAAACGGAAAAAACCTCTGCCTTCGTGCTCTGCGAAGTCGGCTGCAGCGACAACCAACCAGTAGCAGGGGAAGATGTCCGCGGCTGGAGCAGCAAGGAGGAGCTTCGAGCGGGATCGACCACCCCTATAAGAGGGGCCCTTGCGCGGCTGAAGAAAAAGGTTGGTTAGAGAGATCCTGGTAGAATCCCCCCTCTCCGGCGAAAGTCTGGTAGGAGCGCCCTTGTCTCTGCCTCCAACCTATTTGGCTCCGGCCACCCCAGAGTGCTATGAAAAAGATCAGGGGTTAGAGAGATTTTGTCCTGGGGGCTCGGGGAAGAAAGGAGTGTGCGAAGTTCTTTGTAAGAGGGTGGGTTTTCATTCAAGTTTTCTTTTTACCTCCCATTCCACAATGTTTGATGTTCTTTTGACGTAGCCCTTCTATAAGGAAATGAGATATAAGGGTTTGATCCCCGATTTCTTCATGAGAAGAGCGTCTATTTTTTTATGGCATGTGCATATGAATATAGCTATCTGTTATGCCCATCTATGTCCCTCCACCCCATTCTACTTGTTTCTTAGTTCTGGTACGAATGTGATGCTTTCTTGTGCAATAGATATGTATACCTATGTACATATATATGTGTATACATATAAGCATATATGAGATGTCCGCCTGTGGACACCGAAAATTGCACACCCAGATGTCCTGCTCGGCCCAGCATCAACAACGGAACCGAGTGAAGCAGCCCCAGAGAAACTAGTCATCCGGACTCCCCCCAGTATGCGCACTACCGTGAAGCCGTCCCCGGAGTCACGACAGCGAAGAGAAATCAACCCCCAGGAGCCCTACAATCCATGGGCCTTGAAGAAAATCAAACGAGCCGCAACTCGTGCTCACAACGGGCTGAAAATTGCCCATTTAGCCCTTCAGCGGCACACCCCTTTGCCCTGTTCAGCGGCACGCCCTTCAGCGGCACACCCAAGCCCCAGGGCTTCAACGGCACACCGCCAAGCGCCCTTCAGCGGCACGGCCATGTGCCCCTCAGCGGCACACCCAGGGCAGCCCTTCAGCGGCACGCCCCTCTGCCGCCTCCAGGCCGCTCAGCGGCACGCTCCCCTCAGGCCGTTCAGCGGTACACCCTGGCAAGCCCCAGCGGCACGCCCCCTAGGCCGCCCATCGGCACACCCTTTTGGCCGCTCAGCGGCACACTCTTCTTGCCGTTCAACGGCACGCCCATCTGGGGCCTCAGCGGCACGCCCAGCGGCACGCCCAGCGGCACGCCCCCAAGCAAGCCCCAGCGGCACACTCCTTGCTGCCTTCCACGGTACACTCCCTAGGTGCCTCCAGCGGCACGCCTGTTGTGCCCTCCAGCGGCACACCCCCAAGGTGCCCCTAGCAGCACGGCCTTTGGCCCTTCCAGCGGTACGCTGGCCAGCCCTTTCAGCGCCACGCTCTCATAGCATTCCAGTGGTGCAGCCTGCTGGCTCCCAGCGTCACGCTCTGGCGGATCAAATCTTACGTCCATGCCCTATGGATTCTTGGCGTGCAGTGGACTTGCTGAGGTGTCGGCCGGGGATTGGGCCACGTTGCCTACTCCTCCTGCCACCCAGGACAAGGGAGTCAACTCCCATTAAATGCACTTCGGACGCCTCCTGCCTCCGAACGCTCCCGCCACAGGGGGTATAAGACCCCTCTCCTTCGCTGCGAAGCGAGGGAGAGGCCAGCCAGCCAGACACACAGACGAAGAAAAGAGAAGAAGAAGAGAAGAAGAGAAGAAGAAGAGGGAGAGGCTCCCCCTGCTGCCCCGTCCACCATCGCCGGAGAAGAGAGAAGAGAAGAAGAAGAAGAAGAGTGAGAGAAGAGAGGAGTGAGGTCTGGGAGGGGAGGAGGATCCCATGCTCCGTTCCCCTTCCCCCTTGTATCTTCATTTCCCTTTTTTCCCTTTCCTTTTGCTGTTGCTCCCTTTTTTTTTAGTTCTCCCTACGATGTATTGGCCCTCTGTGGCCTTTTCTTTCCATGAATGAAAATCCCCCTTTTGGGTGTCTTGCTATCGTGCTTGGTTTGTGCGTCTCAGCCCTTCCCCCCTCTGTCTTGGCCCTCTTCATGAGGCCTCTGGCCTTAACCGCTTGTCTTCGCCTGCCTTTGCTTGCCGTTTACCACCCCTAGCGGCACACCCTGTTGGCGCCCCAGTGGCACACCCCTTTTTGGTGCCTCAGCGGCACGCCCTGATTATGCCGCCACCGACACACCCTTTTGACCCTTAGCGGTACACCCCGTTGAGTCCTTGGCCGGCACACTCTTTGGCCCTTAGCCCTTGGCCGGTACAATCCTTTTGACCCCCAGCGGTGCACCCCATTGGCCCCTGGCCGGTACACCCTTTTAGGCCCTCAGCGGTACACTCTTTAAGCCCTCAGCGGCACACACTTTGGCCATGCCCCAGCCCGGTACGCTTTGGCCGAAACCCAGTCTGCCTCGTCCGATTCCACAGGCCTTAGGCCCCGTTGCTTTCCTTCGTGTTTGCCGAAGTTTTACTAAAGGTGTTGCTGCCTTCGGGCGCCCACCTCCAGTTGTCGGGTTCCGCCACTCCATGTGGGCGCGTTCCCTTTTTTCTCCCTTACGCTCAGGCCAAGGGGAGATGCTGTCGAATTTTCGTCAGAAACAATAACATATTAAAAGGCAAAAAGAAGGCAACAAACAAATAAAAAGAATAATGGTAAAACGCTTTAACCAAGGCAAGAGAATCGCAATCAACATAAAGGAAATCGAATCAAATAACGACTAAGCAACTCGAACATCCACCCTCGCAAGAGAAATAATGAAAGATCATCAAGAGAAAGAGAGAAGAAACCCATGCAAACTTAATAAAATCAAGAGAGAAAAGGAAAAGAGAAAAGACATAAGAACGGAGGAGGAGTGGGCTCCCCACGCCCTTCGCCGGCACGCCCCTACGGGCCTTCCCCGGCACGCCTCCCTCAGCCCCTCGTCGGCACGCTCCAGCCCTTCCCCGGTACGCCTCCCTCAGCCCCTCAGCGGCACGCTCCCTTGGCCCTCCAACGGTACGCCCCTGGCCTTCAGCGGTACACCCTTTTAACCCTCCAGCAGTACACCCGTCCAGCCCTTCAGCGGCACAGCCCCAGGCCCTTCAGCGGCACAGCCCTTCCAGCCCTTCAGCGGCACAGCCCCAGGCCCTTCAGCGGCACAGCCCTTCCAGCCCTTCAGCGGCACAGCTCCCAGCCCTTCAGCGGTACACCTTTCTCTTAGCCTTCCAATGGCCCATTCTCTCTCTAGAAAATATGAGTAATAATAATAATAATAATAAATAACAAATCCAAAAAGAACAAATAAATAAGGATGATAAAGAAACAAGTAATAATAATAGTAAGGTTAAAAGAAATAATAATAACGATAAATAGACAAAGTAAATGATAACCATCATCATCATCATCATCATCAGAGTCTTGTCCCAATTAATTGGGGTCGACTACATGAATCCTGTTCCGCCAAAGATTTCTAACAAGTGCAATATTCATATTTAAACTCAAGGAACTAATGTCCTTCCTAATAACATCGCACCATCTCATTTTAGGCCTTCCTCGAGCTCTTCTACTAACATCCACTAAGATTTGATCACATCTTTTAACCGGCGCTGAGTTAGGGCGACGAAACACATGTCCAAACCACCTGAGTCTATTTTCTCTCATTTTACTATCAATTGGAGCTATCCCTAAGTCCTTACGGATGCGCTCATTCCTAATCTTGTCTTTCTTAGTCTTGCCACACATCCATCTCAACATCCTCATCTCTGCTACACACATTTTGTGGATGTGTTCCTTTCGTACTGCCCAACACTCGGTACCATATAACAGAGCAGGTCTCACAGCCGTTCTATAAAACCTCCCTTTGAGTTTCACAGGCATACGACGATCACAAAGGACACCTGATGCACTTCTCCATCTTAACCAACCTGCCTTAATCCTATGTGTAACGTCATCATAAATCTCCCCATTCTCTTGTATGATAGACCCTAAGTATCGAAAGCTACTACTCTTCGGAATGTTATGTCCATCAATTAGACCATGTCTTCCTGAACCACTCTCCCATTACTAAAATTACAGTGCATAAATTCTGACTTGCTCCTACTAATTTTAAAACCTTTAGACTCCAAGGCAAGTCTCCAACGCTCTAACTTAGCATTTAGAGCATCAATACTCTCATCAATTAAAACAATATCGTCTGCAAAAAGCATACACCAAGGGATATCCTCATGCAATTGTTTAGTTACTTCATCCAGAACTAAGGCAAAGAGATACGGACTTAGTGCAGAACCTTGATGCAAACCTATAGAAACGGAAAATTCAGCAGTCTCCCCAGCAATAGTTCGAACACTGGTAATAGCACCGCCGTACATATCCTTAATCAAATCGACATATCCTTGAGAGATTCCTTTCTTTCTTAATGTCCACCAAATCAATTCTCTCGGTACTCGATCGTACGCCTTCTCTAAATCAAGAAAAACTATATACAAATCTTTTCTCATCTCTCTATACTTCTCCATTAGCTGCCGTAGTAAGAAAATAGCTTCTGTAGTAGATCTATTTGGCATAAAACCAAACTGATTTTCCGATACAGTAGTCATACAACGGAGGCGTTTTTCAATTACTCTTTCCCAAAGTTTCATAGTATGACTCATAAGCTTAATTCCACGATAATTATTACAACTTTGAATATCTCCTTTGTTTTTATAGAAAGGAACTACAACACTTTTTCTCCAAACTTCTGGTATTCTCCGTTCCTTTAAAATTCTATTAAAAAATTTAGTTAGCCATTGAATACCAATATCTCCTAGGCCTTTCCATACTTCAATAGGTAAACCATCTAGTCCTAAGGCCTTGCCCACTTTCATTTTCCTTAAAGCATCATCCACTTCTGACATCTTAATACGCCTGAAATATTGATATGTATCAAATATTGTGGACTCTTGGGTACCTTCTAAAGATAAATCCTTGACGAATCTCCATTAAGTAACTTCTGAAAATAGCTATGCCACCTCCCTTTAATCTCAAGATCCTTAGTTAAAACCCTTTGATCTTCACCTTTAATGCACCGAACATGATCTAAATCTCTAGTTTTCCTTTCTCTTAATTTAGCAATTTTAAATATGTCCTTTTCACCCTCTCGGGTTCCTAATTTATTATATAAATCTTCAAATGCCTTTGACTTGGCTTCGCTAACTATTTTCTTAGCTCTCTTTTTAGCGATTTTATAGGCTTCTAGGGTTTGAGCATTTTTGTTAGTTTGCCAGACTTTAAAGCATTCCTTTTTTACTCTAATAGTATTTTGGATTTCCTCACTCCACCACCAAGTCTCTTTTTCTAAGTTCTTTTTACCTTTAGTTTCGCCTAAGAGTTGTTTTGCAACCCTCGTTATACAATTTGTAACATTATTTCACATTACATTAGTTTCTTGTTCTAAATTCCAAATATTTTCCTTTAATAGATAATTTTTAAATGTTTCTAAACTTTTACCTTTTAAATTTCACCATTTAATCTTGGAATAATTATTTATAATGATCTTTCTTTTGAATTTAGGAATAGTGACATCCATTACTAACAACCTATGTTGAGGGGCTAGACTCTCACCAGGAATAACTTTGCAATCTTTACATAAAACTCTATCGACCTTCCTAATGAGAAAATAGTCAATTTGACTTATATGTGTTCCACTCTTATATGTTATTAAGTGTTCGTCCCGCTTCTTAAAGAAGGTATTAATAATTGCTAGATCGTAGGCCATAGCAAAATCAAGAATAGTGTTACCCATATCATTTCTAATACCAAAACCAAACCCTCCATGAATCCTCTCATAGCCTCTATTATCTATACCCACATGACCATTAAGATCCCCTCCAATAAAGATTCTCTCTTCACTAGGGATATTTTGGATCAAACTATCAATAGCCTCCCAAAATTGCTTTTTAATGCTCTCTTCTAATCCTACTTGAGGTGCATATGCACTAATTATATTCAAAATATCATCACCTAAGATAAGTTTGATTACCATTAGTCTATCCCCCAGTCTATTTACTTCCACAACTCGGTCTTTTAAGTTTTTATCTATTATTATAGCAACACCATTTCTAGAGTTATTATTACCCGTATACCAAATTTTATATCCATCAATGTCTTTAGCTTTATGTCCTTTCCACCTAGTTTCTTGTAGGCAAGCTATGTTAACCCTCCTGTCCTTCATTAACTTAACTAATTCTAAACCCTTACCCGTTAAAGTTCCTATATTCCACGTAGCTAGACGGATCCTATGTTTTTGGACTTGTTTCTTTACCCGTGTGCGTCCAACCCCACACGAGAACCCTTGCCTATTTGACACCGCAATCGGGCGCCATTGCGGCGCGTCGCTTACGGGGAACGCCCTAGCTAGCCCTTGCTCACTTGTCATTCCATCCGGGTTCCGATGTAACGCGTCGCTTACGGGGAACGCCCTAGCTAGCCCTTGCTCACTTGTCATTCCATCCGGGTTCCGATGTAACGCGTCGCTTACGGGGAACGCCCTAGCATTAGCACATAATGTATTTGGATCAGAATTCATGTTGGAGATGTGACAAAATTTTACTGCTGGCTGTCGACCTAACGCAAACCCTCCTCTTTTCTCATCCGGGCTTGGGACCGGCCATGGCAGAGTTAAATAATAACAGACTCAACAAAAATGACAAGTAAATGAATGATAACAAAACGAACAAAATAATAACAAACCTAATGTTAACCATAATAAACGAATCAATCACAAGGAAAATGAATAAATGGTAATAAAGAACCCACCCAAATATATCTATAAATCTACAAATGATAACGATACCGCTTCTTAAATAATAATAAAACAATGAGATCCGCTTCGCAGCCTCGTCTCTCCCGCGACCCGGTGCCGAAGGAACAACAATACCGTCCTTGCGAGTTGGGCCTGAGCCTAGGGAACCATCCCAAAATGGCCATAGCCTGACTTCACCTCGGGCTGACATTCCGATTAAACCAGACTCGTTTCTCCGGCCGGACCCCTTTCGAGCCGCTACTGAAATTGCCGCACGTTCGGCAGACATTTGAACGGGTTCACTTCGATTCCCGCCGAGTTCTTATTACGGACCCAAGTCCGAACACGAAAGGGCCCGTGAGCGACCTTCATAGCCGGTGGCTCCTACCCCGACATGGTTGTGAGCCGGCATTGCCCCGGGCCAATAGCTCACCAACGTTGACCCGTTCCTATCGGGATTTGCTCCCGCTCTTTCATCGAAATTGCCGTAAACTCGGCATACATTGGTACGAGGTCGCTTCCACCCCCGTCACGCTCTCAATACGGGCCCTCGCCCGAACATGGAAAGATCCGCAAGTGACCAACAGAATCGGAATAGAACGAGACGGCTCTCGCCACCCCTGGACTTCTCCCATGGGAATATCAATAAGACCTCTGTGGGCCATACTTAGACCTCGGACCCGTCCCGATCATGTTCATCATCTGGCTCATACCCTCGGTCTACAGCCCGCTCCTTTCGAACACGTTTTCAGCTCTGAAGCCCAGTCCCGGGACTTTTCCCTGTTGCCCTCCGACACTAGAAATATTAACGATGTCCACGCGAGCCCCGTTTGGATCACGGGAGGCGCCCCCGACATGGTCCTGACTCGATCTCGCACCGGGCCAATAGATTCACGGGTTTCCCGGATATAATAGCCGAGATTCAACCGAACATTTTCAGTGTCCTAGAATAATAAAACTTGCCGTGTCCCGGCGCACATACATTCTCGGTCTTTCCGCGATGATTACAATACTCTCGAGCCGGACTCCCGTCCGAATATTAAACGGTCTCCCGGATGACCGACATGTTTCGAACGCCTGCTTCTCCGGACACAGGGCTTTTCAGCCGATTCAAGGGATATTCCCTCATCGCTCCTTTGCACCGGAAATATTAACGACGCTCATGTAAGTCTTGTTTCGACCGTGGGGGGCCCACCGCAGTATGGTCGCAACTTACTCTTGCACCGGGCCAACAGATTTACCAGTTTCCTACCGCTCTGACCGAGATTCAGCCGAACGTTTTCCGTTCTCCCGAACAATAAATTGCCATATCCTGGCATACATATACTCCGGTCTTCCCACGACGATCGCGCTTTTCCCAAGATGGATACTCGTTCGAACATTAAATGGTCAGCACACGACCGACATGATCGCGAATGTTTTCTTCTTACCCTCATACGGGGGTTTCGATGCTTCTTAATAGACCTTTCGTGCAATTAACTTCTTAGCCATGAGGCCCTGAATCTCAGCGATTAATCAAGGGTGTTCCCTCGTATGGGGGATGTAAATGACGCCGTGACCTTTATGGCGCGGCGGGTTTTGGTCCCGACACGAACCACACAATCGTCCGACGAAGTCAGATCGAGCGCACCATGGGCTCTTCGGAGCCCGAATAAATCGTCACTCTGGTGACTGGCACGCCCACGCACTCAATAAACGAATAAACAAACGAGAGAATAACAAGTGAAAAAAGTACGTCCACAATTCTGGCACGCCCGGTGGGACCAAACCACCCTTCATCTCTTCGCCGGGATTCAGGGCCTCATGGCCCCCTAATAAATGATGTTTGCCTACTTTGATGAATTGCAGGTGCTGTCTTCGCCAACCCTATGGGGAGGAAATCCAGACTCGATGCAGCTGCCTTCGCGGCCTCGAGGACGCTGCTTCGAAGCATATGCAGCTTCCAGGAATCATGGGGGCTGTTATAAAAAAAAAAGAAAAGGAGAAGAGAAAGAGAAGAGAAGGGAGGGAAAATCAAACCCCCTTTGTTCAAGAAGAAAGAGAAGAAAAGAAGAAAAGAAGAAAAGAAGAAGAGAAGAAGAAAAAAGGGGAGAAAAGAAAAGAAGAGAAAGAATTGACAAGAGAGGGTTGCACGGCCACGTCCATCGAGACCCGTGCTAAACAAAGATTACCACTGCGGGGTTGATGCGGTGGAGCGAACCACTCATCCCCTTTCTGAGGGGGTGAGCGCTCTCCTGCACCTCCGCCCTGGTCAATCATATAAAAAAAAGAGAAAAAAAAGAGAAATAAAAAAGAAAATAAAAAAAAAAGTGAAGAAGAAAGAAAGAAAGAAGAAAAGTTGGCCAGCATCGCCGACCAAGAGAACAAGAAGAAGGACGGCATCCAGCCCGACTCTACGAGGCCCCGAGGCCGCGGTGCTCTGACCCGGCCCGTTCCTCCTCCCTGCTGCCTCTATCCGGCATAAGACGGCCCCTTGGGTGACTGTTAAAAGACCCAACAAGTTGCAACTGTAGCTTGAAGAACTGCTGCTTGCTGTGCGGAATGCTTTATAGCAATGAGGCCGAGCACGGCCACCATCCCCGAAGAGAGCATGCACATACCCCGCCATGGGGGGTAAGAAGAAGAGATATACCCCGCCATGGGGGCATAGGAGGCAAAAGAAGATACACCCCACTCCTGGGGGCACATGAAGAGATTCTATCCCGTCCGGAGGCACAACAGACAACAGAGCTACCCCCCCCCCCCCAAACTCAGGGGCCTGCGAAGAAGAGAACATACCCCGGTCCAGGGGCATAGAAGCAGAAGACATACCCCGACTGTGGGGCACATGAAGAGAAACATACCCCGCCTTGGGGGCATAAGAAGCAACATAGTCTCACCCCGATCTAGGGGTATAAAGAGCAAAAGAATACACCCCGACTTAGGGGAATATGAAGAGAAGCATACCCCGCTCCGGGGCATAAGAAGCAGAACCCACACCCCGGCTTAGGGGCATTCGAAGAAGAAATATACCCCGGTACGGGGGCATATAAAGCATGCATCCACCTCGTCATGAGGGCATAAGAAGCCAAGACCATACCATGCCACGGGGAATAAGAAGCAAGAATTCGCCCCGACCCGGGGGTACACAAGTAAAGAAGCGAACCTCGCTCCAGGGGGCACATAAAGAGAATACGCCCCGCCATGGGGGCACATGAAGAGAATCCACCCCGACTCGGGGGCACATAAGGCGAAGGACTACATCCCGTCTTAGGGATATTTGAAGAAGAAACAAACCCCGCCCCGGGGAACATAAGAAGAGAAGAATCAACCCCGACCTAGGGGCATTCGAAGAAGGACTACATCCCGTCCTCAGGGTCCATGAAGTAACATATATATATACCCCCTCCCCCCGGGGGGCATCTGAAGCAGAACACCCAATATTCCCCGGCTTAGGGGAGCACGTGAAGAAAGGAATACACCCCGATGCGGGAGCACATAAGCATAAGAAGAAGAGACTACCTCAGCCTGGGGTCATGAGAAGAAGCAGAGTTGCACCCCGGTTTAGGGGGCATATGAAGAAAAGTGCACCCCACCTTGGGGCATAAGAGGCAGGAGAATCAACCCCGACTCAGGGGTAACTGAAGAGAATTCCACCCCACCCCTGGGGGCACGAGAAGCAAAACAAACCCCGCCAGGGGGCATAGAAGCCATGAAGAATACGCCCCGGCTTAGGGGTATTTGAAGAAGATACATCCCGCCTCGGGAGCATAAGAAAGAGAAGAATGCATCCCGTCTTAGGGATATTTGAAGAAGAAACAAACCCCGCCAGGGGACATAGAAGCCATGAAAAATACACCCCGCCTGGGGGCACAAAAGTAAAGAGGCCGAACACACCCCTCAGGGGGGGATGCATACCAAATGAAGCTACACCCCGACCTGGGGGTACATTAAGAGAAATACACTCCAGTACTGAAGCGTTAATGAGAAAAGAAGAGCAGAAGAAAAAAAAAGGGGGAGTCACGAGGCAGACGTGGTCTTCGAGCCCGCCTCATCCCATAAAAGAAGAGAAAAAAAAAAGAAAAAAAAGAGTCACGAGGCAGACGTGGTCTTCGGGCCTGCCTCATCCCATAAACAAAAAGAGGAAAAAAAAAGAGACTCACGAGACAGACGTGGTCTTCGAGCCCACCTCATCACACAAAAGAAGAGAAGAAGAGGAAGGAAAGACACATGAGGCAGCCATGGTCCCTGGACCCGCCTCTTCACACAAAAGAAGAAGAGCAGAACAAGGAAAAAGAAGATACATAAGGCAGACGTGGTCTTCGAGCCCGCCTCATCATGCTGAAGAAGAGACCAATGAGGCAGACGTGATCCCTGAACCCGTCTTTTCACATAAAAAAAAAGGGAAGAAGAAGAAGAGAAAAAAGAAAGGAAGAGCAGAAAAGAAAGAAAATAGTCAAGAGGCGAACATGGTCCTTGCACCTGCCTCTCCAAAGAAGAGAAGAAAAGAAAGAAATGATTACGAGGCAAACATGGTCCTTGCACCTGCCTCTCCATAAAAAAGGAAGAGAAGAAGAGAAAGAGCAATCACGAGGCAAACATGGTCCTTGCACCTGCCTCTCCATAAAAGAAGAAGAGAAGAAGAAAAAAGAATGGTCACGATGCAAACATGGTCCTTGCACCTGCCTCTCCATAAAAGAAGAAGAGAAAAAGAAAAAAAAGAATGGTCATGAGGCGAACATGGTCTTTGCACCTGCCTCTCCATAAAAGAAGAAGAGAAGAAGAAACAGAGCACTTTTGAGGCAGACGCGGTCTTTGCACCCGCCTCTCTACACAAAAGAAGAAGAGAAGAAAAGAAAGAAATGATCACGAGGTAAACATGGTCCTTGCACTTGCCTCTACAAAAGAAGAAGAGAAGAAGAAGAAGAGCAATCATGGGGCGAACATGGTCTCTGCACCTGCCCCTCTACAAAAGAAGAAGAGAAGAAGAAAAAGAGCAATCATGAGGTAAATATGGTCTCTGCACCTGCCTCTCTACAAAAGAAGAATATAAGAGGAAAAAAAGAGACATGAGGTGAACATGGTCCCCGCACCCGCCTCTTCACACAAAAGAAGAAGAGCAGAACCAAAAGAAGACACATGAGGCAGACGTGGTCTTCGAGCCCGTCTCATCACAAAGAAGAGGAGAAGAAAAGAAAGAAATGATCACGAGGCAAACGTGGTCCTTGCACCTGCCTCTCCATAAAAGAAGAATAGAAGAAGAGTCACGAGGCAGATGCGGTCTTCGCACCCGCCTCTCTACACAAAAAAAGAAGAGAAGAAAAGAAAGAAATGATCACGAGGCGAACATGGTCGCTGCACCTGCCTCCCCATAAAAGAAGAAGAGAAGAAGAGAAAGAACAGTCACGAGACGAACATGGTCTTCGTACCTGCCTCCCTATAAAAGAAGAAGAGAAAGAAGGGTCACGAGGCAAACTTTTACCTCCGACCTCCAGCCATCCAACAAATAGAAACCGACTAGACCTTCCGCCGACGGGGCGTTAAACTGACTAGACCTTCCGCCGACGGGGCGTTAAACCGACTAGACCTTCCGCCGACGGGGCGTTTAACCGACTAAACCTTCAGCCGACGGGGCGTTAAACCGACTAGACCTTCCGCCGACGGGGTGTTAAACCGATTAGATCTTTCGCCGACGGGGCGTTAAACCGACAAAGGCCTCCCAGATCCTAGCTTTCGTAACCTGCTTCCCAAGATTCGGCCCTCGTGGCCCGCTTCCCAACTTTGGCTCTCGCAGCATGCTTCCCCTTGGCTTTTATAGCCTGCTTCCAAACTTTGGCTCTTGCAGCCTGCTTACCTTTGGCCCTCGTGGCCTGCTTCCCAACCTTGGCTCTCGCAGCCTGCTTCCCTTCGGCTTTTACAGCCTGCTTCCCAATTCTGGCTCTAGCAGCCTGCTTACCTTTGGCATTCGTGGCCCGCTTCCCAATTCTGGCTCTCGTAGCCTGCTTTCCTTCGGTTTTGATAGCCTGCTTCCCAACTTCGGCTTGCAGCCCGCTTCCCCAATTCTGGCCCTCGTAGCCTGCTTACCTGTGGCCTTCGTGGCCTGCTTCTCAATTCGGCCCTCGTGGCCCGCTTCCTAACTTTGGCTCTCACAGCCTGCTTCCCCCTGGCTTTTCTTCCCAACTCTGGCTCCTGCAGCCTGCTTACCTTTGGCCCTCGTGGCCTGCTTCCCAACTTTGGCTCTAGCAGCCTGCTTACCTTTGGCCTTCGTGGCCTGCTTCCCAATTCTGGCTCTCGTAGCCTGCTTCCCTTCGGCTTTCACAGCCTGCTTCCCAGCTTTGGCTCTTGCAGCCTGCTTACCTTTGGCCTTCGTGGTCTGCTGCCCAACTCTGGCTCTCGTAGCCTGCTTCCCAAAATTCGGCCTTCGCGGCCCGCATCCCATATCTTCGGCTCCTGCAGCCCGCTTCCCTAATACCCTTTCAGCCGCTCGCGATCTGTTTCCCTAATACCTTTACTACCACTACACTTATACGTAACAACAATATTTTCTTATGAAAAAAAAAATAAACAAACAAACAAAAAACAAAAAAGAACAACAACAACAACGAAAAAGAAAACAAAAAAAAAACAAAAAAAAGAATGCATGATTGCCCTGCTTGCATGGTTGCTTAATATATAATAATACATCTCCTTGAAATCTTCTAGGACCGTGTTTCCTTGCTAAATAATAATATCGCCCCGATTCCAGATGCACGCGCGTCACGGCATACGCTCGAAGGGAACCCAATTATGGCAGGTGCACACGTCAAGGGGAAGAGTCATGGCTGAATCGTTAAGCCCAACTCACAAAATAAACATGAGGCAACGCTCCCACACTTCGCACTTAATGTGTTCAATAGCTTTCAACCATAGGGATTGTCCGAATTTCTTCTTAGCACTCTATGGAGACTTGAATTCTTGCACTCGCGTGAAAGGTAATCGTGAGGAAAAAGCTGCCTACCCCCACTAAAAAAAAAGAGAAGAAGAAAAAAAAAGGAGAGGAAAAAAAGAAAGAGAGACGTGAATCCGAGTAGCCGGGAATCCCCATTGAGACACATGAGGAGACTCGCGCGAAATGGTGAAGCGAATTACAATAAGGATGAAACCTATTAGCCGGGAATCCCCATTGAGACATATGAGGAAACTCGCGTCAAACGGTGGAATCCGTAATAGAATTATAATAAGGATGAATCCTAGTAGCCGGGAATCCCTATTGAGACACATGAGGAGACTCGCGCCGAACGGTGAAATTCGCTACCAAAATAAACAGATGGGGGCTGTGTGAAGCTACCGAAAGTCGAAAGCCTGAAACATGTGTGTAGGCGCTAGAGTGATCCTCGAGTGTCACCAGGAAAACCTGCATATCCCTATGGTTAGGGCTCTTTGCTCACACATTTGCACTGCCACGCCACAGAGAATTACCTCGGGTGAAATTCGTGAATTTGGGCTATGCATGCAAGACGTGCGATATCCTCCTGACGGGTGCACCACCCCTCAAGTGTGCCTCGCGGCCCGCACCGCATCTACGAATTACGGGCGACGTCCCTATCCTATCCCCTATAGAGGGAGCTACCTTACTTATATTTATGTTATGCCTGCTAATGAATGCTTGCATGCTTTTTTTTTTTAAAAAAATGAAATGAATGAAAATGATAAAGAAAAAACAAACAAACAAAATAAAACAACATAAAAATAATAAAAAAGGTATAATAACAATAAAATAACAAGAATGTGCGTATGCAACGAACTCAATTTCGGCTATCGCAGCCTACTTTCCCAGCTCTGGCTCGTAGAGCCCAATCTTGGCCCCCCATGGCCTACTTCTTGCCCTCACGGCTCGTTAATCTCCCAAAATTCGGCCTTCACGGCCCACTGCCCATAATTTCGGCCTTCGCGGCCCGCTTCCCAACTTTGGCTCTCGTAGCCTGCTTACCTCGGCCCCCATGGCCCGCTTTCCCAATTCTGGCCTTCACGGCCTGCTTCCCAAAATTCGGCCTCACGGCCCGCTGCCCATAATTTCAGCCTCCACGGCCCGCTTCCCAACTTTGGCTCTTGTAGCCTACTTATCTCGGCCCCCCATGGCCTACTTCTTACCCTCACGGCTCGTTAATCTCCCAAAATTCGGCCTTTATGGCCTGCTGCCCATAATTTCGGCCTTCGCGGCCCGCTTCCTAACTTTGGCTCTCGTAGCCTGCTTACCTCGGCCCCCATGGCCCGCTTTCCCAATTCTGGCCTTCACGGCCTGCTTCCCAAAATTCGGCCTTCACGGCCTGCTGCCCATAATTTCGGCCTTCGCGGCCCGCTTCCCAACTTTGGCTCTTGTAGCCTGCTTACCTCGGCCCCCATGGCCCGCTTTCCCAATTCTGGCCTTCACGGCCTGCTTCTCAAAATTCGGCCTTCACGGCCCGCTGCCCATAATTTCGGCCTTCACGGCCCGCTTCCCAACTTTGGCTCTTGTAGCCTGCTTACCTCGGTCCCCATGGCCCGCTTTCCCAATTCTGGCTCTCGTAGCCTGCTTCCCAGAATTCGGCCTTCACGGCCCTCTTCCCATATTTTCGGCTCTTGCGGCCTGCATCCCAATATCTTTGGCTCTTGTAGCCTGCTTACCTTTAGCCTTCACGGCCTACTTCCCAGAATTTGGCCTTCGCGGCCTGCTCCCCAATTCTGGCTCCCGTAGCCTGCTTCCCCGATTCGGCTCTTGCAGCCTGCTTCCCAACATCCCTGGCCCTTTACGGCCTGCTTCCCAGAATCTGGCCTGCACGGCCCGCTTCCGTAACGCCAACTTTGGCCCTCGCGGCCCACTTTCTCGAGTCCGGGTTTCATAGCCAATATCCCCGGCGCATTTTTGAATCAACAAACTCTTCTCTCCATCCCTTCAGGCGACGAATACCCCTGTTGAATTAATGAACCCTTTTCTCCGCCCTCGTGGCTCACCTTTCACAATTTTGGCTCTTGAAGCCCGCTTCCAGCCTTGGCTGTTTTGGCCTCCCCTGTTGGCCCCTGCACCGACAACTCTCATATCATTGGCATCCATGCCAACAGCCACCTGGAGTTCTTCAAAAAGAAAGGAAAAAAAAAAGAAGGGAAAAGAAGGGAAGAAGAGAAGAAACAGAAAAAAAAACAACAACAAAAAGGACAAAAAAGAAGAGATGACAAAAGAGGAGAAAAAAAAAGAGAAGGAAAAAAAAGAGAAGGAAAGAAAAAAATAGAAGGAAAAAGAGAGAAGAAAAGAAAGAGAAGAGACAAAGAGACCAATATACTGCTTCAATACCCGACACCCCGTCGGCGCTGATGAAGAGACCAAGAGAATAACAAATTGCTTCAGTTCCCGACGTCCCGTCGACACTGATGACGAGACCAATATGCTGCTTCAGTTCCCGACACCCCGTCGGCACTGACGAAGAGACAAAGAGACCAACAAACCAGGCCAGCTCCCGACACCCTGTCGGTTCTAGCGAAGAGACCAAGAGATCATCAAATCAGGTCAGCTCCCGACATCATGTCGGCACTGACAAAGAGATAAAGAGACCAAGAGACCAGGTCAGCTCCCTTCATCATGTCGGTACTGACGAAGAGACAAAGAGACCAAGAGACCAGGTCAGTTCCCGGCATCCTGTCGGCACTGACGAAGAGACTAAGAGACGACAAACCAGGTCAGTTCCCGACATCCCGTCGGCACTGATGAAGAGACGAAGAGACCAACATGCTGCTTCAGTTCCCGACACCCCGTCGGCACTGATGAAGAGACGAAGAGACCAACATACTACTTCAGTTCCCGACACCCCGTCGGCACTGACAAAGAGAAGAAGAAACCAACATGCTACGACAGCTCCTGACGCACTGTCAGCACTAATGATGCAGAGACGAAGAGACCAGCACGCTATGTCAGCATACAACACCCCGTCGGCATCGATGAAGAGAAAAGAGACGAATACACCCACGGGCACCGCCCGGCTCATCCTTCGCCTGCGCTACCCGTGGGTGGGGGGCATTTGTGGACACCGAAAATTGCACACCCAGATGTCCTGCTCGGCCCAGCATCAACAACGGAACCGAGTGAAGCAGCCCCAGAGAAACTAGTCATCCGGACTCCCCCCAGTATGCGCACTACCGTGAAGCCGTCCCCAGAGTCACGACAGCGAAGAGAAATCAACCCCCAGGAGCCCTACAATCCATGGGCCTTGAAGAGAATCAAACGAGCCGCAACTCGTGCTCACAACGGGCTGAAAATTGCCCATTTAGCCCTTCAGCGGCACACCCCTTTGCCCTGTTCAGCGGCACGCCCTTCAGCGGCACACCCAAGCCCCAGGGCTTCAACGGCACACCGCCAAGCGCCCTTCAGCGGCACGGCCATGTGCCCCTCAGCGGCACACCCAGGGCAGCCCTTCAGCGGCACGCCCCTCTGCCGCCTCTAGGCCGCTCAGCGGCACGCTCCCCTCAGGCCGTTCAGCGGTACACCCTGGCAAGCCCCAGCGGCACGCCCCCTAGGCCGCCCATCGGCACACCCTTTTGGCCGCTCAGCGGCACACTCTTCTCGCCGTTCAACGGCACGCCCATCTGGGGCCTCAGCGGCACGCCCCCAAGCAAGCCCCAGCGGCACACTCCTTGCTGCCTTCCACGGTACACTCCCCAGGTGCCTCCAGCGGCACGCCTGTTGTGCCCTCCAGCGGCACACCCCCAAGGTGCCCCTAGCAGCACGGCCTTTGGCCCTTCCAGCGGTACGCTGGCCAGCCCTTTCAGCGGCACGCTCTCACAGCATTCCAGCGGTGCAGCCTGCTGGCTCCCAGCGTCACGCTCCGGCAGATCAAATCTTACGTCCATGCCCTATGGATTCTTGGCGCGCAGTGGACTTGCTGAGGTGTCGGCCGGGGATTGGGCCACGTTGCCTACTCCTCCTGCCACCCAGGACAAGGGAGTCAACTCCCATTAAATGCACTTCGGACGCCTCCTGCCTCCGAACGCTCCCGCCACAGGGGGTATAAGACCCCTCTCCTTCGCTGCGAAGCGAGGGAGAGGCCAGCCAGCCAGACACACAGACGAAGAAAAGAGAAGAAGAAGAGAAGAAGAAGAGGGAGAGGCTCCCCCTGCTGCCCCGTCCACCATCGCCGGAGAAGAGAGAAGAGAAGAAGAAGAAGAAGAGTGAGAGAAGAGAGGAGTGAGGTCTGGGAGGGGAGGAGGATCCCATGCTCCGTTCCCCTTCCCCCTTGTATCTTCATTTCCCTTTTTTCCCTTTCCTTTTGTTGTTGCTCCCTTTTTTCTTAGTTCTCCCTACGATGTATTGGCCCTCTGTGGCCTTTTCTTTCCATGAATGAAAATCCCTCTTTTGGGTGTCTTGCTATCGTGCTTGGTTTGTGCGTCTCAGCCCTTCCCCCCTCTGTCTTGGCCCTCTTCATGAGGCCTCTGGCCTTAACCGCTTGTCTTCGCCTGCCTTTGCTTGCCGTTTACCACCCCTAGCGGCACACCCTGTTGGCGCCCCAGCGGCACACCCCTTTTTGGTACCTCAGCGGCACGCCCTGATTATGCCGCCACCGGCACACCCTTTTGACCCTTAGCGGTACACCCCGTTGAGTCCTTGGCCGGCACACTCTTTGGCCCATAGCCCTTGGCCGGTACACTCCTTTTGACCCCCAGCGGTGCACCCCATTGGCCCCTGGCCGGTACACCCTTTTAGGCCCTCAGCGGTACACTCTTTAAGCCCTCAGCGGCACACACTTTGGCCATGCCCCAGCCCGGTACGCTTTGGCCGAAACCCAGTCTGCCTCGTCCGATTCCACGGGCCTTAGGCCCCGTTGCTTTCCTTCGTGTTTGCCAAAGTTTTACTAAAGGTGTTGCTGCCTTCGGGCGCCCACCTCCAGTTGTCGGGTTCCGCCACTCCATGTGGGCGCGTTCCCTTTTTTCTCCCTTACGCTCAGGTCAAGGGGAGATGCTGCCGAATTTTCGTCAGAAACAATAACATATTAAAAGGCAAAAAGAAGGCAACAAACAAATAAAAAGAATAATGGTAAAACGCTTTAACCAAGGCAAGAGAATCGCAATCAACATAAAGGAAATCGAATCAAATAACGACTAAGCAACTCGAACATCCACCCTCGCAAGAGAAAGAATGAAAGATCATCAAGAGAAAGAGAGAAGAAACCCATGCAAACTTAATAAAATCAAGAGAGAAAAGGAAAAGAGAAAAGACATAAGAACGGAGGAGGAGTGGGCTCCCCACGCCCTTCGCCGGCACGCCCCTAGCCCGGCTGCTCAGCCCTTCAGCGGCACGCTCCCCACGCCCTTCGCCGACACGCCCCTAGCCCGGCTGCTTGGCCCTTTGCCGGCACGCTCCAGCCAGCCCCTCGCCGGCACGCCCCTACGGGCCTTCCCCGGCACGCCTCCCTCAGCCCCTCGTCGGCACGCTCCAGCCCTTCCCCGGCACGCCTCCCTCAGCCCCTCAGCGGCACGCTCCCTTGGCCCTCCAGCGGTACGCCCCTGGCCTTCAGCAGTACACCCTTTTAACCCTCCAGCGGTACACCCGTCCAGCCCTTCAGCGGCACAGCCCCAGGCCCTTCAGCGGCACAGACCTTCCAGCCCTTCAGCGGCACAGCCCCAGGCCCTTCAGTGGCACAGCCCTTCCAGCCCTTCAGCGGCACAGCTCCCAGCCCTTCAGCGGTACACCTTTCTCTTAGCCTTCCAATGGCCCATTCTCTCTCTAGAAAATATGAGTAATAATAATAATAATAATAAATAACAAATCCAAACAGAACAAATAAATAAGGATGATAAAGAAACAAGTAATAATAATAGTAAGGTTAAAAGAAATAATAATAACGATAAATAGACAAAGTAAATGATAACCAAGATAAATAAATAATAATAACAGACTCAACAAAAATGACAAGTAAATGAATGATAACAAAACGAACAAAATAATAACAAACCTAATGTTAACCATAATAAACGAATCAATCACAAGGAAAATGAATAAATGGTAATAAAGAACCCACCCAAATATATCTATAAATCTACAAATGATAACGATACCGCTTCTTAAATAATAATAAAACAATGAGATCCGCTTCGCAGCCTCGTCTCTCCCGCGACCCGGTGCCGAAGGAACAACAATACCGCCCTTGCAAGTTGGGCCTGAGCCTAGGGAACCATCCCAAAATGGCCATAGCCTGACTTCGCCGCGGGCTGACATTCCGATTAAACCAGACTCGTTTCTCCGGCCGGACCCCTTTAGAGCCGCTACTGAAATTGCCGCACGTTCGGCAGACATTTGAACGGGTTCACTTCGATTCTCGCCGAGTTCTTATTACGGACCCAAGTCCGAACACGAAAGGGCCCGTGAGCGACCTTCATAGCCGGTGGCTCCTGCCCCGACATGGTTGTGAGCCGGCATTGCCCCGGGCCAATAGCTCACCAACGTTGACCCGTTCCTATCGGGATTTGCTCCCGCTCTTTCATCGAAATTGCCGTAAACTCGACATACATTGGTACGGGGGCGCTTCCACCCCCGTCACGCTCTCAATACGGGCCCTCGCCCGAACATGGAAAGATCCGCAAGTGACCAACAGAATCGGAATAGAACGAGACGGCTCTCGCCACCCCTGGACTTCTCCCATGGGAATATCAATAAGACCTCTGTGGGCCATACTTAGACCTCGGACCCGTCCCGATCATGGTCATCGTCTGGCTCATACCCTCGGTCTACAGCCCGCTCCTTTCGAACACGTTTTCAGCTCTGAAGCCCAGTCCCGGGACTTTTCCCTGTTGCCCTCCGACACTAGAAATATTAACGCTGTCCACGCGAGCCCCGTTTGGATCACGGGAGGCGCCCCCGACATGGTCCTGACTCGATCTCGCACCGGGCCAATAGATTCACGGGTTTCCCGGATATAATAGCCGAGATTCAACCGAACATTTTCAGTGTCCTGGAATAATAAAACTTGCCGTGTCCCGGCGCACATACATTCTCGGTCTTTCCGCGACGATTACAATACTCTCGAGTCGGACTCCCGTCCGAATATTAAACGGTCTCCCGGATGACCGACACGTTTCGAACGCCTGCTTCTCCGGACACAGGGCTTTTCAGCCGATTCAAGGGATATTCCCCCGTCGCTCCTTTGCACCGAAAATATTAACGACGCTCATGTAAGTCTTGTTTCGACCGCGGGGGGCCCACCGCAGTATGGTCGCAACTTACTCTTGCACCGGGCCAACAGATTTACCGGTTTTCGACCGCTCTGACCGAGATTCAGCCGAACGTTTTCCGTTCTCCCGAACAATAAATTGCCATATCCTGGCATACATATACTCCGGTCTTCCCGCGACGATCGCGCTTTTCCCAAGATGGATACTCGTCCGAACATTAAATGGTCAGCACACGACCGACATGATCGTGAATGTTTTCTTCTTACCCTCATACGGGGGTTTCGATGCTTCTTAATAGACCTTTCGTGCAATTAACTTCTTGGCCATGAGGCCCTGAATCTCAGCGATTAATCAAGGGTGTTCCCTCGTATGGGGGATGTAAATGACGCCGTGACCTTTATGGCGCGGCGGGTTTTGGTCCCGACACGAACCACACAATCGTCCGACGAAGTCAGATCGAGCGCACCATGGGCTCTTCGGAGCCCGAATAAATCGTCACTCCGGTGACTGGCACGCCCACGCACTCAATAAACGAATAAACAAACGAGAGAATAACAAGTGAAAAAAGTGCGTCCACACCGCCCATGTTTGCCTTAGCTCTGCTTCTTTTTTTTTACGCATACATGTGTAAGTTCGGCATGGTCATATACCTTCTACCTTATTTGAATCCACCCTTCTACTATATGCATACTTCCATGGATCCCCTTTTACCTTTTTCTTCCTTGAATTTTTTTTTACATCCTCTAAATCCCACCTCGGTGTCTGGCTGGCTTCCACCACCATTGGCATCGAAGGGATGAGGCACATGGGATTCATCCCAAGTCTAGTCCTTTTCATAAATTTGTCCTTCTTCCCCCTTTGAATTTCTGAATACTCTCGAATTCCTGGGGGCTCATTCCCTTATAATGTAGACCCCAGGTGATTCTCTCCGGTGAGTAGACATTGGTGGCTTTATGCCTCGGCAAGGAAACAATTTTTAAGACCATGTCCCTGGAATGGGATTGTGGGGCCCCTTCGGCCAATGGGATTCCTACTAGGCTCGTCCTCAGGATTTCTCCATAACCGACGTGGGTTAATGGGGTCATTGCCTTCGGGCGCACCCTCTTTGTTTCGGGGTCACCTCGGAGTTCTCTCCGTGGATGGTGTCCCCTATTTATCCCCCAAATGCTTTGGGTTAAGGGGAGGTGCTGCCAAATTTTAGATTTGAACTTGTAACAAAATCAAAGAGTGTAAAAGAATGCATGGAACAAATGGAAACAAGGGGAAATGGACTAAGGATGACAGTTTTACATGGGTGTGCAGTCGAACTGATGCTGTGGGCTAAAATTTAGAAGACGTTCTGAATGAGATTTGGGATTGTTGGAATTGAAACGGCTAAAATAAGAATGTTGATCACAGAACTTTCTGTTTTAAGAATCAAGATGCAGTGTGAGCCAGTATGAGTTGAGGGAGGCACCCCAATCCAATACAGTCTTTGAATTGCTAAACTCAGAATAAATGAAGATCTAACTGTTGAGCCAGAATTTAAACCCCTGATTTGAAACTGAAATTGAAGCAAGACTGGATGAAGGGTGCACTAACTACATTGTTGATCAAATTGAGCTGGGGTTTCACTGCTGAGCATGAGTCTGTAATTGCTAAAAACAAATTGGACAAGGGAAAGAATAGGGATTGAACACCATCAGCAAAAAAATCAGAATAAGCAAAAATGGAGTTGCATTTGCATCTTCTCTGGCCCTGCATCCATGTCACCGCAGGGGCCGACCCATGGGGGTCGACCCCTTTGCTCAGCACCCTATGTCTGCCCTCACGCAGAAGTGGCTTTACCTGTCTCAGAAAAGAAGAAAGGCATGCTAAATATGCACTTACATATTTGTCATTGTGAAGGGAGCTCCTGCATGTATAATAAAGGGTCCTCATTGAATTCATCATCTCAATACATACCTAGCATGCATGCATAGCATTGCCATCTAATCTTGCATCACATCATAATCTTAGGGCCTCCTTGATTCATTAATTCCCATCGTCATACTTTACATCCTCTGAATGTCTGAAATTCCCCTCATACCATGCACATTTTGATTTGCATGTTAACCAATGCAAGTGCCGGATATGCTGAGTTAAGAAAGCCAACAATCAACCAAGGAAGGACAGATGGACTGTCTAAACAAAATCTTCATGCAAAACTAAACCCACAGAAAGTGCAGCAATTGAATTGCATTCCAAAAGCTGCTGGAACAAAAGAAAGGAAACACTGAAATGTTGCCCGTGATGCCTAAATCCAAATATTGAAATTCAGTCAAACCAACATGTGTCAAGGGGCATGCGCTAATAAATTTTGGAATTACGGTGCATTGGAATTCAAGAGGCATAACGATCAGCTGTGATTCTGAGGATCATTGAGAGCTAATACAGGTAAAGATTGAGGTTTAAATAAAAATTGAAGAGGAGAAAGTAAAGGGGTCGGCCTCTCCTTTTGCCTAGCATCTCATCCTTCTTTCAAGTAGCATGATAATCATTGTAAATCCACCCTCTGTCAGCATGCTAGGGCAATCTCCTTTGCATTTGCATCCTTGGCATGTCAGCCGGATTCTCCATCCCAAGGGATTAACATATTGAATTCATTGCATCTTCCCTTGTCCCTTCACCCCTTCCTCTTGGTCTGCTGAATTCTGGTATTTAAGCCTTGAGCATGTTCATATCATGGACCATATATGCATTTCGCGAACAAAGAAGTCATGGATCAATCCAAATCCAGTGCATGCCTTACATATGCACATTGAAGCCTCATACATTTCAACACTAAAAAAAAAATCAGCAAATGGGTAGTTGAGCATTGGATCCATAATAGCTTGTTTGCTGTCATGAGCCTCCTTGCATGTATATGCAGTTGTGAATGAGAGAATTCAGTCATGCAGGGGTAACAAAAGGGGCTAATGATCAGTTTTTTCTTTGGACTGAGTCTAAATTGCAGGAAGGTTATCTGTAAACTGCATGGTGTCTTCTTCTGCATAGCCACTCAGGACAGAATTCATGCATATTTTGCATACAACCCCACATGGCATACATAACCCAATGTATGCAGTGGCAGTAGCATCTGAACTCATAATGGGCCTCTACGAACCCCCCACACTCACACTTCAAGCATTTTCATGAATGAACTTCTGTGTGACATGTGCACCCATTCCCTTTGGAACACCTCGGACCATTGCATATCCATCTCATGCTCTGAAACTATGCATGGTTTGCACTGGGATTTTGTATGCATATCCACCTTTGAACAACTTGCATACCTTAAATCATCCTCCCCCGGTTGAAGAAATGGACATATGAGGATTAGAAATCGGCTGGCAACAAAAAAAAAGAGCAGAAGGAAAGTTATGAGAATCTCATTGTGGATTAAAAGAAAGCTTCACTGTGGGCTGAAATTCAAAAATGCCATGGCCGAATAATTCTGAAACTACCAGGAGCGGGATAAAAAAAATAGGGAATATGAATGTGGGCTTTGTGATTCCTTGATAAAAAAGAGACACTGAAGTCTG
Organism: Amorphophallus konjac; assembly: GCA_022559845.1. NCBI lineage: Eukaryota > Viridiplantae > Streptophyta > Magnoliopsida > Alismatales > Araceae > Amorphophallus > Amorphophallus konjac. Next base: position 268,870,279 of record CM040128.1, read on the forward strand.
GTTTGGGCTGATATACCTCAAAGCACTTGCGATGATTTAATTCAATCACTGAGTCGCTATTCAAGATAAGAATGCAAAACATGAGATGGTTCTCAAGCAGGAGGCAGATATTAAAGAACTGCATATCTCATACAAGGGTAAGAAGCTGTTCTTGGAAAGGCAATTAGAGCTACCTTTTGACCAAATGGCTACAATCAAAACCCCTTTCAAAGAATTAGAAGTGGATGCTGAGGGGCATAGCTTTCCAAATCCTGCAGACAAGCTCTTCTATGTTGTTGATAATGTCTCCAAGTTGCAATATATAATAAATTCCATGGCACATGGGAAAGGAGAGATGCAAGTGGCTCCTGCAGACCATTTTGTTTTTAATAAGCTTGAACAACTGAGGAGGGCTTCTGAAAATTATGTTAGCACTAACCAGGAATTAAAAAAAATGATTCGATGTAGCTGTCCAAGAAGATGAAGAAGATCAGCAAAGGCAGATAACGTACCATGGCATCGAAAATGCTAGAGTGGATTCTGGCTCTTCCATTGATCTGAATTATCAGCCCTCAGTCCAGTATCACCAGGTCATTTGGACAAAAGCAACCCAGATTAAATCCATTGAAGAAATCCAAGACGTAAGCCTTGTTCCTCCGAACCCGGTGAAAAGAATAGTAACGTCGCCCCTCTAGGTCGGATTCAGACCCTGGGAACCATCCCGATATGGCCGTAATCCGACACTGCCCCGGGCCGATAATCCGTCAGATCGGATTCGTTTCCATTGGGATTTGATCCCGCTCTTCTATCAAATCTGCTGTATACTTGGCATACATTTTCACGGGTTTCGTATCCGCTATTGTCATGTTTCCAATGCGGACTTTCGTCCGAACACAAAATGGTCGGTGAGCGACAGACATGATTTAAGCATTCTCACCCTATCGAGGGACATTTCCATACAACTCATGAATTTCAATATTTTGTTTTCATTAATGTTAGTTTTATGGCCGTAGGGCCTCTTTTCCTGGCGACTAATCAAGGGTTTTCCCTTCTCCGAGGGGATGTAATTAACGTCGTGACCTTTATGGCGCGACGGGTTTTTGTCCCAACACGATACACACAATCGTCTGATCAGTCAAACGGCGTGCACCCGGGTTTTCACGAAGTCCGAATAAATCATCACTTTGTGACTGGCACGCCCACGCACTAAATAAACGAACTCGATAAAAAGTGCGTCCACATGACACCATCAATCAGATAGAAAGAACTTCTAAAAGCACACTAACAGACAAAAGTGAATAATTGAGACCGTCGGTAAAGAGTATAGGGCGTGACACCATCAATCAGACGGAAAGAACGTCTAAAAGCACACTAACAGACAAAAGTGAATAGTTGTGACTAAACTAAATCAAAAAATGCAAATCACAAAATATGAAAAGGCACGAAGGACATTAAAATATATTTCTAAAAATAGGAAAATACACTTACTACCTCACTCAAAAAATTTACTCCTCTTCTTCTTCCCACTCGTGACGCCTTCGAGCGATTCTTCTCTCATCCCCCAGTCTGCAAATTAGAGAAGAAGATACAATCTTTTTCTTCCTGAACACCTACTCTTCCTCCTACAACTCTCCCCATACTTATAAAACCAAGGATAGTGGAGATGGCAACCACGGATGGACCAGTGACCCTAGGGTTCGTAACAGAGGAAGCCAGGGCAAGGTTTGAAGGTAGGAAGCTGGCACCAAGAAGAAGAATAGACCTTCAATGACTTGTAGCGGCAGGCCTAGAAGTGGAAGACAAGTAGATCACTGCCGGGTGCCTCCTTGTATGCTCCTCTAAATATGTCTATCCTAATCTTGTTCACTAGCTTTACGGGAACATGAAAGTAAAAAATAATTGAAGGAGCTGAGGACTCTTGTGAAAGGAGTGGAGATAGTTACTTCAAAGTCAAACCAAATATTAGGAAGTTTTGATGATGGGATCAAGCCCAACAAGATCCTGAATAAAAATATTAGAAAAGAAACAATAATGGAGCTGCTTGGGGCTGAGACAGAGCACCTGTCTGTCATCAGTATGGATGCCCAACTCAGGGTTCTCCATCATATTACTGCTCACTGTGTCCATCCTAGGAATGGCAGTTTTGACCATGTAAGCAACATGGACCTCCAAATTGTCCAAACCCTCAAAGGGGGAAACAATTAAATGTTGACACAATCATGATGGGTAGGATAAAAAATATAGTAAATCCAAGGATAGCGCTAGACATCCGTTGACACCTGAAATATTACACATATGTGTGACGATAGCTAGCGCAACAGTTAAGCTCAACCATCGCAATTTGCAACCAGGGGATGCTCTCTCGATCCACCGACGCTCTGAAGATACAACGGCAGCCAAGTCGAATGTCGAAAAGGTCACCCGAGCTGATGAACGATCCCCGAAACAATCGTCAAAAGGGTCCCAGCCTCGTTAATCAGTGAAAGGAGCCCACTACAGTATGAAAAACCATCCGGCCGTGCCTTTACGGTGAAGCTGCTACCCGACAAGATCATTGTCCGTCACGGAAGCGATCAAGCCAAAAAAAACTCAAAAGAATAGTCCTTGAAGGACGAAAGAATTCTCGGGCGACCATCCGCCTGATAAAACCCTTGTAGTGTGTTTCCAACCGTGGGATGTGGCTGCAGGAACAACTACTGAAGCTCAAGACAAGCTCTGGATCGACCAATAAAATTACTATGGAGCATGCATTAATGTTGGTCCATAGGGGCCCAGCAGCACTTGGCTTCAGCAGCTCAGCTCAGAGGATGAACAGAATACTTCGAGCAATGGAGATAAGCCACTCAATGGGCGGGTAGATGAATAGCAATTTAATTGGGCCAAGGTAGCATGAAGAGGCTAAATGGGCCAAATGGGTGAAAGGCAGCAGAAGTGACCCGGCGTCCATATATGGATCCGGTGGCCAGGGATGGTTCACCTGGCGCTGTCGGATAGGCCCCTCCGCCTCATGCCACCATCTTGAGCCCCAATTTCTCATATAAATGCTAATGTTGTTCGCCCTAAAGAAAGAGATAGAAAAAAAGAGCAAGGATGACAGAGAAAAAGAGAAAAAAAATGAAAGTGATATAGAGAGGCGGGGAGAACAATACTAAAAAAGAGAGAGAGAGAGAGAGAGAGAGCACAAGCCCAGGAGGGTCCTTAGCCCCGAGAGGAAGGAGCCAGCATTCAGAGAGCTTTTTTTGGAAGCATACAGTGATTCATATCATTCATAAAAAGATGAACATACAAGGCGACATACTGCACCCGAGCGAGAGCAACCGCAAGATACACGACCCAAAGACTTCCAAGAAGAAAGCAAGAGTACATAGCGAGGAACAGAAAGGGGGTAGACAAACGCCTAGGATGAGGAGACCTGGAAGTGCCGGAAAAGGGTCTGCTGCTTTTGAAGGATACGGGAACCTTCCACGAGGAGCACGGGGCTTCCTGACCGCACTGGATTCTGGCGGTGATGAAGAGAATCTCGGGTGGCCAGCACCACGATGGATGCATGGGGGATGAGCTCAGAATCTCTGAGACACTTCAAAGATGAGGTTGGGAACCCGGTACCTGCAACACGGAACAGAACCAAACATTTTCGAGGCCTCAAGGGTGCGCCCATCCGAGAGGGGAAGATCGGAATGGGGGTGAGAGGAAGAGGGTGGAGGGGGAGGGGAAGAAAGGGACAAGACATGGGGGAAACGAGGGAACGGAGAGGGGCAGGTGGAAGGGAGGCGGGGACGATGAAGGGTGGGCGGACCGGACGGGAAGGTGGAAGGAAGTTCGGGGGGCCGAGGGCAAGGGGTAGAAATGCTAGGTGCCAAAAGCGGAGAGGGGTGGGGGGACGGAGGGACGGCCGAAGGTGGGGAGGTGGAGGAAAGAGGGACGGAGGGGGATGGGGGTCGGAGGGACGGCCGAAGGCGGGGAGGTGAAGGAGAGGGGATGGATAAGGCGAGGGGGAGGCCAGAAATGGAGGATCGGCGGCGAGATGGGGAGGTGATGGAGGCGGCGACGGCGGGGGCTGGGAACGAGAGGGGCGGGGAACGAGAAGGGGGGGGGGCGGGAGTGTGGAGTGGAAGGGGATGATGCCTGGGACGGAGAGAAAGTCCATGGGAAGAGCCGGGAGAAACAGGGAAGGGGGGAGAGGGGGGGGCGGGGAAGAGAGGGGGCGGGGCCAAGAGAGGGAGGGGGGGAACGGAGGGAGGGGAGGGACGAAAACCAGGGGGGATCTGGGGAAACACCGGTGCCCCTGACCGTTCCAGGATGGGCAAGAACCCTACCTGACAAAACCCAAGGTGGTCTCGGAGGCCACCCGACAGAAGCCTCCCGTGGGGGAGAAGGTGGAGTGGGGGGGAGTCCCCGATGGGGGCTCCCCCCACCGGGGTTCCGCCGGGGAAGAAACTCCCGCGACCTCGGAGGAGGAGAGAAGCTCGGCGCGCAGCGCCCTCCTTCTAGTTGTATGCCGTGTCTGTCTGTTTTCATCAGCATTCAGAGAGCTTGGTGTTCTGTTATTTCTCTTGCTATATAGGTGGGTGTCCACCGACATTGTTTCTGATCGAGTTTACATTTTCTTTATCCTCCCTCTTTGCTACCGAGTGTATAATTGTATTGTTCTGTATACTTTGTTCTCCTAGAATAAAAAGGGTGACGGTGAATTGGAACTACGAAGTTTCTGATTGAGCGTTTGTTTTCAGTCTTTCCCTTTCCTTCCCTTCTCGTTTTCTGTTAATTTCTCTTTTCTAGTAAGATGGTGTATCATTAATTAGTGGCCAACCAAATTCCAGACACCACTGTCAGATATTCCGTTTCTCTATTCTAGTAAGATGGTGTCCCATTAGTATCCAACCACATCCCAGACACCATTGTCAGGTATTACGTTTCTCTATTCCAGAAACATGGTGTCTCACTGGTGTCTAACTAACTTTCAGATACCAGGAGGAAAAAAAAGTGGGGTTTCCTTTTTTGTCCATTGTTGCGCATCATCCCCCACCTACATTGTCTCACGGTCGTTGCCACCCCTCCTTCCCCATGTGCCCCTCGCCAGTCTATGCTGTCGCGATTTCCCAACTGAAGAAACATCTTTTGAAAAAAATTACCTACCGAATAAGTGTAAAAATGGGGGAAATAAGAAAAAAAGAAAAATATCTCTGAATTTAGTAACTAGACCTCTACACCTAAGACAAGTGTTGAGGTTCGCAACAAACGGTAAAGAGATGTGTAGTACCATATATTTAAAAAGAGAGAGAGAGAAAGAGAGAGCAAAAAAAAAGGACATAGTGAAAGTTACCATTGTCAAAGTTCTGATCTGTGATGTGTACAGTTGGAAGTCACCGAATTTGAGTGGACCTCTGCTGTTGGCTATTCCGGTGGATCTCATGTTGGCTCGTTGGTGATTAGGTTTCGGGTGCTCTCGCTCACTCATCTATGCTATTATCCTCTCCTTTCCTTTGTCATGCATGTTGTTTGGTTCCTTTAGTGTCTTCATTTTTTCTAGGATCTTTCTCTCTTGCAGTGTTCATATGCTAGCTGCCCATTTAGCCTTAATCGTATAGTATCATATGCAAACCCTTGCTCCTATAATTCCCCTCTTTAATGATGACAAAAAGGGAGAGTGTTCGTGTTATTTTGTGAACTATTATTTAAGGGGAGCTTAGTTCACGAGAGTTGATTCCTGTGGCTTGTAGCCATGTTTTGCTTACGGTTAAACTCTCTTTTCGACAATCGGATTTATTCTGACATGTTCATTGTGATTTTGACTCTCGTGATGCATTTCATGTCATTAGCTACTTATATTGCCTTTATACATTTTTTTGAGTTCCGAGTAATGCCTCTTTCTCGTTCAACACCAAATGTCTCCTTGCCTACCAAAATACGTAATGGATGTTGCAGGACAGCCAGCCCACTTTCTGGACAACTTGAGCCCCCTTAATAGCCCTACCTGGCTTGAACATTAATAATGGATCGAGTTGCGGACAACCCAAACATGTGGACGTTTGAGATCTCTGAGAGAGAAAACAAGAGGATCCACACCATATATATATCAACACTCCAAATGTCTCCTTGCCTACCGAAGTGCGAATGGATGTTGTACGACAGCCACCCATTGTCTGGACAGCTTGGGTCCCCTTTGATAGCGCCACCTGGCTTGTAACATTAGTATGGTTGCGACAGTCCAAACATGTGGGCTTCCGAGAAGTCAGAGAGAGAGAGAGAGAGAGAAAACAAGAGGCAGGATCTACGTACACCGTCGACACAAACTAGAAAAAAACCCACGAGTTGCTGTACGATATATATACAAGCATAGTTGTCCTTTTCAACGTCAAATTCGTCCAAGTCCGAGATCTCATCTGCTATTATCTCTGTGTGATGTCGTGGGGGGGAATCTCTGGTTTTTGTTTAGCTGCTGCTGTTGAAGAGCTAGCAAAGCTTGTTGATTAGGCAGACCATACAAAGCCTTTTCTAATTTCTATAGCTTTTGAGCAGTACTAGCAGGCAGACAAAGTCTCCATCGTTTGGTAGGAAGTCTGCCCCGCAACCCACAGTCGATGGCCTGATTTCTAGATGTTATCGTTGGGAGGCAGGAACGCATGATCCCGCACTGGAGGTGGAGTCTGCTAGCAAGAAGACAGGGAGGTGTCGGTGTTGCAACATTATTTGACAGTCTGTAGTATAACAAATGCAGAGATAGATTCTCATGACTCTGTTAAAGGTGCTATCGAAGGACATCAAACGCAGAACAAATGCATGACACAACAGCATCACACGACAGTCGAGGTGCAGTGATGCCGGGTATTCTGCGATTCACGCTGTTCTCTGACAATTCTATTCTCTCCACCATGAAGGTGTTTGTCGAAGAATAGGCTCCAGGAAACGTCTGCCAATCGTATCACTCTCTGGCTTCAAACTCACAAGTTCTAGAATACTTCAATTTGCACAAAATTTTGACATGCCTATGCCACTATGCCATCTTATATATTCATCATCTTCTATAGAGAAGCCGCCAAACATTCAGGAGCATATATTTCTCTACTGTATGTCGTCCCCATGAAAGACCTGCATCATCTGGTTGATGGCTTTAAGGGTTTAAGTCACTGTTACGTTTGTGGAAGAAAGATTATGACATAGAAGGTTCTAGAATGACATTAAAAAGAAAGAACTCTAGAAACACTTATCTAGAGAGAAGATGAGAGAAGAATTCTCTAGAATGATAGTGCATAAGAAGTATCTAGAAAGAACTTCATATCTCTTATGGAGTCTATAAATATCACTACCTAGACATCTAAGAATACATCCAAGAAGGACATCCAAGAAGTGTAGAAGTGAGCCAAAGAGCCTCACTCCATTCCAACAACCTTTCAAGTCTTTTCCAAGTCTTTTTCTCTTCCAAATCCCTTTTACATTGTACAAGATCTTTTTGTACTCATAATATTTCTTAAATAAAATTTTATTTTTTTCACTTTTGTGCCCATTTCACTTCCGCTGCTCCAACAAATTTGATATCAGAGCCATAGCCTCCATTCCCTCAAGTTTCAATCATGGCATCACCTAGCACCACTCTTTTCAACTATTCCTAAAATCTTATCCCCATTTTTGATGGAGAAAATTATGATTTTTGGAGTCTCTAAATGAAGACTCTTTTCATCTCTCAAGATCTCTAGGAGCTCATTGAAGACGGATACGAGATACCAGATGATGGAGCAACTCTTGCATCATGGACGTCGGCAAAGCAAAAGGAGTATAAAGAAAACAAGAAGAAAGATGCGAAGGCATTATTATTCACCCACCAAGGGGTAAACAAATCTATCTTTCCCTGTATTATGACGTTCGCAACTTCAAAAGATGCTTAGGATCTTCTAAAGCAAGAATTCCAAGGGTCGTCAAAGGTAATCTCTATTAAGTTATAATCATTATGGAGGGAGTTTGATAATATTATGATGAAAGATAATTAAATTGTTCAAACATTTTTTACTCAAGTTGTCGGCATCATAAATCAAATTAGAAGCTACGGAGATAAAATCGAAGAGAAGAAAATAGTTGAGAAAGTCTTGAGAAGTCTTCCAATCAAATTCGATCATATTGTTGCTGCCATTGAAGAATCTAAAGATTTATCAAAGTTTTCTATGCACGAACTAATGGGTTCTCTGGAGACGCATGAGCAAAGAATGAACAGATTTTCTCATCAGAATTTGGAGCAAGCATTTCAATCAAAGGTATCATTATCTGATAAAAGAGGGGAGTCAAAGAAGGAGAACATGAAAGGCTATTCTTCACAATAATAACAATTCAGGAAAGACAATTCAAGGCAGAAGAAGTTCATGAAACAAGGTCAGGACAAAGGAAGAAGATATGAGAAAAATTATTCAAAAGGTACGTCTACCTCCCAATGTCGAATTTACAAAAAGTATGGACATGTTATAGAAGATTACAGATTTAAATGCATCAAATGTAAAAATACTAATCACTTCCAAAGAGACTGTTATTATCAGCAAAAAAGTGAAGCTAATTATTCGGAGTTGGATCAACTATTTTATTCATACTTTACCAGTCATTCAGATTCTAGCAATATATGATATTTGGATAGCAGCTGTAGCAATCATATGACAGGAAATAAAAATAGCTTTGTCAAACTGGATGAAGAGATAGATTCTCAAGTGAAGCTTGGAGATGACAAGCTATATAAAGTAAAAGGTAAGGGAGTGACAGCGGTATATACAAAGGGAGGTAATACGAAGTTTATCACAGATGTTCTTTATGTTCCTGGCCTAGCTTAAAATTTATTAAGTGTTGGACAGTTAATACAAAAGGATTATTCAGCCAATTTTAGAAAAGATGAATGCATCATTATAGAAGACAGAAGTAAAAAGATTGTGGCAAAAATCAAGATGGCTCCTAACAAAGTATTTCTGTTAAAAATGCCACTAGAAAATATAGCTTTAAAAATAGAAGGAGAAGATAGATCTCTCATATGGCATAAGAGATTTGGTCACTTGAATTATAGAAGTCTCTTACTACTAAAGAAGAAGAGAATGGTCATTGAATTGCCATATCTTAAAGAAGAAGAAAATAAAATTTACGAAGGATGCATTTATGGAAAAATGCACAGATTACCCTTCACTAAAACATCATGGAGAGCTAAAGAGTCATTACAATTAGTACATGCTGACATTTGTGGTCTAACAAAGACTACCTCACTTAATGGTTCACGATATTTTCAACTATTTGTGGATGATTATAGCCGAATGATGTGGATATACTTTCTGAAAGTAAAATCAGAGGCATTTACTATATTTTTACGGTTTAAAGCATTTGCCGAGAAACAAAGTGATAAAAAGCTAAAAATTTTAAGGACTGATCGTGGAGGAGAGTTTACTTCAAAAAAATTTCAAGAATATTACAGGAAGGAAGGAATAAGGAAGGAGCTAACAGCAAGATATACACCTCAGTAAAATAGAGTAGTCGAGCGAAAGAACATGACAATAGTGAAGATGGCTCGGAGCATGTTAAAAGGTATGAATCTTCCTAACAGTTTTTGGGCTGAGACTGTAGATACTGAAGTTTACATTCTAAACAGGTCTCCAACAAAACCAATTCCAAATAAAACACCATATGAGGCCTAGTTCAAGAGAAAGGCCAAGGTAAGTCATTTTAGAATCTTTAGATGCATTGCATATGGCCATATTCCTTCACAAGTTAGAGAAGAAAAATTTGATTAGAAAGGAGAAAAATATATATTCATTGGATATAGTGAGGAATCAAAAGCATATAGATTGTTTGAGCCTAAGATAAATAAATTGGTTATTTCTAGAGATGTGATATTTGATGAAACAACAACATGGAAATGGTAAGAAGAAAAAGAAAAACAAGTACCAAATATTATGAAAGAAAAAGAAGATGAAGATGAAGAATTAATAGCTCCTTCTCCTCTACAAAGTCCAAGAGAGCAAAGCGAGTTAAGTACTGATTCAAACACACCACAACGAAAGGAACACCAGCTCTCTCAAAGATATATATGAAAGAAGTAACGTTACCTATTTCTGCTATGAACCACAAAGATATGAGGAGGCAGTTAAAGATGAGAAATGTATAAAAGCCATGGATGAAAAAATGAATATGATTGAGAAAAATCACACATGGGAGCTAGTTGAGCAACCGAAAGATAAAGAAATTATTGGTTTAAAATGGATATACAAAATTAAGTATAATGAGGATGGTTCTATTCATAAATACAAGGCAAGGCTTGTAGCAAAAAGGTATTCTCAGCAACCTGGTATTGACTTCAATGAGACATTCGCACCAGTTTCAAGGATGGAAACTATACGGGTTGTCTTAGCATTGGCAGCACAATTGCCAGTATTGCAGCTTGATTTCAAATCTGCATTTCTGAATGGCAATCTGGAAGAAGAAAATCAAAGGACAAGAAGGTAAAGTTTATCACTTACATAAGACACTATATGGGTTAAAACAAGCCTCTCGAGCATGGAACAATAAGATCGATCAATATTTTCAATAAGATAGCTTTCTAAGATGTCCAAGCGAGCCCTCATTATATATAAAGAAGAAAGGTATAGACTTACTAGTCCTTTGTCTATATATTGATGATCTAATCTATTTTGATACTAGTCATGATATGCTAGATGATTTCAAGAAGAAAATGATGAAAGAATTTGAAATGACCGATCTCGGCATGTTGAGTTATTTTCTTAGCATTCAAGTAAAACAAATCAAAGGAGAAATATTTCTCAGTCAAGAAAAGTATTGTGAAAATTTGTTGAAGAAATTTAATATGGTCAACCGCAAGACTGTGACTAGACCTATGGCAGCAAACACAAAGCTCTTTATACATGATGATGCAGAGAAGATTAATGCTTCAGTCCATAGAAGTTTCGTTAGTTCTCTTTTATATCTCACAAATACAAGGCCGGATATTCTTTATTCAGTAATTGTGGTATCACGTTTTATGAATGAGCCAAACAAGCTACACTTTGCAGCGGCCAAGCGTATTTTGAGATATATCCGAGGAACTACAAATTATGGCATTAAGTATATTTCTGAAGAAAACAATCATCTTACTGGCTACACAGATAGTGACTGGGCAGGCTCGATAGATGACCGAAAAAGTACTTCTGGATATTTATTTTGTCTTGCGACAAAACCTATTTCATGCATGGTCATCTAAAAAGCAACAAACAATCGCTCTATCTTCAGTAGAAGCCGAATATATATCTGCTACAAGTGCCGCATGCGAAACTGTCTGGCTAAGGAAAATATTATCACAGCTTCAACAAAATCAAGAAGAACCAACTACTATACTCTGTGATAATATGTCAGTCATCGCTATGACAAAGAATCCAATCTTTCACGCACGGACGAAGCACCTCGAGTTACGTCATCACTATATCCAAGATTTGGTCGAGAAAGAAGAAATCATTCTGAAATTTATAAAGACAGAGGAGCAAGTCACCGACATCTTCACGAAGCCCTTGACCACTGACAAGTTTATACATTTTAGAAGGAGTATGCACATTACAAATTAAGAGGGGGTGTTAAAAATAATTTGAATGTGCTAGACCTCTCTAGAAGTATGAAGAAAAAACTCCAACATATTGTGGAAGAAAGATTATGACATATAGAAGGTTCTAGAATGACATTAAAAAGAGAGAACTCTAGAAACACTTATCTAGAGAGAAGATGAGAGAAGAATTCTCTAGAATGATAGTGCATAAGAAGTATCTAGAAAGAGCTTCATACCTTTTATGGAGTCTATAAATATCACTACCTAGACATCTAAGAAGGCATCCAAGAAGGACATCCAAGAAGTGTAGAAGTGAATCAAAGAGCCTCACTCCATTCCAACAACCTTTCAAATCTTTCCCAAATCTTTTCCTCTTCCAAATCCCCTTTACATTGTACACCATCTTTTTGTACTCATAATATTTCTTAAATAAAGTTTTACTTTCTTCACTCTTGTGCTTATTTCACTTCCGCTGCTCCAACAACGTTCCCATTTTTCATGCAACATGCACTTAACCATATGGTCGTCACAAGAAGTGTGCAGTCAAAAGGTGATGGCTGAATCTGTTAAATTGGGATGCGTACTGAAAGAAGGAATATGCCAACTGCCAAGGGAGATGAAAGAGATCAGCGAGAACAGGATATCCTCGGTTTCGACCTGAAAAGCTGAGTGACAACCATCGAAACATCAACTTTGTTTTGATGGTTGTCACTCAGCTTTTCAGGTCGAAACCGAGGATATGCTGTTCTCGCTTATCTCTTTCATCTCCCTTGGCAATATATGACCTGATCTGCAGTTTCCTCCTCATGGAGATGATATAGGTAGGCACGTTCTCTTCGTCCTCCATGTTAACTAAATCTTCATCACTGATACAAAAAACTATCCTTGGAGGCCCTGGTCCCTTGCTGTCATACACAACACTTCGATGTCTTGTTGGATAACCTAACAATGAGCAGTCAACAAAAGTTGCAAGGTAACCAAAGTGGCAGTTTAGACTTGGAAATAAAGAAAGCAATGACGCCTTCACGCAACTTGGTTAGTATATTTCCCGAACATGTGAAATGGTGAAGATTGGCTCATTTGAGAAATTAACATGAAGGAAGCGAAGTTGTTGCTGTTCAGACGCTCAATCAGAGGCACCATGGTGGTTGTCCCACCGATTCAGCAATTTCTTAACCATTGCTCGGTAAATTAAGCAGTCAGTTCTTCACCGAAAACCCGAACAAGGTGAGTCAGACGATCAGAGAAATTGATCAGTATTTCCGGCATTGATTCTAGTGAGATTCTTTCACCGGAAATCGACCAACATATCTAGCGGAGTTGTTCAATGCGAAAATCCAGGTCTTCTTATCAGCCTATATCAAGAACAATTGAGAGTCTAATGCTTGAGAATTAGTACGTACGTGCGTGGCTTCTCATCTCTTTCCCTGCTGTTTCCTGTCTGCTTCTTATAAAAATTAGTTCATGAGTCGATTGTTCGGGTCCACATATAACACCTTTGCTGACATGCATGTGCCGGTAATAGAGCGACAAAGGAGCAATCAGCACGTACGGGTGCGGCGTACCTTTCAGGACATAATCTAATTAAATTAAGCATGAGGTGGAGAAGATGCATGTGAAGGATACTGTGCACCCATACATCTTGAAGAAGAGCTTAAAGAAGTCATCCGATCGATAATACTATTGCAACGAGCGAGGAGGGAAACCTACAACTGTACGCTCTCATAAGGCCTGGATGGCCATGAGCTGGCTAGGATTCTCTTTGCCGGACAGCTCCTACACACCATGCTTGCTGCTATAAGAACACCCAGCTGCCTGAGGAGCCCAAACCATTCACCGATCCCCACCTGAATATTCCCAAAGTTAAACCAAAGATGGCCCCGTCTCACCATTCCCGTTCCCAAAGCATGCCCTCTGAACTGCACCCCGTCGTCGATAGAATCGAGGAGGAGCTGAGCAGGCTGGAACTTCCCACTTCTTCCACGGACCAAACGGTGTGCACCGCCCTGGCAGGGCTGCAACAGATTCACAGCTGCGTCGAGGAGCTCCTTTGTTCGCCGCTCGCACAGCAGGCGTTCTCCAGCCGCCGCCACGAGAAGTGGGTAGCCGAGGAGCTGGACGGGTCCATCAGACTGCTGGACCTGTCGGGCACCGCGCGGGATCTGCTGTCTGCCATGCAGGAGCAAGTGCGGGACCTGGAGTTGGTCCTCCACAGAAGAGGAGACCGTGGAATTGGGAAGAGCATACGTGCCTATCTCCAGTTCAGGAGGAAAGCACGAAGGGACATCAACAAGTGCCTTGCAACGTTGAAGGGGATTGACGCCAAGTCTGGATCCGCTGCTGATACCCTCGATCAGGACTGCGAGTTGCCCACTCTCGCCAGGCTGCTATCCCAAGTGAGATCTGCCACGGTTACGGTCATCTGTTCCGTTCTCTCGCTAGTGACCATGACGAGGTCACAAGCTAGGGCGGGCCAGTGGTCTTTGTTGGTTCCGAGAACCATAGGAAGAGGAAGAAAGGACATCGTCGTGGCGCCTGCAGACGTGCATGAAGTAGAGAGTGCAGATGGCGCCGTGCTCTCTGTCTTCTGTCGTCGCGTTGCCACCAAAGATGTCGATGGCGAGGAGATAGCGAGGGTGCAGAAGCAGTTGGAGACGATGGAGGCTGGGATCGAGGGAGTGATCTCTGGATCGGGGTGCTTGTTCAGGCAGCTGATCCAAAATAGGGTCTCTCTCCTCAACATCCTCAACCCATAGAAATCTCGTCAATTCTTTTGCTCTTAATTTTGAGATTTCAGTCATCGGCTTCCCGGTTTTAAAGGATTTTGCTGATGGAATGTCGTACGTGGGGATTTTATATATACATAAACAAGGATTGTTACGCAAATTTAGCCGCCATTTCATCTATCAGAGGCCTTTTTACCCTAATGTAATTCAATGACGATGAGTTCACGTCTTTGCTATACTGTTCCTAATACTTATTAGAACAATGGCAGTGAAATGGGCACAAAAACGAAGAAAGTAAAAATTTTATTAAAAAAATATTACAAAAAGATCTTTTATAACGTAAATGGGAGATTGATACAAATCAACGTCGTATGGACGATGGAAGAGGAAAATGCTTGGGAAAGATTGAACGATTGATGGGATAGGTTGAGGTCTTTTGGCTCACTTCATCATTTCTTGACTGTCCCCTAAGGGTGCTTAGGTAGTGATATTTATAGCCTCCATAAGAGGCCTGAAGTTTTTTCCAGATATTTCTTATGCTCTATCATTTTAGAGATTCTCCTATGATCTTCTCTCTCTATAAGTGTTTCTAGATTTCTGTCTTTTTACCCTCATTCTAGAGTCTTCTATATCACTATCTTTGTTCCACAATATGTTGGAGTTTTCTTCATGTTTCTAGAGAAGTCTAGCACATTCAAATTATTTTAACACTCTCTCTTAATTTGTAATGTGCATACTCCGTCTAAAGTGTATAAACTTATCAGTAGTCAAGGACTTTGTGAAGATGTCGATGACTTGTTCCTCTGTCTTTATAAACTTCAGAATGATTTCTTCTTTCCCAACCAAACCTCGTATATAGTGATGACGCAGCTCGATGCGCTTCGTCCGTACATGAAAGACTGGATTCTTTGCCATAGCGATGGCTGACATATTATCACAAAGTATAGTAGTTGGTTCTTCTTGATTTTGTTAAAGCTGTGATAATATTCTTCTTAGCCAGATAGTTTCGCATGCGGCACTTGTAGCAGATACATATTCGACTTTTGCTGAAGATAGAGCGATTGTTTGTTGCTTCTTAGATGACCATGAAATAGGCTTTATTCCTAGACAGAATAAATATCCAGAAGTACTTTTTCGGTCATCTGTCGAGCCTGCCCAATCACTATCTGTGTAGCCAATAAGATGATTATTTTCTTCATAAATATACTTAATGTCATAATTTGTAGTTCCTCGGAGATATCTCAAAATATGTTTGGACGCTGCAAAGTGTAGCTTGTTCGGCTCGTTCATAAGACGTGATAACACACTTACTGAATAAAGAATATCCGGTCTTGTATTTGTGAGATATAAAAGAGAACTAACTAAACTTCTATAGAATAAAGCATTAATCTTCTCTGTATCATCATGTATAGAGAGCTTCGTGTTTGCTACCATAGGTGTAGTCACGGTCTTGCAGTTGACCATATTAAATTTCTTCAATAAATTTTCACAATATTTTTCTTGGTTGAGAAATATTTCTCCTTTGATTTGTTTTACTTGAATGCCAAGAAAATAACTCAACATGTCGAGATCGGTCATTTCAGATTCTTTCATCATTTTCTTCTTGAAATCATCTAACATATCATGGCTAGTATCAAAATAGATTAGATGATCAACATAAAGACAAAGGATGAGGAAGTTCATACCTTTCTTCTTTATATATAATGAGGGCTCATTTGGACATCTTAGAAAGCCATTTAGTTGAAAATATTGATCAATCTTATTGTTCCATGTTTAAGGGACTTGTTTTAACTCATATAATGCCTTATGTAGGCAATAAACTTTATCTTCTTGTCCTTTGATTTGATAGCATTGTGGTTGCTCCACATATATTTCTTCTTCAAGATTGCCATTCAAAAATACAAATTTGACATCAAGATGAAATATTGACAATTTCAATTGTGATGCTAATGCTAAGATAGTCCCTATAGTTTTCATCCTTGCAACTGGTGTGAATGTCTCAATGAAGTCAATACCAGGTTGTTGAGAACACTCCATTTGCTTCGAGCCTTGCCTTTTATTTATGAATAGAGCCATCCTCATTATACTTAATCTTATATATCTATTTTAAACCAATATTTTTTTTATCTTTCAACTGCTCAACTAGCTCCCATGTGTGATTTTTCTCAATCATATTCATTGTTTCATCCATTCTCTTTATCTATTTCTCATCTTTAACTGCCTTCTCATATCTTTGTGATTCACAGCAAAAATAAGCCACATTACTTCTTTAATATATTTATTTGAGAGAGCGTTCCTTCGTCGTGGTGTGTGTTTGAGTTAGTACTTGACTTGCCTTGCTCTCTTGGACTTTGTGGAGAAGGAGCTACTAATTCTTCATTTTCTACTTCTTTTTCTTTCATAATATTTGATACTTATTTTTCTTCTTCTTCTTCCCATTTCCATCATATTATTTCATCAAATATCACATCTCTAGAGATAACCAATTTATTTGTCTTAGGCTTAAGCAATCTGTATGTTTTTATTCCTCACTATATCCAATGAATATATATTTTTCTCATTTCTCATCAAATTTTTCTTCTCTAACTTGTGAAGGAATATATATGACCATATGCAATGCATCCAAATATTCTAAAATGACTTACCTTGATCTTTCTCTTAAACTAAATCTCATATGGTGTTTTATTTGGAACTACTTTTGTTGGAGACCTGTTTAAAATGTAAACTACAATATGTATAGCCTCAGCCTAAAAACTGTTAGAGAGATTCATATCTTTTAGCATGGTCCGAGCCATCTCCACTATTGTCCTATTTTTCCGCTCAACTACTCTATTTTGTTGAGACGTATATCTTATTGTTAGCTCCTTCTTTATTCTTTCATTCTTGTAATATTCTTGATATTCTTTTGAAGTAAACTCTCCTCCACGATCAACTCTTAAAACCTTGAGCCTTTGACCACTTTGTTTCTCGATAAATACTTTGAACCGTAAGAACATAGTAAATGTCTCTAATTTTTCCTTCAGAAAGTATATCCACAGCATTTAGCTATAATCATGCATAAATAGTAAAAAATATCGTGAACCATTAAGTGAGACAATTTTTGTTGGACCAAAAATGTCAACATGTACCAATTGTAATGACTTTTTAGCTCTACATGATGTTTAAGTGAAGAGCAATATATGCATCTTTCCATATATGCATCCATCACAAATTTTATTTTCTTCTTCTTTAAGATATGGCAATCCAATAACTATTCTCTTCTTCTTTAGTAGTATGAAACTTCTATAATTCAAATGATCAAATCTCTTATATCATATGAGATAGCTATCTTCTCCTTCTATTTTTAGAGCCATATTTTCTAGTGGCCTTTTTAGCGGAAAGACTTTGTTGGGAGTCATCTTGATTTTTGCCATAATTTTTTACTTCTGTCTTCTATAATGATGTATTCATCTTTTCTAAAATTGGCTGAATAACCCTTTTGCATTAACTGTCTAACACTTAATAAATTTTGAGTTAGGCCAAAAACATAAAGAACATATGTGATAAACTTCATCTTACCTCCCTTTGTATGCACTGCTATCACTCCCTTACCTTTTACCTTGTGCAGCTTGTCATCTCCTAACTTTACTTGAAAATCTATCTCTTCGTCCAGTTAACAAAGTTACTTTTATTTCCTGACATATGATTACTACAATCACTATCTAAATACCATGCATCGCTAGAATCTGAATGACTGGTAAAGCATGAATAAAATAGTTGATCCATCTCCGAATAATTAGATTCACTTTTATGCTGATAATAACAGTCTCTTTGAGAGTGATTAGTACTTTTACATTTGGTGTATTTAAATCTGTAATCTTCCATAAAATGTCTAAACTTTTTACAAATTCGACATTGGGAGGTAGATGTACATTTTAGATAATTCTTCTCATATCTTCTTCCTCTGTCCTGATCTTGTTTCATGAACTTCTTCTGCCTTGAATTACCTTTCTCGAACTATTATTGTTGTGAAGAATAGTTTTCCATGTTCTCCTTCTTTGACTCCCCTCTTTTATCAGATAATAATACATTTGATTGAAATGATTGCTCCGTATTCTAATGAGAAAATATGTTCATTCTTTGCTCATGCATCTCTAGAAAACACATTAGTTTGTGCATAAAAAATTTTGATAAATCTTTAGATTCTTCAATGGCAGCAACAATATGATCGAACTTGATTGGAAGACTTCTCAAGACTTTCTTAATTATTTTCTTCTCTTCAATTTTATCCTCATAGCTTCTAATTTGATTTATCATGCCGACAACTCGAGTAAAAAATATTTGAATAGTTTCATTATCTTTCATCATAATATTAGGGGTGATCATTATTCGGGTTCAACCCAAAAATCAAACTGAACCGATAGATTTGGTTTGGGTTGAAATTAAAAAAAAAAAATCGGTTTGGATTCAAACCGAACCGTATTAAAAATTTTGGTTTGGTTTGGTTTTGAAGTTTGGGAAACTAAACCGAACCGAACAACCCGAATTTAAGGATATTTTTGTCAAGTTAATATAAGTGTATATATAACTATAAATTCTAATTCTAAAAGTCCAATCCCCGCCATCTTGATGGGGTTTCTGACTCTATGAAGTAGGTTTCAAATCACCTTCCATTTTACTGTAACTGAAATTCTTAATTTTTTATGTGAAAATATTGTGAAACTTATTCTTACAAATTTTAACTTTTGATGTTATTTCTTTAATATTTACTTTATTTAGTAAAAATTCTTTTACCATATCTTTCTCTACTCTTGTTTGAATCCAATCTAATTTCTAAAAGGGGACATAAATATGGTTCAAACCGAACCAAACCGAAGCAAACCGAATTAATTTAAACTAAACCAAACCGTGTTCACCCCTACATAATATTATCAAAATCTCTCCATAATGATTGCAATTTAATGGACCCTTAGAATTCTTTCTTTAGAAGATCTCAAGTATCTTTCAAAGTTACGGACGTCATAATATGGAGAAAAATAAATTTACTTACCCCTTGTTAGATGAATAATAATGCCTTCACATCTTTCTTCTTGTTTTTGTTATACTCATTTTGCTTTGCCGATGTCCACGATGTAAGAGTTTCTCCGTCTTCTGGTATCTAGTATCCGCCTTCAACGAGCTCTCAGAGATCTTGAGAGATGAATAAAGTCTTCATTTGGAGACTCCAGAAATCATAATTTTCTCATTCAAAAATGGGGATAAGATTTTGAGAATAGTTAAAAAGAGTGGTGTTAGGTGTTGCCATAATTAAAACTTAAGGGAATTGAGGCTATGGCTCTGATACCAAATTTGTTATAGTAGCGGAAGTGAAATGAGCACAAAAGTGAAGAAAGTAAAAAAATTATTGAAGAAAGGTTATAAGTACAAAAAGATCTTTTACAATGTAAAGGGGAGATTGATACAAAACTAACGTATGGAAGGTGGAAGAGGAAATTAATGGCTTGGAAAAGACTTGAAAGGTTGATGGGATGAGTTGAAGTCTTTTGACTTACTTCTTCACTTCTTAGCTGTCCCCTAAGGGTGCTTAGGTAGTGGTATTTATAGCCTCTATAAGAGGTCTGAAGCTTTTTCTAGATATTTTTTATGCTCCATCATTCTAGAGAATTCTCCTCTGATCTTTTCTCTCTATAAGTGTTTCTAGACTTCTCTCTTTTTACCCTCATTCTAGAGCCTTATATATCACCATCTTTCTTCCACAATATGTATGTTGGAGTTTTCTTCATGTTTCTAGAGAAGTCATCTGATAATACTATTGCAACAAGCGAGGAGGAAAACCTACAACTGTACACTCTCATAAGGCCTGGATTGTAGAGAATAGTCCTGTATTGAAAATGAGTTAAAATATAATGTGATTATAATTGTTGTGCCCTCTCCACTCAACACCTTAAGATTTTAAGTTGAATGGCTCAATTTAATAAATTCTAATATGATATCAGAGCACATGGTTAAGATCTAGGTCGCGCATCCCGTGTTTGTCATAGTCCACGTGACATAGTCTAAAATCAGCCTGCACATGAGGGGGCGTGTTAGAGAATAGTCATGTATTAAAAATTAGTTAAAATATAATGTGATTATATATAATTAGTATACCCTCTCCACTCAACACCTTAAGTTTTGAGTTGGATTATAATACTCTAGATTGTTAGGAGAGTCTCTTGATAGAAAAATTAAATTAAAATATATTAAAAATTGTAAAATCTTTTCTAATCATTATCTTAAGATTTTGAGTTGGGATGATCCAAATTCGATAAATTTAATATGACATTAGAGTTTATGATTATGATCTTGGTCACGCCCTATGTGTTTGTGGTAGTCCACAAGACAAAGCCTAATAAATTCTACTAACATACGAAGAAGAATGTTAGAATATATAGTTGCATATTGATAAAAGAGATAATATCGTAAAATATGCTCAAAATAATGGAACTGTCTCCATACAGTATTTTAGGGTTTTGAGTTGAATGACCCAATCTAATAACTTCAATTCACATATGTCTTTATTAGAACTCAAACAACCTAGCAATGACAAAGATGGGACGACAATATGCTAAATGATACAGTCATGCCTCAGATAATCTTTAAGGCCATGTTTGATATATAACGGGTTAAGTCCGGATAGGATAGGTTAATCGGGGTCGGGTGGGTTAATCTTGTTGGACATTTATTTTCTTAACTGGGGTCGGATAGGGTTAAAGTGGATTAACTCATTCTTAGGAAATAGGTGAAATGAGTTAACCGACCCCGGTTAAGATTAGGGGTCGGGTGGGCCACCCCGAGTAAGTCACCCGCCCCTAACCTACTCCGTTATCAAACTCGCCCTAACTGAATGGGAACCATTTCTAATGAGAATCTCTAAGCTTGGGTTTGCAGGGTAAGGAAAATGGAATAAGAATATGTATTCAATGTCCAATCGGTATTCAAACTTGTACTCTAAATTTAGACCGAAGTCGTTTTGTGTTGAATTAGGGATTTTTATTCTTTAATAAAAGTTCTTTGCTTTGGATAGTCCCTCGCTAGAAAAATAAAGTAAAATATATTTAAAATTATAAAATCTTCTTCGATCATTATCTTAAGATTTTGAGTTCGGATGATCCAATTCAATAAATTTAATATGATGTTAGAGTTTATAGTTATGATCATGGTGTGGTTGTCCACAAGACAAAGCCTAAGTTCTACTAGCATATGAAGAAGAATGTTAGAATTGTTGTATATTGATAAAAGGGATAATATTGTAAAATATGCTCATAATAGTGGAACTCTCTCCATGCAGTATTAATTTTAGAGTTTTGAGTTGAACGACCGAATCTAATAACTTCAATATATATCATGGATGTCTTTATTCGAAACTCAAGCGAAATCTGACCTAACGATGATAAAGATGGGACAACAATAAGATAACCCCCGTTATTATGATATTCTCGATCAAAATAAAATTATTTACTCTTTAGAATAACCTAACCATGATTATAATATCCCGCTTAATCTATTCTCCAAATAAAGAGGCCCAATAATGGGAATAAGGACCAGAATCTGTGCTTGGTGCTGGTGTAATTTGCTCCTGCATGCATTCAGACCTCAATTTATATCCTAGTGATTGCAGAGGAAGATTTTAAACTGTTTGGATTTCAGGTTTTCTTTTACCTCTTATTATTAGCTTATTTTGCTACCAAATTAAACCAAAATACATATACAATATTCCCGGAAGCAAATTTTAGCAGCAATGACGTCAATTTGCACATAGTAAACATGGACTACATGATCTAAATTAACGTCCCATTAGTCCAAGAGGGGCGAAATATCTTAGGGTTCACACACTTAATTAATTTGATGTAAAACACTGTGAAATTTACTGCACTTGATGTCTCATGCAAATACAATATTTTATGGCATTTTAGAACGTTTTACACCAAAACAAACAGCCTCTTCGTCAACCATTCCAGTAGGAAGATATCTTAAGCTTAATCGAGAACATTCCAGTAGGAAGAAAGTACATTAAAGGGAGTGTGTGAAATAGTCATATGTGTACGTACCTTGATCACAGTTTCTCTCTCCTTCGTCAACCATCAAGTTTCATTTGAACATACGTAGTTATTGAAGTTATTAAACCATCTAACTCATATTTCGAGGGCCGTCATGATAATATGTTCAGATGAAAGATATATTTGATAAAATTAAATTTTATGAAAATATATATGCAAAAATCGATGTTTGTGAACATCACACTCACATGACAGAAAGGTAAATCGTAAATGCATCCATTTCATTGGAAATTTTTGATCATCCGTAGATCCACCGCATGTACCTTAATCCACCCAATAATAATAATAATAATAATAATAATAATAATAATAATAATAAGACGGAATCTTTTCCGTTGTTAGATATAACTCCTCCACTCGCAATTCTGCCAATGATTATGTGTGTTAAGGATATATACACAATTTATAAGTCATTTATTGATCATCAGAAAGCTTATTTATATGATTTTCATGATTGTCAAAAATGTCCCGAAATACATCTAAATAATTGCATTCACACACTTTCGATCGATCCTTAAATATTATATATGCCATTAACTATATTTGAGGCAGGGAATAGTCCTATATTTAAATACTGAATAAACTATCAATGGATGCAAAAGCTTAGAAATATCTTCAGGATCATATATACGCATCTCATCAAATCCCTATAAAACTCAATTAACATAAGAACGGTATATTCATCGTTTCAACAATTAAACAAACTGCACTCAAGTCACGGTAAGGACGTATAACTATAACTATTTAGCTAGGTTATTCGAGGGTATCTTAATTTGACAATTTATGTGAATCACGAGTACATACATATGTAAACTCAAATATATATTACAGGCGTATATATATATATATATATATATATATATATATATATATATATATGTAAAAACAATGTATTAATTAATTTGTTTCAATTTGAGAGCAAGATATCTCTTTTAATTATAGACATCAAAACTATATATGCCCTCTCACGCGGGTACTGAGATGCTGAAACATATATCACGTACGTTACGGTACGTATAAGACGTCTAAACTTGAATATTTCACAAGATATATATATATATATATATATATATATATATATATATATATACCTGCCGAAACTGGGTGTACATGTAAGAAAATGTAATTAACTATCCTGTGGGTATTAATTTTTAATTTTAAAAAAATAAATAAATAAAAACATGCGCACGCTACAACAACCATAATCCAAGTGTGTGTGTGTGCGCGCGCGCGCGTGTGTGTGCGTGCGTGCGTGCGCATTAAGATTAATGTCTTACGTACCAAACTCACCTGTTATATAACTTCCCATTTCCTAGACTATGATCGACCATGTGATGTGGCCAATAATATATTAACACATCCCATTTTCATGTGTTGCTGAATGCTCTGTGGCTGGTGCGTCGACGTCAAGGCCATGGCCTTCACCTCCCGGGAGCTCTGCCACACACACACACACACACACACACACACACACACACACACACACACATATATATATACACACACCGGATATTGTAAAGTGGCCGAGATCAAGAGATGTGAGGAAGGAGTACTGTTCCGTCCACGGCCTCGATCTGCCACCTCATATATATCACCTCATATATATGGTTGCAATTATATATATACATGTAATAAGAATAAGAGAAATACTAGTTATTCTTTTGGACGAGTAAAAAAGTTATTCATCAAATATGCTATTGATCTATGTCATTGACACATTGATCTCATTTATTAAAATTTTAAAATACTTCTTAAATATTTATTATAGCGGCATGAAAATGGTTCTTAGGCCACGTACCACCTTCTCCATTTATTTGTTGGGAGAAGTCGTCTCGCGTCCGTGGATGCCTGCGCACACCAAGAAATCAGAAGGGCGTCAGAAGGAGTCACGGGTGTTACCCCAAGGGACAACCCTCCGATGTTTAAGTCAACAAGGGATTTAATAAGCAAATAGAGAGGAGCAGAGTGAGAGAGAAGTAGGAGCCGTAGTAGTTGATCCAGGAGGCGTGTAGGTCTTCTGCTCGCCGCTCCCAGTGTGTCCTCGGAGAGTGCTCGCTGGGTGGTAAGGCCGCTCAGGAGGAAGTAGCTCTCCGGATGTACATGGCCCTCTTGTCGTCGTTGCTAGTCGAGGCTACTCTCTTCTCAGTAAGAAGCTCTGGGGCAGGAGTATCCTCTTGCGTAGTAGCGTGGAGTCTAGTAGAGTAATCTACCGTGCTCCTCTCTCTTGTCGATGTCCCTTTTATATAGGTTGTCCTGGGGCGAGGGTCTCATCCCTTGATAGGGAAAGGTCTGTTTAGTTGGAGTAACGTTCCCCGTTATGTTGGCTGGAGTTTCCCGTTGGAGGGCGATAGCTCCGGCGTCGGCCGGTCCCTAGGCGAGTCTTACGGCACTCATGGGACGTGCTCGGCCGTTATGGGGTCAAGGCCAACGTCACGGGGGACAACGGTCGGTCGTCGGAGTGTCCTCCGGCGAGAACCGCGCTTGGGCTGGCTTTATCGGCGTCGTGGAATCCGATGCTCTGTTGGGCCGGCCTCTTCCTTATTGGGCTGAGCGTGAGTGCTCTCCCCTTTCCTGGGCTTGGCGCGTCCGTACCCTAATGGGCCGCATGCTCATGGGCCGTATCTGGGTCAAACCAAACCAGATCTACCCTCCTCACTTATATACACTTCTATCTATTTGTCACACTTATTCATATATTTGTCACTTTT
Organism: Amorphophallus konjac; assembly: GCA_022559845.1. Lineage (NCBI taxonomy): Eukaryota > Viridiplantae > Streptophyta > Magnoliopsida > Alismatales > Araceae > Amorphophallus > Amorphophallus konjac. The sequence continues at coordinate 268,895,318 of CM040128.1, forward strand.
AGATAGTTATTTTATCTTTAAATAGTTATTTGTCATCCTTAAATAATATTAAAAGTCTTATTCGTCACCTCAGAAATATGCAAAACTGACAGGAGTTGTCTATTTGTCACCCTTAGATAGTTCTTTTTCACCCTTAGATAATTATTTGTCATCTTTAAATAGTATTAGAAGTCTCATTCGTCGCCTCGGGAATGCTCAGAAATTGACAAGAGTTAACTATTTGTCACCCTTACATAGTTATTTGTCACTCTTAGATAGCTATTTTTCACCCTTAAATAATTATATGCCATCCTTAAACAGTATTGAAAGTCCCATTCGTTATATCGGGAATATACGAAAACTGATAGGAGCTGATATTTATCACCCTTACATAATTACTTGTCACCCTTAGATAATTAATTTTTACCCTTAAATAGCTATTTGTCACCTTTATAGCATTAAAAATTTTATTGAAAATATGTGCAGAACTGATAAAAAGTGGAGCTCACAGACTGCACATGTGGGCCCAATAAAAAATAAGACAGGTAATAGATTTACTCTCATGTATGGATAATAAGTATTTCTTTAAGAATAAAAATAAGGGAGGAGGAGGAGGATCCAGGAGAAGCACAACAAGTGAGTTGGCTCTTCCGAGAGATGGCATGCATGGTTCCTTCAATTGGCGTCAGAAGTTGTCAGGCGCTGTTGTTGGCATTTTTATTTACCTGTGAGAACTGTGCATGGGGGAGCCGGGAAGAATAGAGGGGTGCAAGCAGCCTGTGATGGCATCTTTCTTGCCTTCCCGGTCGTTGGTGGCTTCTTCAGATCTTTACATGCCCATATATCTGATATATTTGCACGATGTCCCGACTATGATCATGAATTCACACTCCTAGGTAGCTAAATGATGGTCATTCATATCTGGTCATGACCTAACTACAGTTTAAATGCTAAATTGATAAAATTAATTACCCTCAGATCTTGATAAGATCACATGACCCTTAAAGACTATTTTTCATATTTATTTTTTTTGCATTTATTTAACATTTACAAAAGAACTGGAACTAGAAGTGTATAATTTATAACAATTAAAGAAATTTATATAAATATAACAATTATAAAGAATTTACCTTAAGTTCTTCGTAATCCGGGGGGTAAGAAATTCAGGGTTCATGTTGTTGCAGTATATATATTGCGACGTTCATTTGCCTCCCATGAAATCGTCGACTCTCCTGTCGCCCTGACCGATCTGCTATCAGAACGTAGTAACCTGGTTCTCACTACCCAAGTTCACCTGTGCGGTATGCATGTATGAACTTGCATGTGCGTATGTTCGTATGTTATACCTTCACATATACAGATGTATGCATGTACGTTACCATGCATGCCAGAACTCTATCTCTAGCCATATATATAGATGAGTGTACAAGAGTAATAGAAATTGGAAAGACCACTACGTGTAATCCTTTAAGATGGCTTGAGCATCTCTAGCAATTAATTATTGTAATTGTGGAAAGGGATGATGATCATATGGCACATGGTGTGCCGTGGCTGTAGTGATGAAATGTTCACGCTCCATGAGTTTGAGTTACATAACGCGCGCACTTTGGGTGACATTTGAGAACAAATTGCCATTTTTTTAATTTTAAACATAATTTTACAATAGCTAATAAAAAATTATTCAATACATTTTCAATATCATCACTATACTCTTGAAAGATTTAGGGCTCCTTCAATAGCACATGCATGATGCGGCATTTCTAAGTTTTACACCTCAAACAATACGTTTTGCTTTTAAGTTGTGAAAGAATCTACTGACTGTTGGTCTTCAGAAATTTCTTTTTCGAAGTCTTAGTTTTCAAATGTTACCTGATATGCATCTTTTTACCTTTCTTATTCATAAGATTTTCAGAAAACCTTCTGATAAGGTGTCTCCTTAACTACACTTTTTGAACATTGCTCTCTGATCATCATTGTCAAGGTAGTAAGACGATCAAATCTTGCCTCTTTCTCCATCCCCTCTACACCCTCAAACAACATGCCCTCCCTCTAGCAACCGCCCAATCATCTAGCACTCCATCTTCAACACCTCCATGTGGTCGCACAAGGAGTGATGATGATGGAGACATCATCCACAACTTCCTTTGGCTATGGTCTTCTTCACATTCCGACATCGTTTGAGTTCGGGCCTCTCTCTATAAAGGCTCAATTATCCCTTTTGTGCTATCTTTTTAAGTCATTTGATGTAATTTTCAATTTATTAGAGTCATGTCCCTAGGCCTTGCATTTATTTTCCTAGGTTTGAGTATCATTAGATTGTGTAATGTGCTATTGGGCTCAATTCTTCGGGCTTGGCCCATAAGCCCCCCTACCCCCTTTGGTTATTTGTCATTGAGTCTTTTGTAAGGGACTTATTGTAAAATGTGGGTTTCCTATATATAGGGCCCCATTCCCTTCATTTGGAGGGAATGAATGATTCAATACAAAAGATTTCCATTTGAGTGTTCAAACTTAGTTCTAGTGGAGTGAATCCTATAGTTGGGTGAGAAGCCCTAGGAGAGTGATTCCCCACCCCACCTCTCTCTCTATCCCTCTTTCTCTCTCCAAGGTTCGTCCCTTTCTCTCTCTCCTCCTCCTTCCTCCCAACTTCCAACCTCCACCTACCCCATTAAAGGCCCTCCACTTCCCATAGCTGCCATTACTCCACCCCTATAGTCCCAAGGTAGAATCTCTCCCATTCCAACACTATCTTCTCTATTCCCACACAATCTACCCCCATTCCAACACAATCACCCCCTTCCCCACACAATCCCTCAACTTCCAAGGCCATTTCAAATTTGAAATCCCTTCCCTCCAAGCTTTGGCTGCCCCTCCCTCTAACCCCTTTAGCCTAGGTCGCCCCCACCTCCCTCCATTCTTCTCCCCCCCTTGCAATCCCCATCCCCCCTTACCTCCAGCTGAAGCCTGCGCCCTTCCCCTCTTCCTCCATCTCCCCTCCACCATTAGACCCCCTCCACACCTCCCACAACCCCCCCTCTCACCCTTCATCCCCCCTCCCCTTCACCACATACCCCATTCTCCTCCTTCTTTCTAGGCTTTGGAAGCTGTCCCTAGGTTGCTGCTTGCAGTCCAGAAGTTACAGGTGAACCAGCAACTTGCAGCGGCCACCACTATTTCCTCCGGACGAGTTTGAAGACCCAAGAGCCACCGTTGGAAGCGTCTACCGGTCTCCTTCGCAACGGCAGTGGTTTCGTCTTCATCCGATCTGTGTGCTGCTCAGGAGCTCCGTTCTCCCACGACTGCGCATAGTTGTCCCTGCTGAGTACCTGAACCGTATTAGAAACTCTGCCACGACGAACCTCGGAGGAATCAGCCCACAAGCTCTTCTACAAAGTTCTTCTCCTTCCTGTCTACTTTCAGAATCAAGAAGTGGAATCCCGTTCGGCATCCGGTAGCAGAAGTTATCATTTTTCTCCCTCAGCTCCGTCGTCCTGCTACCCACAGTCTACATCGACCAGTCGCCATTGTTCTGCATCCCCTAGTCTTCTCCGACATCGGTTGGCTTCCCCGTCAGTTTTGCTGCGAAGAGAACTCGTCCACGGTTCCAACGACTCCGACGACGCTTGATTCTGAGGTCGGGAGCTGCCGGGGCGTTCTCTGCAATCTACTTTTAGAAGTCTGCAACTGCTGGTCCGAGAATCTGAAGCTCTGTTCAAACCTCCATCCCGGTCAGCAGCGGCTCCAGAAGAAATTAAAGAAATTCTGAGGCATTCCCTTCCCAGCTATGAAGATTTCCCCACCGGTCTCGTCATCAGCAGAATTCCTGAGCGAGTTCTACAGCAGCAACACCGACTACCTGTCCCTGTTTGGAGAGAGCAGGCAGAACCGGTGACTTCATCGTTCAATACTTTTAAATCCTAGTTTCCCCTCCCCGCTTGGCCGGCTGAAGGCCCCTCCCTGTGTGGAGGTGATTTTGGTTGTAATATCCCTTAACCCCCACCCCAAGATCCCCCTCCTGCGAGAGGTGCAGTGTTGTAACTTGTTTGGGCAGGTCAAGCTACCCCGACGCGGCGTGTGGGGATCCACTCGCCTCCCCGCTCGCCCTCGTCTCCGACCGGGACCGGTTTCTTTAAACCGGTCGAGTAAGTGCTCAAACCTTCACTCCATTTAGTGCTTGTCTTTCAATATTAGTTCTTAATTCCGCTAGTTATGCGAGTGAGAGCCCGATCCTCAAGCCCCGTTATCTTGAGTGATCATCGTGGGAGAAGTGCAACCGGTGCCTTTGGCACTTTGTCGGCCCCCTTGAATTGGGCATCCACACCCATTGGGAATCCCATCTTGGCCTTGCTGGCCCTCTACCAGCAAGGGTCCAACCCCTCAACCTTACCTTGGCATTGCCAAGTTACCCCGGGCTTGGGTGAGTGTCGATAGAGCGGTGGCCCAATTCGACCCATTTGAATGCGATTGTGCTTGCTTGCATTAGGTCCGAGGTTGTGTCACATCAATTGGTATCAGAACAAGTCATTAACTTGTCTCTATCAAGTCTAAGTCCTAGGACCTTTGCATTGTGTGTCCAACTCCATTTGTCCCTTGTCTTGCATGTCCACCCGTAGTGGTGCTAGTTACCGATCCGATCCTTCATCTTCAAATCCACCCATGGATCCCCATCCTCAACTCAATCAAGATGCTCCTAGGGAGGAACCTCAAGGTCAAATGAGTAGGGTAGATGTTGCCCTTACCAACATTCTTGCCCAACTTGAGTCCCTTACCACTCGAATTGCTCGGCTTGAAGAGCATGAGTTCCACCCAAGGAACAATGAGCCTAGAGTCCACCCTCCACATGTTGAGCCTCCTAGGGAAGACTCTCATTTAAGGAATAATGAGCCAAGAGTTCATCCACCACATGGTGAGTTGCATAGGAATGAGTTCCACCCAAGGAACAATGACCCAAGAGTCCACCTTCCACATATTGAGCCTCATAGGGATGAGTTCCATCCTAGGAACCATGGACCAAGAGCCTATCATCCACATACTGAAATTTATAGGGAGGACTTGGATCATGACCCTTACCATGACCATGAGAGACCCCGACACCATCCAATTCATGAAAGGCGTCTACGGGACGACCCGGATGACCCTCTCTTAAGGATGATTAAAGTAGAGGCCCCAAACTTTGATGGTTCCCATAAACCAAGTGTCTACTTAGAGTGGGAAACCGTCATAGACCAATACTTTGAATGGTACCCTATGTCCGACCAAAGGAGGGTAAGGTTGGCCAAAATGCATCTCATCAGATTAGCCAAAACTTATTGGTTAAACCAAGAGGGTCTAAGAAGGATTAGGCGGGGAGAGCCTATTGATACTTGGGAGGGTATGAAGAACCAACTTAGGAACAAATACATTTCCCAATCCTACCATCAAATGATGTTAGATGAATGGCAAAGCCTCACCCAAGAAGGGAAGACCGTGGTTGAATACATTGAGAAGTTTGACTCCTATCTTTTGAAGTGTGGAGTTCATGAGGACCCGGCCGTTACCTTGTCTCGCTTTAGGAATGGACTTCAAAGTCACATCAAGAGAGAGCTTTTTATGAGAGATGTTGATAACCTTGAGATAGCTTATCAAATAGCTAGGGATGTAGAAAGATTCTCTAGGATCCCTCGATTTGCTATTCCCCGACCAGTCGATCCCAAAAACATGGGACCACGGCCCATTCCGGCCACTCCCATGAAAGCCCATAATCCAAGTGGGAACACCCCATTAAGGCCTTACAACCCTCCTCCCACCATCACTCCAAACAAACCCACCCCTAGTCACCCTCTCCCACGGAGGGAAGACATTCCCAAAGGCCCAAATGTAGGAACTACTTCGGGTAGCGGGCGTCAACAATGCTTTAGGTGTCAAGGGTTTGGCCACTTTGCGGGGCAATGTCCATCCAAGGGATTATCTAGCTTGCTTATTGAGGAAGAAGCTCCACCCCAAAAGGAACTTGAAGATGTCGTTGAGGACCATGAAGCCTCACTAGATTGGGAAGAGGAGTATGAAGCTCAATACCTAGAGTCGGGTCTAAATCACACCACTCCATCTACCAACTCTCATCTAGGAGTGATTAGATGCACCCTCACAAAACCCCAAGAAAAGGATTGACGTCGAACTTCAATCTTTCACACCTTTGTCAAAATAGGGAGCCATGTAAGGAAAGTGATCTTGGATAGTGGGAGTTGTGTCAATGCCGTATCACCCGATACCGTCAAGCTTCTTGGGCTAGCTATCACCCCTCACCCAAGTCCATACCGGGTCTCATGGATCAATAACAACTCCATCCCGGTCAACACTCAATGTCTTGTGCCCCTCACCTTCTCTTCATACCATGGTCAAATATGGTGTGACATCATACCCATGGAAGTAGGTAGCATCCTACTAGGAAGACCTTGGCTTTATGATGTAGATACCACCATCTTGGGTAGAAGCAACAAATGCACCTTTGAACATGAGGGTAAGACTATCCGTCTTAACCCCTCCCCACCTCGTCCCATGACCAAGAGGGACACTCCCCCTCAAGGACAACACCCCACCACCATATAAGTCTCGGGGAACTCCACCCCTCCAACCCCATCCCTCACCCAAACTCCCAAACAAAGTGGGACCTCGGGGTTGGCCAAGGGTCTTCATCTCATCACTAGGAAAGAACTTGAAGAGGAGATAGTTCAAGGAGTACCACTATGTGCGGTGGTCATTTGCCTAGGAGAACCCACTTCCACCAATCCACATCCCATAGAAATCCAACAACTCCTAGAAGAATTCCATGATGTGTTCCCAACGGAGCTCCCGGACCAACTCCCTCCCATGCGGGATGTGCAACATGCAATTGATCTAGTCCCGGGGGCCACTCTCCCAAACCTTCCTCATTATCGCCTCAATCCCACGGAACATGCCAAACTTCGGAGGCAAATAGAGGAACTCATTAGGAAGGGCTTCATTCGCATTAGCAAAAGCCCATGTGCCGTTCCGGCCCTTCTAACTCCCAAGAAGGATGGGTCATGGCGAATGTGTGTGGATAGTAGGGCCATTAACAAAATCACCGTCAAGTATAGGTTTCCCATCCGTAGGTTTGATGACATGCTTGATATGTTAGCCGGAGCCACCATTTTCTCCAAAATTGACCTCAAGAGTGGCTATCACCAAGTTAGGATAAGGCCCGGGGATGAGTGGAAAACGGCTTTCAAAACCAAAGATGGTCTCTTTGAATGGTTAGTCATGTCTTTTGGGCTCTCAAATGCCCCAAGTACTTTCATGCATCTTATGACGGAGGTCCTTAGGCCATTCATTGGGATCTTTCTAGTTGTCTACTTTGATGATATACTCATCTATAGTCAATCCCAAGAGGCCCACCTTGACCACCTTAGGCAAGTTTGTACCATCCTTCGACAAGAGAGCCTATTTGCCAACTTAGGAAAGTGCCACTTCATGACCACCTCCCTCACCTTTCTAGGATTTGTGGTGTCCACCAAAGGCGTCTCCATGGACCCCGACAAGGTCCAAGCTATTATTGATTGGCCGGAACCCCACACCCTTCATGAGGTCCGAAGTTTCCATAGATTGGCAACATTTTATAGGAGGTTTATTCGTGGATTTAGCACTATCACTGGCCCAATCACCGATTGTCTCAAGAAGGGGACTTTTGTATGGACCAAATCAGCCTCTAAAGCCTTCCAAGAACTTAAGGAGAAGTTGACCCAAGTCCCGAACCTATGCCTTCCTGATTTCTCTAAAGTCTTTGAAGTCACATGTGATGCATCCGGGATAGGGATAGGAGGGATTCTTAGTCAAGAGGGACACCCGGTAGCCTACTTTAGTGAGAAGCTATGTGATGCTAGGACGAGATACTCCACTTACGACAAGGAGTTCTATGCCGTGGTGCAGTCCCTCCGACATTGGAGGCACTACTTGTTGCCCAAAGAATTTATCATCTTCTCCGACCATGAGGCCCTCAAATACCTCAACTCCCAACAAAAGCTAAATGCCCGACATGCCCGATGGGTTGAGTTCATCCAATCCTACACTTTTGTCATCAAACACAAAGCTGTGAGTGAGAATCGAGCGGCGGATGCCCTTAGTAGGAAAGTTTCCTTGTTATCCACTATCCAAGTAGAAGTGAGCGGATTTGATAGGGTCAAGGATGAGTACCCAAGCTGCCCTGACTTTGGGCACATCTATACCCCCTTGATCACCCATTCTAACAAGGAACATGAGGGATTTGTCTTAGAGGATGGGTTCCTCTTCAAGGGACCCAAGCTTTGCATCCCACGGACCTCACTCTGTGACTTCTTGATTTGGGAATTACATGCGGGAGGACTAGCTGGCCATTTTGGAGTCCACAAAACTATTGCCCTAGTTGAGGGACAGTTTTATTGGCCAAGTCTCAATAGAGATGTAGGCAAGATTGTGGGTCAATACCGAACATGTGCTTCGGCCAAACAAGTGAAACAAAACACCGGCCTATACACCCCACTCCCCATTCCCGACCGTCCATGGCAAGATTTGAGCATGGACTTTGTGCTAGGACTACCCAAGACTCAAAGAAAGCATGACTCCATCTATGTGGTAGTGGATAGGTTTTCCAAGATGGCCCACTTCATCCCATGCTCCAAGACCTCCGATGCCTCCCATGTGGCCCGATTGTTCTTTGATGAGGTTGTCCGACTCCACGGGCTACCTAAGACCATAGTCTCCGATAGGGATGTCAAATTCACTAGCTACTTTTGAAAAACTCTTTGGCACATGATGGGTACCCTTCTTAAATTCTCCACTGCCTACCACCCCCAAACGGATGGCCAAACAGAAGTTGTTAATCGGAGTCCAGGGAACCTCCTTAGGTGTCTTGTTGAGGATCGCCCCGAAAATTGGGATCTCATCTTACCACAGGCGGAATTTGCATATAATAATTCCATCAATAAGTCCATAGGGATGAGTCCATTTGAAGCCGTGCATGGGTACAAGCCAAGAAAGTCTTCCGATCTCATTCCCCTTCCCCAGTATGCTAGAGTGTCCATTTCAGCCGAGTCTTTTGCACAACATATTAGAGAATTGCATGAAGAAATTCGCAAGCACATCAGCAAAAAGAATGAGGCTTATAAAAGGCTGACCGACTCTCATCGGCGTCACCAAGAGTACCATGTGGGTGACTTTGTGATGGTAAGGACAGAGAGGCTCTCCCCGGGAGCCAACTCTAAACTGAGGTCACGTGGGGCTGGTCCCTTCCAGGTCTTGAGGCGCATTGGTGCAAATGCCTACGAGTTAGATCTCCCTGAGGAGTATGGAATAAGTCCCACATTCAATGTCGCTGACCTAGTGCCATATAAGGGACCCACAGTGGTACCTACTGAGGAGATTGAGCCTACTTCTTCCTTTGAGAGAGCACACACCCGTGAGGAGAGACCACCAACCAAAAGAGCCCAGCGTGAACAAATTGAACAAATATTGGATGTACAAGTCACTACCACTCGGAGCAAGGTATATGAGCGCTATCTCGTCAGGTGGAAGGATCGGCCTCCTTCGGAGGATTCTTGGGTGAGTCGGGAGAATCTCCAGCGGTTGGATCTAGACCTCCTCGAGCAGTACCACAGCCGGATGGACCCCTACTCGATGGAGTCGAGCTCTTCACAGCCCAGGGGATTTGATGGAAGCATCATCCATAACTCCCTTTGGCTAGGGTCTTCTTCACATTTCGGCATCGTTTGAGCTCGGGCCTCTCTCTATAAAGGCCCAATTATCCCTTTTGTGCTATCTTTTTGAGTCATTTGATGTAATTTTCAGTTTATTAGAGTCATGTCCCTAGGTCTTGCATTTATTTTCCTAGGTTTGAGTATCATTAGATTGTGTAATGTGCTATTGGGCCCAATTCTTCGGGCTTGGCCCATAAGCCCCCCTACCCCCTTTGGTTATTTGTCATTGAGTCTTTTGTAAGGGACTTATTGTAAAATGTGAGTTTCCTATATATAGGGCCCCATTCCCTTCATTTGGAGGGAATGAATGATTCAATACAAAAGATTTCCATTTGAGTGTTCAAACTTAGTTCTAATGGAGTGAATCCTATAGTTGGGTGAGAAGCCCTAAGGGAGTGATTCCCCACCCCACCTCTCTCTCTATCCCTCTTTCTCTCTCCAAGGTTCGCCCCTTTCTCTCTCTCCTCCTCCTTCCTCCCAACTTCCAACCCCCACCTACCCCATTAAAGGCCCTCCACTTCCCATAGCTGCCATTACTCCACCCCCATAGTCCCAAGGTAGAATCTCTCCCATTCCAACACTATCTTCTCTATTCCCACACAATCTACCCCCATTCCAACACAATCACCCCCTTCCCCACACAATCCCTCAACTTCCAAGGCCATTTCAAATTTGAAATCCCTTCCCTCCAAGCTTTGGCCGCCCCTCCCTCTAACCCCTTTAGCCTAGGTCGCCCCCACCTCCCTCCATTCTTCTCCCCCCTTGCAATCCCCATCCCCCCTTACCTCCCGCTGAAGCCTGCGCCCTTCCCCTCTTCCTCCATCTCCCCTCCACCATTAGACCCCCTCCACACCTCCCACAACCCCCCCTCTCACCCTTCATCCCCCCTCCCCTTCACCACATACCCCATTCTCCTCCTTCTTTCTAGGCTTTGGAAGCTGTCCCTAGGTTGCTGCTTGCAGTCCAGAAGTTGCAGGTGAACCAGCAACTTGCAGCGGCCACCACTATTTCCTCCGGACGAGTTTGAAGACCCAAGAGCCACCGTTGGAAGCGTCTACCGGTCTCCTTCGCAACGGCAGTGGTTTCGTCTTCATCCGATCTGTGTGCTGCTCAGGAGCTCCGTTCTCCCACGACTGCGCATAGCTGTCCCTGCTGAGTACCTGAACCGGATTAGAAACTCTGCCACGACGAACCTCGGAGGAATCAGCCCACAAGCTCTTCTACAAAGTTCTTCTCCTTCATGTCTACTTTCAGAATCAAGAAGCGGAATCCCGTTCGGCATCCGGTAGCAGAAGTTATCATTTTTCTCCCTCAGCTCCGTCGTCCTGCTACCCACAGTCTACATCGACCAGTCGCCATTGTTCTGCATCCCCTAGTCTTCTCCGACATCGGTTGGCTTCCCCGTCAGTTTTGCTGCGAAGAGGACTCGTCCACGGTTCCAACGACTCCGACGGCGCTTGATTCCGAGGTCGGGAGCTGCCGGGGCGTTCTCTGCAATCTGCTTTTAGAAGTCTGCAACTGCAGGTCCGAGAATCTGAAGCTATGTTCAAACCTCTATCCCGGTCAGCAGCGGCTCCAGAAGAAATTAAAGAAATTCTGAGACATTCCCTTCCCAGCTATGAAGATTTCCCCACCGGTCTCGTCATCAGCAGAATTCCTGAACGAGTTCTACAGAAGCAACACCGACTACCTGTCCCTGTTTGGAGAGAGCAGGCAGAACCGGTGACTTCATCGTTCAATACTTTTAAATCCTAGTTTCCCCTCCCCGCTTGGCCGGCTGAAGGCCCCTCCCTGTGTGGAGGTGATTTTGGTTGTAATATCCCTTAACCCCCACCCCAAGATCCCCCTCCTGCGAGAGGTGTAGTGTTGTAACTTGTTTGGACAGGTCAAGCTACCCCGACACGGCGTGTGGGGATCCACTCGCCTCCCCGCTCGCCCTCGTCTCCGACCGGGACCGGTTTCTTCAAACCGGTCGAGTAAGTGCTCAAACCTTCACTCCATTTAGTGCTTGTCTTTCAATATTAGTTCTTAATTCCGCTGGTTATGCGAGTGAGAGCCCGATCCTCAAGCCCCGTTGTCTTGAGTGATCATCGTGGGAGAAGTGCAACCGGTGCCTTTGGCACTTTGTCAGCCCCCTTGAATTGGGCATCCACACCCATTGAGAATCCCATCTTGGCCTTGCTAGCCCTCTACCAGCAAGGGGCTAACCCCTCAACCTCACCTTGACATTGCCAAGTTACCCCGAACTTGAGTGAGTGTCGATAGAGCGGTGACCCAATTCGGCCCATTTGAATACGATTATGCTTGCTTGCATTAGGTCCGAGGTTGTGTCACATTAGATGATCTTGCAGCTTATGATGGAGAGGGGAGAAGCACTTGACAGGCACAACACGGAGACTGTAGAGGGAGGAGATAGGGGGAGATAAAGTGGGCATCAACCCAAGGCGATGACAAGGGAGGAGAAGTGGAGAGGGGAGGCAAAGGGTCGCGAGCCGATTGGACAGGAATGGACAGGAAGGAAGGAGATACAGAGAGGGGGGAACCCCTTTGACGACAGCTCCACTGTGGCTCTTCCCCACTAACATTTGTTAATGCCGGGGTGGCAAGGGCGATGGCTCTCCCCACGCCAACACCTATAGATGCAAAGGAAGGAGTGGCAGCTAGCCACAGTGCGATAAGGAGGCGACACAGTGACGGGTCCTCTCAACGAGGATGACATCATGACAACTATCCTTGCACCAGCACCTACGGGCACAGAGAGGTAGAGGGTAGCAGGCCAAAGCAATGATAAGGTGGCGTTCACCCTCATTAGGTGACAACAGGATTTGCCAACAATGGAAAATAGTGGTGGTGGAAGACGGAGTGGACTCGTTTGCTCATAGAAATAGGGTTTACTGTCTAGCCCACCAAATTTGCTTAGGCATCCATATTGTAACCAAACAAGGCACCACAAGTTTCAAATTTTCTTATATTATGCCCAAAAGGGCATCGACCAACATACAACATTTTCAAAAATAAAACATAAAATTAAAGTGAAACATACTGTAGGACGAAGTAGTTTCAAAAAAGAGAATGCTCCCAAATACGTATAATCTTGATGACCTTGGAAAAACTCTCCACCATCTATCTACTTAAAAAGAAAACAAAAATGAGTATTTACAAAATGCTTCTTGAAATCTCTTTCCCAACAAAGATGAGATCAGAAAAGATTATTCCATAGATAGGTTAGAGTTTTCCCTAAAATCAATCAAGTAATTGGGATTTCCTTTTTGTTCCCTTACAAAGGTCCGGAAGGTAGAGTTTCCTGTGGTATGGTGATTTCTTTTTTATTTTCTCGCAAGGGTCCAGAACAAGGACTGATCAGCTATGGGTTACAGGGCTACCACGATGCACATAAACTACAGACCAGCCATTTATCTTAAATTTTTAGCTTAACAGAAGAGAAAGGAATATGGACCAAAATTAAATGCCATAGCAAGTGAAAGAATGAAAGAAATAAAATGCACCTGGAACATGCTTTCCTACAAGTTGTCCAGAATATATATAGAATGGAAAACCTTGAACTGCCTACACAAGAGATTCCTCCCTAGGATGCGGTGGAAGAAGAACTATCTGTCAAATCATCAGGAGGTGAGGATGATGATCCAAAGTCAACATCTGGGTATGCGCCTGGTGGTCTTTCTCGAGGCTGAATTGATAGCAGCTGGGTCGAATTCCCCACAACATCCGCCCATCCATAATGAGGCTCAGCCCTTTCCATGAGAAAGTTTGCATTAGATCTAGACAGAGTTCTTGGCATTTGTTGGATAAGCATGAATCAAACTTCATCTATTCCTTTCTTTTCCTTCCATCTTTTTTGCAACCAAAGCCTAACTTAGTCTTAAACGAATCTTAAAAGACATGATTCAAATTTTGATAGCAACACATTTGCATATTAGTGTTATGTAGCTTACTCGTAATAGGTTTGCTCATCCACAACAATGTCCCAACTCTCTCCTGTTGTGCTTTTACCATATTTATGGACCTTCCTGGAACAGCGACATGCATTAGCTCGCAATAAAAATAACATTTAAGTAGTGAAAAGTCATTAAAACGAGCAACCATGCAAGGCGAATGCAAGTCATTTGATGGACACCTATGAACAGTCTTTGCGGCAAAAGCACGCATTGTGGACGAAGGCTGAAATCATGGCAGTTGTTTCACTTGTAAAAAACTAGTCAAATTGTACCATTCCAAACTGTACACATGATTTACCATAGCTACATTTTTTACAAAAGTTAAACTGGTGTGTCTATATATAGGAATGCTACAATGTGACCAAGCCCCTTCATGTGGCCCAGTCACACTGTAATGTCATCCATCGAATTAAGATCCGACGGTTTCCTCTTTGGCTGGTTGTGCCTGTAAATGTCGCATGGTTCCCCCTCTCTCTCTCTCTCTCTCTCTCTCTCTCTCTCTCTTAATTCGTCTACCTAGTTTGGATGGATGGGCAGCCTGAGTAAACTTCATACATTATGGTAACAGAAGCAATACAAGTTCTATTGCTTGTGGGATCTGAAAACAAGAATGTCTTACCTGCAGTGACAGGCATAAGGAGTTTGGAGTTCATGCAAGGAAGGTGACGGGATGTGATGATCTGGGGACAGATACCTGGGTTATGCGTGTTGAGCTTGCCATTTGAGTGTCGCTGAAGAAGTGGCGGTGCGAAGAGTCTGGGCTGTGTGCACCATCGTTGCTGTCTTGAGTGTGGCTGAGGTAATATTGTACAGGTGATGCACAGGCCAACTAATGATGAACATGCACTCCAAGGAAAAGTGATATGTGAACATGCAGTCGAAGCAAAGGTGAGAAGAAGAGTGCAAAGTCGCATTTTGCATCGAGCATGCTTGGCCAGTGTGCACCTGGGAGAGAGTGGTGAGAATGTGCGTCAGGGGTGTGCTCCAAGTGTCACCAAAGGGAGTGTGTTGAGCATCGCCAGAGGGAGGGTGGCATCAGCATGCATGGGTGGTGTGTGCTGAGTGTGGCCGGAGGGAGGGTGGTGCAATCTTGTATGGCCAATGTAAAACAAGTGTCACCAGAGGGAGTGTGCATTGAGCATCGTCAGAGCATCGAGCTAGAAGAGGGGAAGGGAAAGAGAGAGAAGATTCATAATCACTCCCTCTCTTCAGCCCTTCTTTCTTTTCTCCTTTTTTTTCTCTCTATTATCTCTCTTGGTGTTCCCCACGTAAATCTGGTAAACTAGAGGTGAATGGAAAGTGACTTTGGAGAGAGAGAGAGTCGTGCGCAGAGAGAGGAAATGGAGCAGGGTTTTCTATTCAAGGTTCACGAGAGGAAACAACTGAATTAAGATCAGATGGATGACACTACAGAGCGACCAGACCACATGAAGGGTGTCAGTAGCTGAGCACACCCTGGAGGAAAGTGAATAGGTGTGTCGATAAAAATAATCATGTATTAAAATTAAACATTAAAATGCAACGGAAATAAAAATGAAAAATCGCAATCAACCACAAGAACACCGCAATTTTTATACTGGTTCGGTTAACCCTCTTTAGCTTCCCTATATCTAATCTCTATAACTTGCCGGGATTTCCACTAACCTTTTACCAAAGGTTACAACCGCTGCTATCTAGGGTCAACTCCCCAATAGATCTTAACAATACTCAACAGATCCTTTCCCAATAATTTTTTAAGAACCAAAAGTCCAACTGATTTTGATCAGGTCTCAGCAAATCAACCAATCACACCCAGTGACTTAATTTTCAAGATTATCTTGCACCTGTTAGCTTTCCAAGAGTTAATCACCCAGCTGATTTTCACGAAATCAGTATACCAACCTCGCACACAGTGTTCGTTACCTAAGAACAACAAATACTCTTCTTACTGTTGGATGAACAGATGCAAGGTTCCATAGTTATGCTCCTAGATGAGTGGATAGTGGTTCTATAGAGTACAACAGAAATAAATACATTGACAGACAGAGGAGGAAGACAATAGAATGTCGTTGAAGAACAATATCCTCATGTTTATTGTTTCTTAGGATGAAGAACTTCAAGGAATAAACTTTCAGCACGATGAAGACCTCCCTTCACATGAGTGCATAGGAAGCGGAGCTCTAAGATCGCTTTGAATGCAAGGAAGGCGCTTTGAAGATTATCTTTTGTTCAACTTGTTTTTCCCCAATAGTCGGTCCTCCTTTACAAGTCCATATTTATAGCTCCACGCTTCATTGTATCCGTTAGATACATCAACCTCTCAACGGTCGAATCCCAATCACAACATTCGACAGGTCAAATTGGCTACTATGCTTCCACATGCTACATGAGTAAGCGCACGTCGTTCTCGAGATGGTAGGTGAATCAGATATTCTGCTACCGAAGATACATCTGTCTGTCCCCTTTCTTCATTTGTGCAACCTACCCTCCTGGCTACTGTCGTCTGTATATCCAAAACAATGCTAAAAATATTTCTCATGCAAAATCGTGAGATAAGGTTGGCAAATTCAAATTGCAAATGCTAGTGAGTAAAGTGTGCAAAAAGTATTACAAGTTTTGCACATAAAAATATATCTTATGATACCGCGTTGTGCACAAGAAGATATAAGTTTTATTTTATACATTCTTGAAAATGAAAGAGTATCTCGACTGATACTATGCATTTAATGCGGACGTATTGTTGAGTTGACTATTCAACGTCATATTTCAGATGGTATCAGTGTCTGTGATTTTATTGGAAAAGACGTTAGTAAGATTTTAAATAATATAAATATAGTTTAAGTGCACGGTGAAGTAGAGTTTAAATCTTGCGTAGGCACTTTACTATATAGTTTGTCGTTTAGCGCAGTCAACAAAGATACACTTTTGACGAAGTCAAAAGTGTAATATATATAAATACCGCCTTAATTGAATGAAAGATAAAACTAAGGTGACGAGAATTTGTCATTTAATGAAAGTAGACGAAATATCATTTACCCATTCGTCTAAGCATTCTATTTTACTTTTTATTTTAGATGAAGCATCGCCTATTCTTGGTTTTTGTCGTTTTCCACTTAAACGAAGTATCGTCTAATACTTCGCCTATCTGTACTTCTATTCGTTTAATACTTTCAACTTGATAGTTTAGACGAAATTCCGTCTATCTCAACTTTTCTCGTTTTGAAATATCATGTAACTCATCGTCTATCATGAGTTAGACGAAGTTTTATCTAATGCATCTTCAGTATCATCTAGTTTTTGTTGTTTCCCTCTTAGATAAAGTATCATCTAACTATTCTTCAGTTACACGATGTATCTCTATCTTGAGCTATTGTCATTTTCCTTTTAGACGAAACATCGTCTAACACATTGTCTATTGTGAGTTAGGCGAAGTATTGTTTAACGCTTATTCAAGTAAACGATTGTTTACACGCGGAAAAGATTCACGTGGAAATTTGTGTCCATTTATTGAACAAAGACTCACATTTGTTAGCTATTTGATTAACATGTGCATGATTACTTCCGTGTTTTATGTTTAATAGACAATTTAGTATTCGTGTACTAGACTTTTCCCCACCCACTGTAGTCGGTGTTAATTTACATCAGAACAAGTCAGAACACCTTTGATTAACTGTCAAAGACCATTTTTAACCCTTAAGATCTCATGTCCTTGAGCAAGGGTATATTCATAATTTTCCTTAAAGTAGGACTTATTCATAATTTTCCCTAAATTGGGGTTAGTTTGTGGTTTCTCACATATTGGGGGTTTATGTCGAAGAAAATAAACCCTCCATGCAATTCTCGAAGCTTCACATAACTTTTCGAGACATTTATGCAATTTCATAAACTTTCAAGGTAAAATTATAATTTTTGAATTTTTGTAGACACAAGCATAGTTTTCCACCAACTCTGGGCACATTTGAAAAGAGTTGAACATTTCACAAAGAATTTCTGAACTTTGAAATTTTTGTATAATTTCTTGAGGACATCTCTACAATTTCACAAAATGTGAGGATAAAATTGCAACTTTTACAAATACTAGGGTTTTTCCCATGATTTGACATCAAATTCCTAGAACTTTGATACTTCTGAGATCAACATGGTTTTTCCATGCTTTTTATTCATTTGATATCAAAATACAAGCTTATTTTCTCACATAAGGGTATTTTAGTAATATATCCTTTTAAGTGAAGTTTTTACACAAATGTAGGGTTTCAAAACTTCAAAAAAAAACTTCAAGGAAGCCGCCACTTGCTGCTCCCTGTGCTCCCAAGCTGCTTCCTGCACTCCAAGCTTGAAGTCTTCCTCCTTCTTCCTCTCGTGAAGTCCTCTCTTCACCAAGGCCTCCTATTTATAAGAGGTGAAGAAGGAAGAGTGGACGTGGGAACTCCCGGTTTGCAGCATTGATTGCACCGGTGGAGAGGCATCTCCTAATTTTGAGTGGAAAAGGGTGCTCATCCTCGTATTCCCCCTCCTTTTTCTTCTTTTCTTTTGCATTAGAGAGAGAGAGAGCGCCAAGAGAGAGGGCCGAGAAGGCCTCCTAGTCTTCAACTCTTTCTTCCTTTTATTTGGTTTGCCAGACAGCAGGAGAGAGGGAGGGAGAACCTGGAGGGGGCTCCCTCCTGGATTGCACAGTTGGAGGGACTCCCTCCGAGCCTGCACAACCCGGGGGAGTCACCTCCGGGTTTGCAGAACCCGAGGGAGCTCCCTCGGGACCTCCTTGCACCGCCCAAGAGAGTAAGTGAAAGGGGGAGGCGGTCCCTCCTGGTCTTCAAGTCCAAAAGAGTATAAAAACCCTGTTGACTGTCCCTTTATGGGATTTTTTTTATGATTCCCTAGTCATCTATGCAAGATGGCGATGGGTGGAGATTCCCTTGATTTTTCTTGACTCTCTCTCACGCCATCCTATTGCCTGACGCGGCGGGGACGTGGAAGACGGATCGACGGCACTCCGGGACGCGAACAGAACGGGACGGATAACTGCTATCTCACACAGCTCGACCTCACGCCGGACGGTCTCACACCGGGCGACACTCAGATCTCACAAATGGAGAAGAGAGGGAAGGGAAGAATAAGGCAAAACACCTTAAGCTAAGCTTTCTCATTCATAGATTTCATAACATACGTAACACACAATGGCCTCCTTATATAGGAGAAGAGGCCATAGCAATAATACCATCTAACTTTCACTAATTATGTTTATACTCTAGCCTAACAAGATAAACCCACCAACCAATATTTGACTTATGAATTTAACCAATTAAAATATAAAAATTACACACATGTTTATTTGACTTAGACTAATACACACAAAATATATAAAAATACGTGTATCACTCAATACACACAAATACGTATACTCAAAGATATAAATACACACACAAGTATAACTACTCAGTATGCCGGGTCTTCAATCGAGTCTCCGAGCCATAAGCTCGGTGTCGGGGCAGTGCGGCGTCGGCTCCGAGTAGTGGGCCCAGTAGTGGACCCGGTGTCCCCACCAACCCTCCCGGGGCAGCTGGAACTCAACCCCGTCGAGTAAGGGGGAACACTGCTGTGGTAGTGCTCCTGCAGATCTGGATCGAGACGCTGGAGATCTTCCCGGCTAATCCAGGAATCATCAGAAGGTGGACGGTCCCGCCAGCGGACAAGATAGCGCTGGTACACCCTGCTCCGTGTAGTGGTCACCTGCTCATCCAGTATCCTCTCAATGTGCTCGCGCGGTACTCTCGAGGCTGTGGGACGCACAGGGGTGGGCTCACTCTCAATGGGGGGAGAAGGCTCGAAAGGGTCACTAGGAATCGCTGTGTGTTCCTTGTAGGCCACTAAATCTGCCACATTAAAAGTCGAGCTAATCCCATATTCGGGAGGTAAGTCCACAACATAAGCATTGGAGCCAATCTTCCGCAGAATTGGGAAGGGTCCATCACTACGGGCCTGCAACTTTTTAACGGCTCCCGAGGGGAATCGTTCGGGTCGGACCCGTACCATAACCAAGTCACCTTCTTAAAATTCATGGTGACGCCTATGCGAATCAGCCAATTTTTTATAAGTCTCATTACTGAGGTTTATTTGCTTGCTAATTGACTCATGCAGACTTTTGACATGTTGTGCAAATTCCTCAGCTGACTTGGACGTTCTAGACTCGAGGGGAAGGGGAATGAGATCCACAGGTTTCCTAGGTTTGTAGTCATGCACGACCTCAAATGGACTCATGCCTATGGACCTATTGATGGAGCTGTTGTATGCAAATTCGGCTCTGGGCAAAAGAAGATCCCAAGTGCCAGAATGTTCCCCTACAAGACATCTCAACAGATTGCCTAAGCTCCTATTGACGACCTCAGTTTGCCCATCAGTTTGGAGATGATAGGCAGTGGAAAATTTCAGTTTGGTGCCAACTAGGTGCCAAAGTGTCTTCTAAAAATAGCTAGTGAACCGGACATCCCGGTCAGACACGATGGTTTGGGGGAGACCATGCAGACGCACGACTTCATCAAAGAACAAATGGGCTACTCTACATGCATCAGATGTTTTGGAACATGCAATGAAGTGAGCCATCTTAGAGAACCTATCAACGACAACAAAGATGGAATCATGCTTTTGAGCAGTGCGTGGTAACCCAAAGATAAAATCTATGCTCACATCAACCCATGGTCGATCAGGAACGGGGAGAGGAGTGTAGAGACCAGTGTTCTGTTTGACATGTTTGGCCATCGTGCATGTCCTATACTGAGCTACAATCTTGGCCACATCTCTCTTCAGGCCAGGCCAATAGAAGTGCTCCTCCACAGAATGGATGGTCTTGTTGCGGCCAAAATGACCAGCAAGACCTCCAGCATGCATTTCCCAAACCAGGAAGTCCCGAACAGAAGTCCTCGGGACACAGAGTTGCTGCCCTCGAAATAAAAAACCATCCTGGAGCAGATAGTCAGAAAAGGCTATCGAGGGTCCAGCAGACAGAGCAGAGTAGGCAGGGCCAAAATCAGGACACTCTCCATAGAGTTCCTTCATGCGGTCAAAGCCAGTGACCTCTACTCGCACAGTGGAAAGAAGGGAGACCCTTCGACTCAAGGCATCGGCCACCTTATTGTCCTTGCCAGCCTTATGCTTTAGGACAAATGTGAAAGACTGGAAGAATTCTACCCACCGACCATGCCTAGGGTTTAAACCCTTCTGAGAGCTAAGGAATTTCAAAGCCTCGTGGTCCGAGTATAAGACAAACTCTTGTGGTAAGAGATAGTGTCTCCAGTGTTTAAGGGCTTGGACCACGGCATAAAACTCCTTATCGTATGTGGAGTATCGAAGCTTTGCATCAGAAAGCTTCTCACTGAAATAAGCCACAGGGTGACTCTCCTGGCTAAGCACTCCACATATTCCTACGCCAGATGCATCACATGAAATCTCAAAGACTTTGGAAAAGTCTGGTAGGCGGAGTACAGGGGCTTTGGTCATAAGCTCCTTTATGGTAAGAAAAGCCTGGGAGGCGGCTTTGGTCCACTCAAAATTCCCCTTACAGATGCAATCCGTAATGGGTGCCATAATCGTGCTAAATCCCTGGATGAAGCGTCTGTAGAAGATGGCTAGCCCGTGGAAACTTCGAACATCATAGACATTCTGGGGCTCTGGCCAGTCTACTATGGCTCAAACCTTGGATTGGTCCACAGACACTCCATGACTTGAAACCACAAATCCGAGAAAAGTGACCCGGTCTGTCATGAATTCACACTTAGTCAGGTTGGCAAACAGGGTTTCTTTCCTCAGGGTCTCGCATACCTCCCTCAAATGATGAATGTGGTCCTGAGGGTTGTGGCTATAAATGAGAATGTCGTCGAAGTAGACGACAACAAAGCGACCGATGAGGGGACGAAGGGCTTCCGTCATAAGCCTCATGAATGTGCTGGGGGCATTGGATAGCCCAAAAGGCATGACAAGCCACTCATACAGACCTTCTTTTGTTTTGAAGGCTGTCTTCCACTCATCCCCTGGTCGAATCCGGACCTGGTGGTAGCCACTTTTCAAGTCAATCTTGGAAAAAATGGTGGCTCCACTCATCATGTCAAGCATGTCATCAAGACGGGAAATGGGAAATCTATACTTGACAGTGATTTTGTTGATGGCGCGGCTGTCAACACACATCCGCCAGGTGCCATCCTTCTTGGGTGTGAGCAAGGCAGGGACAGCACATGGGCTCTTGCTCACCCTGAGGAAACCTTTTTGGATAAGGTCCTCGACAATCCTTTGGAGCTCAGCATGCTCCTTCGGGTTCAATCGGTAATGGGGAAGGTTGGGTAGGGTGGACCCAGAGACAAGATCAATAGCGTGTTGAATGTCACGCGTGGGAGGGAGTCTAGAGGGCAAATCCTCTGGGAAAATGTCTGGGAAGTCCTGCAGAATTGCCTGGACCTCGGGTGGGATTGAGACTCGAGACTCCTCGGGGGTGATAGTGACAATAACCATTGTTGGCAGTTCCGGCCGAAACGTATCGGTTTCGGCCGGTACCGATCCGAAACCGGACCAAAACACTGTAGCAGGTCCGAAACAATTAAAAAAATATTATTTAAATAGTTTCGGACGAAATTGGTCAGTTTCGGTCCGAAATTGGTCAGTTTCGGTCCGAAACTGGTCAAGATTATTACTTTTTTAAATTTTTTAACTGGTTTCATCCGGTTTCGGCCGAAACCGAAACCGATACCGAAACCGAGTCGTATCGGTTTCGGACCCGGCCGAAACCGACACTGCCATCCTTGACAATAACAGCCCAGACAGGGGCACCTTCGGCAACCTCCCTATTCAGCTCACGGACACCTATGAAGTTAAGGCGCCTAATCGGGTCATGGTCAACCTTAGGGGCCTTAGGGATGGATATGACAGATGTAGGAGAGGAGGGAATGAGAAGCTTCCCTTTGGTGGGGGTTGGGGCATTCTCCTGAATTTTGGGGGATGCAGCGGGTGTGGAGGTAGGACTCTTTCCCGTGGCCACCTTTGGGGGTGTTGGGAGCAAATGAATCCTCTTCCCATTGTGGGAGAAGAAACACTCATTGGACCGACCGAATGTAGTAAGGTCTACATCGTAGATCCATGGCCGTCCTAGGATGATGCTCCCGACCTTCATAGGCACTACATCGCATAGGATTTGTCCTTGGTAGGACTGGAACTGGATGGGAATGACACATGTAGTGGTGACTGGGATAGACGTGTCGTCAACCCAAGCCACGTTGTATGGCCTCGGATGAGGATGGATAGGTAGACCTAGACGGGATACAAAGTCTGAAGAGACTGCATTGATACAGCTCCCGTTGTCAAAGATCACCTTGCAGGGTTGAGTTTTGACCATGATGTAGGTTTGGAAGATGGAGGTTCGACGCCAGTCGTCCTCCTGTGGGTGTGCGAGGATGCAGCGAAGTACACCTAATCTTCCCTGGTTTGAACTTTCGGTAATTTCCCCCACTTGCATGTACTCGACATGCGTTCCATCATACCCTGCATCTAATTCCTCAAACTGGGCCACGAGATCAGGGTCAGGCTCATATCTCTCAAGGGTTTCTCCTTCCTGAGGTGGAAGCTCCATAGACTGGGGGTCGGTGATGACCAAGGCTCAGGTGGGGCAATTGGTGACAATATGCCCTAAGTTATGACACCTGAAGCAGCGGACTCTTGAGACAGGGGCTGGTTGGGAGGTGCTAGGAACGACTCCCTTTCCCTTGTCATCTCTCCTCTCAACTGGTGGAGTATACTCCAGCCTAGGCACAGCTGCGGGTGCAGGTAATGGGTTCCGTGGGAAAGGAGCCGTAGGGGCAACGGCCCTAAGTGGGGCAGCAGTAGGGACGTAGGAGGTGGAGGGGCCAGCTCTCTCAGTATAGCGGACTATGGGGTTTCGGGGTTCGGGTTGGCGGTAGATGGGAACCCGAGGTGGGACCACCCTTTGAAACCGCTCAACATCTCGTGCAACCTGGTAGGCGTGCTCGAGGGTGTTAACCTCCCGCAAGAATAATTCCCGCTGAATACTCTCGTGTAGGCCAGCCGTAAACTGTGAGAGGGTGACGGAGGCATCCTCCATGACTCGGCTCCGAAGGAAGAAGTCATCAAATTTGGCGATGTACTCGTCCACGGACTTTCCATCTTAGGTGAGTTTCTGCCATTGGTCTAAAAGACGCTGATGGTAGGAAGGTGGCAGATACTTCTCCCTCAATTTCTCCTTCATTTCTTCCCACGTGCTAATAGGCTCCTCTCGTCTCCGTGCTAGGAGATTCTCAACATTACACCAGTAGGTCTTGACTTGACCCAGGAGTTTCATTTTGGCAAACCTCACCCTGGTGGCAGGGGTCATGCGGCGATGCCAATCAAAATATTGGTCCATCCCGGTCTCCCACTCAAGGTATGTAGCGGGGTTGAGGGACCCATCAAAACTTGGAGCGTCAATCTTGACGTTCCGTAGGATGATATCTTCATCGTCGTGGTCTCTCTCTCGAGGCACACGGGCCTCTTGCTCTCTACCTTGGGGGGCCTGATTCGGGCGGACTTGCTCTCTTTCCTCCCTAGGATTGGCTACGGGACTGCCGTGGCCATTCACTCGTCCTTCCTCTCCCTTCAGTCGATCCTCTAAGGCTCGGATCCTCTCATCTAGCTCGGCTCGGAGTTGGCCTATGGATTCTTCAAAATGGGTTAGAAGATTATGCTCGAGCTGAGCCAACATAGCACTCACGCTCTTCTGATCCATGTGGGATTGTAGAGTTGAAGGGCGCTCTAGACGGCCAGATGAATTCCTAGACCAACGTGGCATGCACGACCTCAGACCTAGATGATGCAGTCCTGGGACCGATAATTAGCAAGCTATAAACCCAAATTTTGTTGGCTAATTGGCGAAGGGCCAATTTGAAGGGACCGGTCAGGGAGAGTTGCTCGCCCGTAGGTGAAGTAGTTGTGGAACTACCTCCTGACAATTAGGGTGCCCTAATGTGACAGTCTAGGGCCTAAGGATGGGTACATACAAGCTCTTGCTTTCCGTCCACAGCGATGCACTCAGGATACTGACTGCATGGATCGGGCTCTCTCTCACTTCGCGCGGCAATTGAAAAGATACTAAATGAGTAAGTGAGGGGAGCACGTACCTAGCTAGACTGAAAAGTCTAACTCCGACCGGAGACGAAGGCGAGCGGGGACGTGCGTGCCCGCACGGCGTCGGTGAAGCTTGACCGGTTACAAAGAATTCACTCCACGCAGGGAGGATTTAATTATTACAAAACCACTTTAAAATTTCCCATGCAGGGGAATAAATCACTCCAGACTTTCTCCGTGCAAGGAGACTTAGGGGCACTCACACTCCGTGAACTACGGACTGTGTGTCGGCGACCGGGTGACTCGAGCACCTTGCAAGCCGTCGATTGTGGACTTGGGTGCCACAATTGATAAATTATAATATATATATAAATATATATATATATGGATATATATAAGATTATATATATATCTCAAATATATATATTATATATATTTAGCTCCCTTTTTTTTCAAACTTCTCTTTTTGACTTTTCTTTTAACCCTTTTTTTTTTACTGCTCTCACATATATATTATATATATATATACTATTATATGTATGTCACGCGTGAAATACGCGGGTAGGTGGGGCGGACCGGCGCCAAGCGCGGAAGGGGCGGCCAATGTGCGGCCCGGGCGACCAGGGGCGCGCAGAGCGCCCGTTGGCGCGAGCGGGTCCGGGCGTGGGCCAGGCGCGTACGGGCGCAAGGCCAGGTGGGCGGCAGTGCCGACCAGGGCGGGGGCCTCGTGCGCAGGCGGGTGCGGGCGGGCCTCGGGCGCGCAGGGGCGCGTCTGGGCGCGGACGGGGCTGGTGGACGGCCGGGCGCGCAGGGGCGCGGGGCTGGTGGACGGCCGGGCGCGCAGGGGCGCGGGGCCGGCCGCGCAGTGGGGCGGGGCGGGCGGACAGGGGCGTGGGGCGGGCGCGCAAGAGGCAGGGCCGGGCGCGGCAGGGGTGCGGCAGGCGCGGCGCGGGGCGGGCGCGGCGGTGGTGGCCGCTGCCGGCGGCGACTGAGCGCGGCGGGGAGGGGGGGCCGTTGCGGCCCTCCTTTTTGAAACGGGCATGGGCGACGAGGCCCGTGCCGCGAACACAATTTTTTTTTTCAAAAAATTCTCTCTTTCTTTTTTTTCGTTCTTTTCTGAGAATAAGAGAGGGAAATAGAGAGATTAAGGGGGGGAGAGATTAGCGAGAGAGAGAGAGAGATTGGCGTGAGAGAGAGAGGGATTGGCGTGAGAGAGAGAGAGAGATTAAGGGAGAAAATGAGAAATGAACCGAGAGAGAGTACAGAGAGTAACGGACAGAGAGGAGTTCTAAAAAAAAAATTCTATTTATTTTTTTCTCTAACTCTATTTCAACCGAGATCCTGATGCTCCCTTTTTTTATATATATTTTTTCCACTCTCTCCAACCGAGATACTCTGCTACTCTTTCTTTCTTTCTTTCTTTTTTTCACTTCTAACAATCTAGAGAGAGAAAGAGAGAGAGAGACGTCGGGTTGACGGAGGCGCCGTTTGTTGGGCTCTGATACCAATTTGACGCGGCGGGGACGTGGAAGACGGATCGACGGCACTCCGGGACGCGAACAGGACAGGACAGATAACTGCTATCTCACACAGCTCGGCCTCACGCCGGACGGTCTCACACCGGGCGACACTCAGATCTCACAAATGGAGAAGAGAGGGAAGGGAAGAATAAGGCAAAACACCTTAAACTCAAGCTTTCTCATTCATAGATTTCATAACATACGTAACACACAATGGCCTCCTTATATAGGAGAAAAGGCCATAGCAATAATACCATCTAACTTTCACTAATTATGTTTATACTCTAGCCTAACAAGACAAACCACCAACCAATATTTGACTTGTGGGTTTAACCAATTAAAATATAAAAATTACACACATGTTTATTTGACTTAGACTAATACACACAAAATATATAAAAATGCGTGTATCACTCAATACACACAAATACGTATACTCAAAGATATAAATACACACACAAGTATAACTACTCAGTATGTCGGGTCTTCAATCGAGTCTCCGAGCCATAAGCTCGGTGTCGGGGCAGTGCGGCGTCGGCTCCGAGTAGTGGGCCCAGTAGTGGACCCGGTGTCCCCACCATTGCCCTTAGATCCTAGAGTGCAGTGATAACTCCGTGGCACGTTGGGAAAACTCCTCGTACGCCAGGGATCGCCATTATTTAACTATTTTTGTTGGGTAGGTACGTGGTTTTAACACTGCCCACCAGGTGTTCGACAAAATCATCGTGCAATTTTTGCGTAGACAATGCCGCCCGCCGGGATTCCAGGGGCATTTAAAATTAACCCACGTGTAATAGCCACAGTTTTATATCGTTTTACGCTGACATTTAATGGATTTAATTTGCATAATTTCCTTGTCCTGGAAATATTCAAGAAAATTTTGATGAAAATCGTGGGGTCCAACAAATGTCCCCCCCCCCCCAACGAGGCGCCAGTCGAAGCCGAAGGTGACAACAGATGGCCCATGCACCTTATTAACCCACAGCGTCCATGGCTTGATGTTGTGTTAAGATTTGCAGCCTTGATGACTTAATTATTTATTTTTGTATATGCCGAGACTAATGGCTTTTGTTTCCCTTTCACAGGTATTCATTATGTCTCGCCTCCGACAGAGTCGTGCCTAAGGATGTGCAAGCAAGGATAAACATTTAACCTAGTCACTCGGGGAGGACCCCTACTCCATCAAAGAGTTTGATGCCACCACTGGGTCCTCCCCGAGTGACTACGCACAATGTTTTTTCTCTTGATTGGTGTTTGAAGACCGTTGTTGAGGGACCCCTTCCTGAGGATGTCTCTGAGGGTGGCGGGTGTTGACTCCACGTTGATTGTGAAGTATAAGGGCATTTATTAGTATCAACAGATTAGAGATTGCCCCAGGCATTTCCTGCTGGATAAGCATTTGTTTTCATTCATTCAGAGCTACATCCCTGAGCACCTGGACGAGGACGACCTGTGTCTATCGGCTAAGCGTCATTATTTTGAGAGGGCTATTCTAGAGCGCCAAGACAGCATGCTCAACACATGCATCACCTCATTCCCCAACTTCATTATAGGCTTTACGCACTAGATTCAATTTCCGATAGCAAATAAGTTGGGTTTCTTTAGTTCGGACATCAGTTGCCACACAAAGTCACGCAGTATGACACCGACAGTTTACAGCACAGACCCGGCCCGACTAGTGTTTCTGAGTTGCTTTTGGCACCCTCCGGCTCGCAGCATGTAGGTGACGGATATGAGAAATCATGCTTTCTTGATAGAACTATGAGTGGCTCGATGCCAAGTTAGTATGGGAAGTAATCAGTACTTTTTTCTCATCAATTTAATTTAGGGGCCACAAAGTGGCTGATTGGTGTCTTGCAGTATTACAGTGAGGTTTTGAACCTACTTGGGATTCATCATGCAATTATGGCCACACTCTGACTATTCTTGCCACACAAGGTTGCTTCAAGTCTTGGCAGAAAGGTTTAACAGTCGGTGGAACACTTTTGCTACCACCAAGGGTGAGACGGCCATTGATCTGTGGAGTATTCATAGGATTTCTTGTTTGCCCCTTCACAGAAGACTGCCCTGAAGATTTACTCATGGTGGGAGCATTTTCTATTTGACTGTGGTTATCCTCAGAGTGCTCCCCGAACTACGCAGCTTCATTAAGAGAATTTTGCCAGTGAGCTTTGTGGGCAGTGGGAAAAGCATATAATGAATGTTATTGGATGTGCCAGTCCCTTGGAGTGCATCTCTTTGATTGAGAATGGGACCACCTTGCATGATATCCGGGACGTCGCAGAGAGGGCGAGCAAGATTATTGAAGTGAAATTTGAACAGGTGGTATTGCAACCTTCTTTTCTTTTGCTCCAGATGGTATGTGACCACCAAGTTTTTTTTCCTTTAGTCATGCTACGAATGTTTGGTGATTCTTTCCCTTGTGCTCTCTCTCTCTCTTTTTTAGTGAGCTTTGTGACCGTTGATCCCATCTCAAGGGCTTCCAGGAAGAGGAAGGCTCTTGCCCCTTCAAAGAGGCAGAGGACCTCTGAAGGTAAGGACTGTGCTAAGTCCGTGGGTATTTATATATCCATACCCCAGAATGGGTCGAACAAATGAACAAGTTTCAATCTCGTCCAGGTGTCCTCTGTATCTTTCGTCGTTGTATCTTCTGTATGCCCCCCCTTCCTAAATCCGTGGGGTATTTAAAGAAGGTGCTGGACACACCCTAACAAGGTGGGTTGATTTTGGACCCCACCTTGACAAGGTGGATGTCTCCCACTTTTCCTTTTATTTTTTGCGGAAAAGGAAAAAAGGGGCCATCGGGGTCAAATGGGGGTCAGCGGGGTCGAATGACCCCGGGTGGGCCCCACAGAGGTCAAATGACCCGCGGGGGTTCATTTGACAACGTTGGGTTCCACCGGGGTCAAATGACCTCGCGGGGGTCCATTTGACAATGCTGGGCTCCACCGGGGTCAAATGACCTCGCAGGGGTCCATTTGACCCTAGGCGAGGCCCACCGGGGTCGACCGGCCTCACGGGAGTCCGGTTGACCCCGAACGGGACCTACCGGGGTCAATTTACCCCGTTGGGGTCAATTTAACCTCGAGCGCACCCTAAAGGGGGTCCGCCCCTCTTAAACCCTATTTCATGCCCCCATTTTTGTCATTATACTGTAGTCGGGACACGTGGAGAGGAGAAAAGGAGCTGCCTTCTTGTTTGTTTGTCGCCTTCTTTGCATCATCGGCCAAAGGGAGGTACTTGCATCCATCTGGACTGCGTGATACACGCGCTTTGGTCTCTCCACAGGCGCGTGAATAAACCCCCGATGCGCTTCCTTACTGCGACTTTGCTTCTTTTCTATCCCTGACGTCCGACGGGGGTTCTCGAAATCCAGGAACTTGCACGGAACCACAAGACACTTGACTCTAAGCCGTTTAATGATCGATGTGGATTTTGTTTGGGTTTCACTCACCCTAGTTGTTGCGAGGGAAGTATGGATCCTAACGTGTGGAGCTACTCCACGAAGTGACGATATTGGCTTTACGTCGTACACCACCCGTCGCCAAATGTAGATTACCTCGATTAACTCGAGAAAACATGTCTCGATTAAGTCGAGAAAAATAAAGGGTGCAACAAATGCCCCCCACAAGACATCCGTGCAAGCCAGAGGGAGGGGCGGGCAGCCCATGCCCTTTGTAGTTTGAGCATTTGTCTTGAGTCTCTTTGACAAAATGGGGCTCTTGCAGGACTGCATTTTATTGTTTTATTGCTGTCCCTGAAGATTTATTTCTAACTCTCTGCTTCCTTTTTCTTTCTACTGCTTGTGGACGTGGCCCGCCACAGTGGAGACACAGATCACCCCACGAGGTCGAGGATTAGGGATTATGATGACTGCTATGTCAAGCGGACTGACCGGCATATGCCACAATTTCCATCGCGTACAATCATTTCCGAGAATTTTGATGGAATGGATCGTGGTCTCTTCTGGGTCGCTGAGGAGCCAACTCAGAGTGCCAGTGAGGGCGAGGGTATTGTGGACGCGACTTGCATTACGAGGAGAGATGGAATTTATACATACGACCGATCAGGGGGATATCCATCCCATCATCCACTGAACCATCATCTCTTCCTCTTCATCCAGAACTTTAATCCCATTGCAATGAGGAGTGATGATCCCCTTTTGCCATAGGAGAGGCGTCGTCTTAAGCGGGCCATATTACTGGGGAGGGATAGCATGTAGGGCACCTGCACCTTTTCTTATTCGAGCTTTCCAGAGGGTTTCACTCGTCAGAGGCAGTTCCCTGACCAAGCGAGCTTGGGCTTCTTTGGGCACTTCGACAGTTTCAGAGTCCATGTTGCACCATTATCTCCTGTTGCTTGGCACCTATACGGGCGTCACAGAGTCAGAGCTCACAGTGGAAGGTTTGTTCTTGACACCCTCGGGGGCGAACTTCGCCAATGATGATTATGCCCAGGACTGCTTGCTGGAGAGGATCCTAGCACCGAAGGTTCCCAGCTAGTATGAGAAATGGTCTGTCATCCCTTCTCACAGCTATCACCGAGGGGCGACAAAGTGGCTTTGGGGTTTCCTGACCGTCTATAAATTAGTGCTGGACAAGGCAGGAATTCGTATGTAGTCACGGCAACATTATATTCTTATCCCCGCCATACATGTTTGCTTCAGACTCTTGCAGAGAGGTTCAACCGCCAGTGGAACACATTTGTCACAGCAAAGGAGGAGACTTCTTTGGACCTCTAGGCTTTCCACATGATTTCTGGCCTCCCTATTTGCGGGCGAGCCTACGAGGAGCTGACCCTGGATGATCTTCACAGCAGTCACTTAGATGGGGCCAGTAGAATCTACATGCTCTACTGCTTCAGGTATTTAATGAAGACTTGGAGGGACTTGGCCCGAGTGGGCAAGGAGAGGACCCCTAGTACATCTTGGGTGACTTTGAACGCGTGGGTGAGTCACTTTTACAGCGGCCCATTTTGCTTCCACAAGGAGTTACCCCGCCAAGTGTGACTTGGGTGCAGTGTAGAGAGGTCAGACTGAGGCTCCTGCCACATCCACGCCATTTGCCTGCTCCAGCACGGGGATGGAATTCGCGCAGATTGCCTCCACTCACATACTTGGCGGCTTACTTGGCCTACTAGTTGGCCACTTTTGTGATTCCTCAAGTTGAGGAGGGTGTTCTTCAAGCTAAGGTGATATATCCAGCTTGCCTGATGGCGTGTGGCTAGACATTAGCTCTTGCACCTACTGCCCTTGCGAACATTTATCACTCTCTAGCAGCCCTAACAGCACATTCTTCTCCCAGAAACAAGTATTTTGATGCCCACTCATTATTTGAGTGCCTGGGTTAGACTTCTATTTCCATAGTTTTCGCAGAGATCACCGGTTGACAACCCCGTGGCTCCACTTGTGTTTGCTTTTATTGGACGCCCAGATCAGGATGTCATTACACAGCTTATTGGTGCACGCCGAGTTTTGTCTTTTCTCCCTACCAAGAGGGGCGAGAGTTTGGTCCTCGACCACTTTTCCCATCTCTACCGTCCCTATCTAGAGCAAGAGAGAGATTTGGTTACTTGCAGGCTATCTTCATGGGCTTTGCTCTCTTCCCACGCTCTTGCTGAGTGGGTTCTTTGTATACGCCCCAGCGTTCTGGTTTACTGTCGTTCCAGCATTGCGGTCCTTGAGCCTTACTACCCACACCAGTTTGCCCGAAACTTTGGGTATGACCAGGATGTTCCTCCTAATGCAGAGTTTCCTCTAACTCTTCGCCAGTATAAGCACAGGGACGTGCATTTAGTTGCAGCGGCATGACATGACTTCCTTTGTCGTGATGTAAAAGAAGATTATCCTATTCCAGCACAGGCGTGCAAGGGTCATTTTGACATTCATTATGTGCGCTGGTGGTTCAAAGCCAGCAATATTTTTAGAAAACACAGTGACACCGTCAAGTCTGTTGAGGAGAGGCATTTGAGGAGGGATGATCTGCCTCCATTATTCCTTGACCCAGACTTAGTCAGGTCACATTTTTCTAGGGCTGCCAAGGCCATCAGGGATATAGAGGGCGCCTGGAAGGCAGAGGGCCGATCCATTCCCACAGATAGGAGCCAATATACCAGGGCTCTGAAGCCCTTGAGAGGTGCACCAACAACAATTTCAGCTCCTTCTTCTGGCCAGGGGGCGGCCTCTAGCTCTTCACGGGTCTACTCCTGGTGGGAGCACTTCAGGAGCTCTTGTGGTCTGAAGAAGAAGTCTCCGTTGTCACAACCGGTGCCTGAGGGAGCACTTGGAGGCAGCACTTTCGCGGAATGGAAAACCCATGTTATTAATGCAGTGGACTCTGTTCGCCTGGTGGAGTATATTTCTGAGTTGGAGGTAGCTATTACTCCAAACGCCATCCTGGACATTGCGAGGAAGGTGGCTCATGCTCTCCGATTAAAACACGAGCAAATCATTTTGAGGCCTCTGAGGCCCATGGGAGTGGCAGGTAATTGCTTCATTGCCTTCTTTGTGTTCTCTATCTATTTCTATATGTTGGAATGCTTATCTCATTCATTCCCTTGTCATTTGTAGATGGCGCCGACGGCCAGGAGGATAGGGTCTCTCCATTGAAGGATTCTATGGATGGGACTTTAGGCGAGGCTAATACCAGATACCTCCTCGAAAAGATCTCGGGCTGAAAATAGCGACAAGGATACGAGGCCCTCCTCTCGCCCCAGGGAAGAGTCTCCCCCCAGAATGGATGCCGCCAGTGACATGCTTTTGATTGATTTTTTTAGCATTCCCAGTTTACATGATATATTAAAATATCAAAAGTAACTTGATCTAATGCAGGTCCCCCCGAGGCCAGAGCAGGGATGAGCTTCTCCCCTCCTCCAGAGAACGCCTTCGTAGAGGTGGGGCTGGTTCTGGATGAGTCCATCCCCGATGTTGCTCTGAACATTGAGGACATGGACGTACCTGTTGACGATTACACGCCGATGGCGGGTGCCTCTCCTTTGCCTGATGTAGAGAAAGCTCTTGTTGCTCAGGCTTCAGGTAGATCCTCCTCGTATATCTCCCCTTCTTTTTGGTAGGGAAGAAACTGAGCATTTCTAACTAATGTGAACACCTTGCAAGTGCCCTTGGAGTCTCACCCAGTTCTCGTATTGTTGGAGAAGGCGTGAACTTCTCTTCTAGGAAGGAAGGTTCTCAAACCTCTGATTCCTCCAGTGGGGGAAGCTCAGGCACTTCATCGAGCATAGAGGCTGCTAGTTCCTTATCTGGTGAGGACCCTTCCTTCTCCACAACGAGTTCCCATGAGAGAGGGGAGCTGAGGACTACCCCAGGTAAAGTAGGAGTCCATTTTTCTGTGTATATCTGTGCTTCACAGCCCTTTTTTTTTTTTTACTTATCCTGCCATGGATCATATAGCTGTCGAGGTGACGGCCTCTGTAGGGACATTCTCCCAACTTGTTGATCCTGATCCATACACGGAGCTCCCAGACTACTATGACGACCTGAGAGCTATAGAGTCTGAGATGAGGACTAATGCAAACCTCCTAGAGTTGGGGGCTTCTGATGGTGCAGGGCTACCTTTCACCCCGGGATTGCTAGGGCGCGTTGCCAGCTCGGTGGAGACTGGTGCGGTGGATCCTCTAGGTATGAACTCTGCCTTTATATTTGCTTTGTTCATACTTTTTTTGTTGGCACTCACCATTTCACTACTTTGAACAGTTGCTGGTTTAATTGAGGGAGAAGCCACCCCACAACCCGATGAGACAGGGGTTATGGGGGCAACACATCAGGCTCCTTTGGGGGAGCAAAGCACTCTCGACGACATTGTTGCACCGATTGAGTTTTTAGCTTCAAGTACTCTTTTGATGAAGACTTACATTGTAGGTCAACTGATGGACAGTCTCTCCTCATAATGCTGACCACTTCTTTGTGTCTTTGCAGCGACTCCTCTCCTCCCGGAGTTGATAGTGGAGATTTCTGCGGTCCCAAAGACTCATGATGAAGGAGGGGTGATCAGAGAGAGAGATGTCTCCCCATGCATGGAACTCATCCCTTCCACTGTCCCAGAAGAAGGAGGCGTTTTGATGACGGGTATGTCTTGTTCCCATATGCTCTCATTCTTAGCCCTTTATCACTGGGTTGTCCTGAGTTACACATGGATTTGTTTCAAGTACAGAGAGCATGGCTGTCGGTGCTCAACCTACTGGATTGACATTGGCACCTACTAGTGTCCCTCCTCTAGATCCTCGAGAAGAGCTTCTTCCTACGGCTATAGATGAGCCTGGGACCACCCTAGGTGAGGGCATGCTGACGTTTGAACCCAAAAGCTTCTCACGAACTTCAACCGCTAAGCCCCTGCGGCATATGGTGATTGCATCCTCGGGCGTCAGAGGATTTTCGCAATGCATGCTGACGTCCTTCCATCACTTGATGAAGTCCAACGCGGTTTCACCCTTCCTCTATTTGAGGGCACATAGTTCCACAAGAGATATCTTGCGTTCAGCCGTTTAGAAGCGGTCAACAAACTTCTTCTGCATGTCAGCCCAATTAGTTACTGATTTGGGCTTCAGCCTGGAATACCACTGAAAGGTGATGCCTGTCAGGGATGTGGCGAAATACCGCAGAAGATACGACTCTTCCAACACCAACTCACCCATGGTTGTCATGTAGTAGGCTAAGTGTTCGTGTGGTGAGCCCTACCCATTGAACTTCTGAAGTTTTGGGGCTTTCCGACAATCTGGTGGAAGTTTCTTGAACTAATGGTGGAGGGGATAGGGCACGCTGTACAAATCAACGATGGTCGCACCCTCACAATGTTGAGCGAACTTCGTCTCCATAATTCGTTCAATTATCTGCCTCTGAGCCATTAAGCTTTCGGCGGCTGGAGTGGCAGACATTCGCACGTTGGTCTCATTTTGTGGAGCTTCAACTGCTACCGGTAGTTTCACCACGGTAGCTGAAGCATTAACCGTGACTAGAATGGGAGGAGGTTGTTGTTCCACTCCAATGGGCGCTGCTTGAGGCTAAACATGAATCTCCCTTTCATGCAAAAGTGTTTGCAAGAGATTCTTCAATTCTTGATTTTCGCGCTGGAGTTCTTCTAGTGCTAAAATTTGAGCTTCTCTTCCAAGATATTCTTCGTGTCCTAGGTTGCTATCCCCGTCGACACTATAGACATCGTCTAGGTGCTCTTCTAACCGCGCAAGCTCGGGTTGAGATGTTCCTGCGACGGCAGCTTGCTGCATCTGAGCAAGAACTCAGGAGAAGGGCCTTGACTTCATCAAGGTCTAGAGAGGCTGATTCAACTCCCCAGAGGTGTCCTCTGGCTGCTTGTCGGCGGAGGATGTATAGCAGGTGAACACCTTGACAGTGTCGTTGGTCACCTTAACCACCCGCCTCTTCCTAGGTGGTTGTCTTCTGAGTTTAGGTGTCATACCTAGTCTGTCAAAAACAGACACTCGGAATATGGAAGCCTGTGTAGAATAAGCCGCCTCCGCATGTGTTGAACTAGCACACGGGGAGGTTGGCCGAGTTTGCTCGTAGATTCCTCGGCGCCTTTGCCCTCGCGGGCGTTGAGTTTTGAGACCTCGGAGAGGTCGAGAGCTCGTCTTGATGGCGAGTTGTCAGGCCCCGCACTTGTTGCAGCTCCGACATGCAGAAGGGTCCTTCTAACCTCGCCCGCTTGATGGTCGGCGCCTCCTCCTTAATGACCCAGATCTTCTTGATGCGGAGTTGGCACTCC
The DNA here is from genome assembly GCA_022559845.1 of Amorphophallus konjac. Classification (NCBI taxonomy): domain Eukaryota; kingdom Viridiplantae; phylum Streptophyta; class Magnoliopsida; order Alismatales; family Araceae; genus Amorphophallus; species Amorphophallus konjac. The sequence goes on from CM040128.1 coordinate 268,931,305, forward strand.
TTTGTTGGGTTGCCCCCTGACTTTGGTCGGGGAGCTGTCGCCTTGGACCGACGCAGTTGATCCCGGTTTGTGACCGGTGTGCCAGATTTCTTCAATTTCGCCTCGTCCTCCTGGGCTTGTCGAAGAAGCTCGAAGCGGTTGGAGATAGAAATGGTCGGGACGTGATGGTCTCGGGGCATGGTCGGCTCATCTCCATCGAGCCAGATGTGGATGTTTCCGACAATAACGGTCTTATCGGAGCGAGAAGTTGTCACTGCAGGCTTGGTGCCCTTGCGGTTGTAGCGTTGCCCTCGTTGAGTAGGAGCGACATTGATAGTGATCGTCGCAGACTTGGTACCGTTGCAGCAACAACATTTCCCCCCTTGAGCAGGAGTGATGTCTCGAAGTGAGGTTGCCGAGAGCTTGACGCCATTGTGGCAGCGACGTTGCCCTCGTTGAGTAGGAACGACGCTGGCAGTAACTTGGTTGATTGAGAAGACCCGGTCAACAGTTAGGGCCAAGGGTGGAGGGCCCTCGACGGTTACAGCAGCAGGCGTGGCTGGGCTGGCCTCAGCCATGGGGATGACGCCCAAGAAAAAGGGCGAACCGACTACTGGTGGGAAGTCACCAAGGACAAGTGGGGTCGCCAGGTAGCCAAACCTGGCGTGGTTGGCGATGATTTGGGATTCGTACATCACGGCTGCCATCGTCCTGGTGGTGGTGGTGGTGGTGGTGGTGGTGGTGGTGGTGGTGGTGGTGGTGGTGGTGGTGGTGGTGGTGGTGGTAGTGCTTAACACGAGCAAAGGGGTGTGCAGATGCACAAGTGAGCACGCAGGCGTACAGACATATGCCCTTCTCTTCCCGTCCTGTAAGAGGAAGAGAGACAATCAGAACCTTGAAAGGGGTGTGCATGCGCCAAGCCCAAGGTAGAACGGGTTGGCAACCCGAAAGGGGTGTGCATGCGCCAAGCCCGGTGGGGACAGCAAAGGAGTAAGTTCAAGGGTCCAAAGGGGACATGTGGGTCAAACCTGGAAGCCGATAGGCGAGATGGGTTGGCAGCCCAAAAGGGGCATGCATAGGCCAAGCCCGGCAAGATGAAAGAAAGGATTTGACAGCCCGGGTGGGACGTATGTATCAAATCCGTGAGCCGATAGGCAAATAGGGTTGGCAACCTGAAGAGGCATGCATAAGCCAAGCCCGTGGGGACAAAAGAATAAACTTGACACTCCCGGTGGGACATGAGAGTCAAGTCTACAGTCAAGAAGCGAGATGGGTTGACAGCCCGAAAGGGGCATGCATATGCCAGACCCAAAAGAAAGAAAGGATGAGTTTGACAGCCCGAAAGGGGCATGAGAGTCAAACCCGAGAGCCGATAGGCAGAGTGATGGGTTGGCAGCCCGAGAGGGACATACATAGGCCAAACCCAAGGGATGAAAAGGATAGATTTGACAGCCCTAGTGGGACGTGAGGGTCAAACCCGAAGGCCGATAAGCAAAGTGATGGGTTGGCAGCCCGAGAGGGACATACATAGGTCAAACCCAAGGGATGAAAAGGATAGATTTGACAACCCTAGTGGGATGTGAGAGTCAAACCCGAAGGCCGATAGGCAAAGATGGGTTGGCAGCCCGAGAGGGACGTACGTAGGCCAAACCCAGTGGGACAAAAAGGATGGATTTGACAGCCCGTAAGGGGCATGAGAGTCAAACCCGAGAGCCGATAGGCAAGATGGGTTGGCAATCCGAAAGGGACATGCATAGGCCAAACCCAGTAGGATGAAAAGTTAGTGGATTTAACTGCCCAAGGGGGACGCATGAGTTAAACTCGGAAGCCAATGGGCGAAGTGGGTCGGCAACCCGAAAGGGGCATGCGTAGGCCGAGCCCGATGGGACTAGAAGGACAGATTGGATAGCCCGGAGAGACACGGGATCCAAACCCAGGAAGTCCAAGACATGGGTGATCCCGATGGGACAGAGCATGACAATGTCAGGATGCCCTGGTGGGGACTGGGTGTCACAAGACGACATAGGAGATGTAGCTGAGGCATTAGTATAATGCTCTTGCCATTATAGAGTGAAGTCGCTGACTTAGAACCACCCATAAAGCATGGTGAAATAGGATTGTGTTTGTTTTTTTTTTCACATTACCAACCTCACCGCCCTTTCGAGTTTTCGCCGAGATTGGCCCCCTTTAGCTTTTTCCGGTGCGCCCTTGCGGATTTTCACACCGAGGGGTTGCCCACTTTTGCCCGAGACGTCCTTTCAGGTTTTCACCTCGACCGGGTCTATGGCCTTTTTGCCCTCAGCCAACCCTTGCAGGCCGACTGAGTCCGCCGGGGTATCAATATTTTTAACCCCATTTTTTTTTAAACTTGAACCTTCACTGGGGAAAGGTATGTCCTGTGAGGACTGTTGTAGAAACTCTTGCGATGGCGCATGGTAGAGTTTCATATGTTTGCCATTGAGAGGAGGGAAGGGATTATTTCCCTTATGATCGGCGACCGTATAGGCCCCTCCTTCGTAGACCTTCTGAATGACGCAAGGTCCCCGCCAATTGGGTTGGAGTTTACAGCTGGACCTTCCCGCGAGGACCTCCTTTTCCTTAATGATGACGAGGTCACCTTTCTTGAATGCCCTTTGCTTGACCAGCTTATCATAGGCGCGTGTCATGCGGGCTTGGTACACTTGCGAGTGTTTATAGACTTTGAGTCTTTCACCTTCAAGGTTGGACAGCTCTTCAAGCCTTCTTTCTATCTCGGACTGGTCTTGGCCTAGCAATCCGGCGTGCACAGCAACGCGGTAAGATGCCAACTCGATCTCCACAGGAGCCACCACCTCGGCTCCGTAGACCAAGGAGAATGGGGAGCAACCCGTAGGGGTTTTGTAGATAGTCCGATATGCCCATAGGGCTTCGTTGACCTTCTCGCCCCAATCCCGTTTGCGGCCACCTACTATCTTGGACAGTAGCTTACAGAATGTTTTGTTGAAGACCACGGCCAACCTGTTGGCTTGGGGGTTGTAGACGGACGATGTCCTCCAATCAATGTGGAACTTAGCCGCCAAAGCATAAATAGTCTTGTTCTTGAATGACGTGCCATTATCAGATATAATCCGACTGGGAGTGCCGAATCTGTATATAATGTAGTGCCTTACAAAACGGGCAACTATCTCCCCTGTAACTTCTCGTAGCGGGACGACTTCTGCCCATCTGGAGAAGTAATCAGTTGCAGCCAGTATGAACTTATGGCCCTGAGATGATGGTGGGAATGATCCCACAATATCCATGCCCCACTCTGTGAATGGCCAAGTAGGCGTAGTCAGATGGAGTGGATTGGGCGACCTCCGAGGCACTGGCCCGAATGCTTGGCATTGGTGACATGTACGAGCATATTGGTTGCAATCTTCGTACATAGTGGGCCAATAAAACCCCTTGAGCTTGATGTTATTCTTCATCTTGGCTCCTGCTTGATGAGCCCCGCACAACCCGGAATGGACCTCGTGCATCACGATTTGTGCCTCCTTAGATGAAAGACACCGTAGGAGGATCGATCGGTCTTTTTCATGGACGAGTCTGAAAAGCAGGCCATCAATTAGCTGGTAGGATGTCGCCCTGCGTAACAGTTGCACCCTCTGAGCCCGATCAGGAGGAAGCCAACCGTCCTTTATCTTTATAGTTGGCTCACGCCAATCTTCTTCTCCTGGAGCATTCTCCTCTTGAATATTGTTGACCTCATAGACGGTGAGGTGAGATTCTTCGTCGAACACACTTGGCATGAGCCTTCGGTGTCTGACAGTAATATTCAATTCTCCCTCAGGTGGGAGTTTTAAGGCCGCTGCCAATTTTGCAAGAGCGTCAGCTTGGGAGTTGTTGCCCCTTGGGACATGGCCTATTTCAAATAGGTAGAATTTCTCCTTCAACATCATGACGACTACATGATAGGGGAAAAGCTCTTTCTTCTGGACGTCATAGACGCCCAATACTTGTCGGATGACAAGCTGAGAATCCCCGTACACTTTGATGCCCTTGATGTCTATCTCCAGTGCCAGTTGAAGCCCGATAATTAGCGCTTCATACTCTGCCTCATTATTAGTCAGCGACTTCATGAGAGCACAGGAGTTGTGGAGAATGCCGCCTTGCGAAGATACAAAAACTATCCCCGCGCCCGAGACAGTCTGCGAGGCCACCAACCCGTTTGACTACCCGAGAGGCACCATCAAAATACAACTCCCAATGTGGGAGGTCGAGGGTGAGGACGCCTGGCTCCATCTGCGGTGGGACTTTTTCAGAATGCTCCCCAGTTGCTTGAGAAGGCACTAACACCTCTTCATCGGGCAACTCAAAGTTGAGTGGCGAATCTTCTGGCACAGGATGCGCCGCTAGAACTCCGCCATTCCTTGCCCCTTGATCGCCCTATGCGGGACAAAGGTGATGTCGAACTCCATCAGGATAAGTGCCCACTTGCCGAGTCTACCAGAGAGGACGGGCTGGTTGAGCAGAAATTTTAGTGGATCACATTTTGAGATGAGCTCCACTCTGTGAGCCAGAAGGTAATGCCTTAGCTTCTTGACGGCGAACACCAAAGCTAGGCACACCTTTTCCATGGGCGCGTACCGGTGCTGAGGCCCGATCAGCTTTCGGCTGAGATAGTACAATGGCTGCTCCTTGCCCTCTTCATTGATTTGGGCTAAGAGCGCCCCCAAAGAGGCATCCATAGCCACAATGTAGAGAATAAGGGGCTTCCCTCTGACAGGTGCCCCTAGGACAGGAGTCAATAGATACTCCTTGATTTGCTCGAAGACCTTCTGACAGTCTTCGTCCCATATGAAGGGTGCCCCTTTATTCATCAATTTGCCGAAAGGTAAGCATCTTCCCGAGAGATTAGAAATGAAACGCCTAATATAGGCCAGTCTTCCTTGCAGAGATCTGAGCTCTGTCAAATTATTGGGCGGAGGTAGTCCTTTTATGGCCTTGATTTTGTCAGGATCAATTTCTATGCCTCGATACCGGACAATAAAGCCAAGGAACTTGCCACTGGAGACGCCGAAGGCACATTTCATTGGGTTCATCTTGAGCTGATACTGTCGAAGCCTTTCGAAGACTCGACGGAGGTCCGTCAAATGATCCTCTCGCCTTTTTGTCTTGACGACCAGATCATCAACGTAGCATTCAACGAGGTCGTGTAGCATCTCGTCGAAGCTCTTGATCATCGCCCTTTGGTAGGTTGCACCAGCGTTCTTCAGGCCGAACGACGTCCACTTATAGTTGAAGATCCCCTTAGGAGATCGGAAGACCGTATGGTCTTTGTCTTTGGTGGCCAAGCGGATCTGATTATAGCCCGACGACCCGTCCATAAAGGACAAGGCTTCGTGACCAGTGGTCATGTCAACCATTGTCTCAGTAATTGGGACAGGGAAGTCGTCCTTTGGGCATGCCTTGTTCAAATCCCTGAAGTCGATGCAGACTCGAACTTGGCTGTTCTTCTTCTTGACGGGGACTATATTAGCGAGCCACACAGGGTACATGCAAGGCTCTATGAAGTCCACATTGAGCATCTTGTCAACCTCAGCATTGACCTTTAGTTCCAGCTCGTGGCGCATACGCCTTTGGGCTTGCTTGACTGTAGGAAGTATTGCCAGCTCGTGTTCAGCCACAGAAGGGTCGAGCCCGGGCATTTCTTTATAAGTCCAGGCGAAACAATCCCTGAACTCTTCTAGGAGCTGCCGATACGACTGCCTTTCTTTCTCGCTGAGGAGAGCACTTATGAAGGTTGGCCGGTAGTCTTCTTTGCTTCCGGGATTAACTCGATCAACTCGTCCACAGTTGCTTGACCACCGTCTTCAAGCTCCGGTGGGGCTGGTTGGAGGTCGACAAAGTCTTACTCGTCATCAGTATTTGCTTCATGGACTTCAAATTCTTCGAAGCACTCTTGCTCGTGGCCTGAAGTCGAAGGACTCGCTTCATCTTGTTGATGGTTAGCAGACTGGGCTGCTCCTCCCTCTGAGGGGTGGTCGTTGTTGACTTCCGATGAAGGTAATGGTGTGGTTGACGCCTCACCGGACTCCCTTACAGAGTCATCAATCTTGGGCTTAACTTCAGCTTGCCCGTAAGAGAGAGGCAGCAGCCCTATGGCATTGACTGCATAATAGACCTCGAAGTCCCTCTCCTGGTCGTAGCCGAGTCCCCGCGTGTCTTTACGAGAGAAGGGAGGTTGCCCACGGACCTGCGGAGGGTTCCACAACTGATGAAAATATGTTGCTCGCGAAGGGTCCTGAGCTTTTGGGATGTGTTGCTTTTTACACATTTCCCTGACGTGCTTCGGCATATCGTCCATCTACTGGACTGGCTCTGGTGTAGCGTCGGTGGGAATATCCCAGCCAAAATCATCCTCGGGAGGGCTCGGTGGGACTAAGTCACCTTTGTAAAAGATGATCGGCTTGTCCCCCTTGCCCTTATTACGCCTTCTTCTCCGTTGATAGGAGACTGTGAAGGTCTTCAATTGCTCCACTTCGTACTCTTCCCGTTGGGACGAGAGTTGAAGACACTTGGGCGGTAAGGAGATACTTCGGTCAATGACCCGGCTAATGAGGTTGGCTTCAAATCAAAGTCAACACTTCGTCTCTCCGGATGAGTCGGCTTGGAGGCGGCCTGGAGGCTTAGCCTGTACAATTTTACCATGTCTTATTTGACAGTGAACAACTGCCCTTCCTCGACTTCATGGTCCACTTTTTGCTTCCCTTTGTCTTTTAAAGGCTCGGGGATTGTCAGAGTGGGCTCCCCAAAATATAGGGAAGCATCGGCCAAGTGGCACTCATTGGGGTGGAACGGAGCCTGATCTGCGAAGACAGTATGTTGCTCCCCTCATTTGACATATTTAATGCACTGGTGCAGAGTTGATGGGATAACCCAATTCTCATGGAGCTAGGGCCTCCCGAGCAGCACCTTGTATGATGTGTCAACGTTGATGATATAAAATGTCACTTGGGTGACAAAATCGCCCAAAGCAAGCTTGACTTCAACTCGACCTAGCGCCTCCTCGAAATCATGATTGAATCCCGAAATTTTGACCGCGCTCACCTTTTGCAAGTAAGGGGCCAAGTATAAAGACTTGAAAGTCTTCAAAGGCATGATGTTAATGGCCGCTCCAGCGTCGACCAAAATGCGATTCACATCATGCCCATTAATCGTCCCCCACATATATAAGGGACGATTGTGACACGGAGAAGACAGCAACATGTCTTTGTCCGTGAAGGAGATGTTGGCTGCAAACGCCTCATATGCTTGGGCTTGCAACTCGGCCACATGGGCTTCATAGGCCTCCGGGTCTTGAAGTATCTTGACAAGAGCCTCCCTTAGATCTTTGCTCCAGATAATAGCTTCCCAAATGGTGACATTTATTGGAAACCGCTTCATATGATGAATGATCTTGCGGTCCGCTCGAGCACGGGTCTTGTCAAACGGCGAGATGATTTCCGCCAGAGTCTTCGGTGCCTGGCGAGGCTTCTCCCGCTTAAAAGGGCGCTCCTCACCTTGCTGGCCCTCCGCATTTTCTTTGAACAGCGGTGCCAGAGACTCGTCCGGAGGTGGCAAAGGCTCATCATGTTGGTCTTCATTAGAAGGGCCTGCCTGGCTTGGAGGCTCAACCCTATCAGAGGGGCCAGCCTTGTCTGACGCCTCCTCGTGCATTGGCAGCTTAGCTGGCTCTTCTTCTTCGTCAGAAGAGGCGATTATAAAAGGGACGCCACCCGATTTAGCTTTTGAGCTGAGACTCGAACCCTCTGAGGAGTCTAGGATAAAAGGGATCTCCCGAACTTGGATTTTCGGGACAGGACCCGGTTTCTCCCCTCTGAATAATATGACCTGGTCGAGAGTTAGGGGACTTTCACGTCTGCATCCTCGTCCCTGGCCACGACCCCAGCTATTTCTTGCCGAGCGACGTTGATATGTTGCCATAGGAGCCTTGCCTCTAGTGCTATCAGCCGCAGAAGAGTTAATGTTGTCGGGTGGCGGAATCGCCACCATGTTGCAGGAGAGCTCTTGCAGCATTTCCTCGAGCATCTCGACAGTGAGCTCCTCATCTTTGTAGAATAAGGAGAGCTCTTCCGAGATTGGGAACTCCTCTCCCTCTTCAAGACGATGAGCCATATCTCAGAGCCACTGCAGAAGCCGGGCTTTACGCCAAAACTTGTCCCAAGAAATGTATTTGTGTAGAGTGACAACCCTGGTGGGACGAGGGGGAGTGTACTCCTCCAGCTCATCTATGAGATTTTGTAGTCTTTGCAGAGGAGTTGGCTCCTTAGGGGCCTCCATAGTAGCTGCTTGCTCAGCTTGCTTCTTCAACCTCCTCTTCAAATTCTTCCTGCGGTTCTTCTCTTGCATCTTTTGGCGTGCCGCCTCTTGAGAAGAGAGAGAACTTTGCTTTGGAGGTGAGACTTGTTTGCCCCCAGAATTTTGCCTTTTACTCCGGGTTGGCTCCTTAGAAGCTTTAGTGCCACGGCTCTTTCCGGGGGTGACCTTAGTCCAGTTGGCCTCCTCCGGCTGAACCTAGAAGGTGGCATTGATTGCCTGAGCAATTATTTCAGGAGACAACTCCTGGAACTCTGTCAGTCCACAATGGGGCCCTTGGGGACTTTGTAGTTCCACCGACTTTGCCTTGACTGGCACCTTCGCGAGCTCAAGATGTTGAGGCCTTTCTGCAATTGGCGGCCTTGCTGGCTTGACAGGAGCTTTGGCCGGAGGCTCCCTCACCTTCGCCTTGCCTTTGTCGTCTAGCGGAGGATTTCCCCTTATGATGATGCCGGGTTGACTTGCCCCAGAGAGGGGTTTGGAGCCTTCTCCCACGGCTCGGCTTCTTGGGCTCTGGGCCTTAGGCCCCTCGCATGTAGCCTTGCCTTTGAGGTCTAGCTGAGGTTTGCCGCTGCCCATAAACTCACTCGGTCGGGCTAATTGAGAAAAAATCTTAGCCTCTTGTCGAGCTTGTTGGAGACTCTTCTCGACGGCCTCTTTAAGACGCCACATTGTCATAGAGTTCCCCTGCGCATCGATCTCCCCTCTTTGGATGAGGACTTCAATGCAATCTTGCACTTCTGGGCATTGCAGGGTGGGATGAGACACCCTAGCATGGTACTTGCAATAGCGGGGGTGACTCTTGGCCGTCTCGTTGTAGTAGGACGGCGGATCATGTGTGATCACCCGACCATCTTCCAGGAGCTTGTCAAAGATCTTCTCAGTGTTCTCCTTAGGGAAAGAACACTGATGAGAGGGTCATCACCCTGGGTACCACAGTGTGAATTTTGGTGGCTGGGAACTGACTCCCTCCTCCTGTGGCTCCAGGAGCTGGAAAGCGGCTGAAGCATGTATGACATTGACGGAGAAATGAAAATTCTCCTGCACATGCGGCTGTGGTGGGTCGACCAGGAATTCACCCATATTGACCTTCCCTCGCCTGATTAAATCCTCGGCGAGGTCCTTGAACAGCTGACAGTCATGGATGATGTGGCCGATCACCTCATGGTAGGGGCAATAGCCCTGATGAAATGCGGCACCTGGTGTCTGCTCCATGGGTGATGGGCTGATCAAGCCCGCTCGCTGGCACACGAAGAAGATGTTTAGGGTCTTCTCGCGAGGGAAGGAGTATAGCTTTTTTGGCTGCTCGCCTTGAGGTGAAGCCTCCCCGCCTACAGATGAGTCCTCCTCGCCTTCAGATGAATCTGAGGATTCCTCAGAGAGCCAGCCCCTGAGCGGAGCCCGGGCAGTAGGTGGCGTCCCTACCTCTCGTATGTAGGTTGGAGCTAACCCCCTGGCAAATGGGCCGAAGGGGAAAGTGGCCAACTGCTCATCAATGCTTTCCAAGAACTACAGCATGTGCCTTTGTTCCAATTGCAATTGCCGGATTTCTCCTCGGATTTTTCGAATAGTCCTCCGCAATGCCAAACATTCAGGGAGTGAGGGAGGAGCGGCTCCGCGGCCAGTGTAGGACTGCTGATTTGAAGGCCCGACCTCGGAGGCATTGGAGCTGAAGCAGTCGCCGCCATGTAGACCACATTAGCCGACCGGTTCGATCGACTCCAAGCATGAGGCTGTGGTGGGTCGACTGCATGACCCAGCATATTTACCAAGCCCTTTTGAATGAGCTCTTCTGCTATATTCTTGAAGACATAGCAGTCCCCGATGGTATGACCCAACCTTCGGTGATACACACAATAGGTAAGATCATCTATTTTGTCCACCTCTGAGGGCTTCCGCGGATCCGATAGGGTGATGAGCTACTCTTTCATGCATAGGTCAAAGAGCATCTTGGTGTGCTCCTTCCTGAAGGAGTAAGGCATTTTCATTTGCTCTGCCAACCGAGAAGCACTCGCCTTGGCATCAGGCTTTTTGTCGTTGCCTTTTGATTTTCCTTCCCCCTTGTCTTCATTCGTCGGGGAGAAGTCTACAGCATTTACCTCCTTGCCGCTAGCCAGACAGTCTTTGGAGGACTTGCCTTTGACGGGGGCTTGTGCCGGGTGATCAACGAAGAACATCTCAATCTCCGCCACCACCGTATTGAGCTGATCAAAGCTTCTGATATTTGAGCCCAGAAGCTTTTCACTGACTTCCACCGACAAGCCCCTGCGGCAGATGGCGATCGCGTCTTCAGGCGTCGGAGGATTATCGCAGCACATGCTCACGTCACTCCATCGCTTAATGAAGTCCAACGTTGTTTCACCCTTCTTCTGCCAAAGGGCACAGAGCTCCGCCAGGGAGATTTTGCGTTCGACCATCTGGAAACGGTCGACGAACTTCTTCTACATATCCGCCCAATCAACAACAGAACTGGGCTTTAGCCTGGAGTACCACTGGAAGGCGGTGCCAGTCAATGACGTGGCAAAGTACCGCAACAAATATGCCTCCTCCAGTGCCAATTCACCCATGGCCGTCATGTAGTAGGCCAGGTGTTCATGTGGCGAGCCCTGCCCTTTGAACTTCTGAAGCTTCGGGGCCTTTGGGCAGTCAGGCGGAAGCTTCTTGAATTGATAGTGGAGGGGATAAGGCACGCTGTACAAATCGACGGTAGCCACACCCTCACCATGTTGAACAAACTTCGCCTCCACGATGCGCTCGATCACCTGTCTCTGCGCCATAAGGCTTTCTGCAGCAGGAGTGGCAGACGATCGCGCATTGACTTCATGTGGTGACACTTCAAATTCCACCGCCAATGGTAATTTTGCCGCCGTGATTGAGGCATTCGCCGCGATTGGAATGAGAGTAGGCCTTTGTTCGACCCCAGTTGGCGCAACTTGAGGTGGGACATGAACCTCTTTTTCACGCAATAGCGCTTGCAAGAGGTTCTTGAGTTCTTGGTTTTCGCGTCGGAGCTCTTCCAACGCGGGAGTCTGTGCCTCTCTCCCAAGATCTTCCTCGTGTGTGGGGTTACTGTCCCCATCAACACTATAGATATCCTCCTGGTGTTCTTCTTGTCGCGCCAGCTCGGGTTGAGATGTCCCGACAGCCGGTCCTTGTTGTGTCTGCGCCAAGATCCGGGACACGGGTCTCGGCCTCCTCGAATATTGAAGAGGTTGATTGAGCTCACCCAAAGTGTCCTCCGGTTGCTTGTCGGCAGAGGTGGCGTAGCAGGTGAGCACTTTGACAGTGTCATTGGTCACCTGAACCGCCCGCTTCTTCCTGGGCGGTTGTCGATCCGACTTGGGCGGCATCCCTAGTCTGTCAAAGACAGAAACTCGGGATGTAGAAGCTTGAGGGGAGCGATCCTCTCCGTGTGGGTGGAATTGGCCCACGGGGAGGTCTGCCGCACCTTCTTGTCAGTTCCTCGGCACTTTTGCCCCCGTAGGGGCTGAGTTGTAGACCTCGGAGAGGCCGAGGCCTCAGTGCTTGTCGGACTCCGAACACGTTGCAAATCCGACATGCGGAAGGGCTCCTCCGCCCTTGCACGCCTTATAATTCGGGCCTCCTCCTTGGTGACCCATATCTTCTTCAAGTGCAGCTGACGCTCCTCAATTGGGTTGCCCCCTGACCGCGGTCGAGGAGCGGGTGGTTTGAGCCGTCATACTGGACCCTGATTTGCCGCCGGTACGGCAGGGTTTTTTTTCGCTCCGTCTTCCCAGACCTGCCGGAGGAGTTCGAAGCGATTGGAGGTGGGGATAGTCGGGACGTGGCGGTCCCGTGGCAAGATCGGCTCGCCTCCATCGAGCCATATGCAAATGTCTCCAACAATTACGATTTTGCCGGAGCGAGATGTCACCGCTGCAGGCTTTGTACCCTTGCGGCTATGGCGCTGCCCCCGTTGAGCAGGGGCGGCGCTGGCGACGCCTGGAATAGGCCTGGCATCGTTGTGGCGGCGACGCTGCCCCCGTTGTGCAAGAGCAGCACCTCTGAGGGTGGCCGCCGTAGAGCTTGAGCCGTTGCGGCGGCGGCGTTGCCCCCGTTGAGCTTGAGCAGGAGCGGCGCCAATAGTAACCTGGTTAACCGAGAAAACTCGGCCATTTGCTGAGACGAAGGGCGTGACACCCCTGGTCTGTGGAGAGTTGGCCGGGCGGACCCGGCCTGCAGCTACAATAGAGGGCCTGACACCCCCAAGAGCTGACCAGTTGGCCGAGCGAACCCGGCCAATTATTGAAGCCGAGGGCCTGACACCCCCGACAGTTGGCTTGTTGACCGGGCGGACCTGGCCGGTTGATGAAGTAGAGGGCCTGACACCCTCAGTAATTGTCTTCTTGGCCGAGCGAACCCGGCCAGTTGCTGGGGCCGAGGGCGTGACGCCCCCGACGGTTGTTGTTGCGGGCGTGGCTGAACTGGCTTCAGCTATAGGTACCACGCCCAGGAAAAAGGGCGAGCCGACGACCGCAAGGAAGTCGCCGAAGACGAGCGACGTCGCCAAGTATCCGAACTTGGCGTGGTTGGCGATGATCTGGGGGCCGTAGGTGACGACGGCCATCGCTGCTGTTGGTGGTGGTGGTGCGCAGCACGAATGAAGAAGTGTGCAAGTGCACGAAGAGCTCTCAGATGAGCAGCGAGATGTACCCTCCTCTTCCCGTCCTATAAAAGGAAGAGGGACAATCAGAACCTTGAAGAAGATTTTGGGGACTGACTTTGACAGAAAGAAAGGCAGGAAAGGTCCCACCGGACGTGCCAGTCTGTGGACCACGAAATTTTTCATAGAAAAATAGACATTTAAAATGTTCTTTTTGAAAAGAGACATTCCTCTATGTATAAAGGTTTATTCCGTGGGTGCTGACACCCCCAAGAGCTGACCAACTGTCGGGGGTGTCCGACCCGGCCTGCAGCTACAGTAGAGGGCCTGACACCCCCAAGAGCTGACCAGTTGGCCGAGCGAACCCGGCCAATTATTGAAGCCGAGGGCCTGACACCCCCGACAGTTGGCTTGTTGACCGGGCGGACCCGGCCGGTTGATGAAGTAGAGGGCCTGACACCCTCAGTAATTGTCTTCTTGGCCGAGCGAACCCGGCCAGTTGCTGGGGCCGAGGGCGTGACGCCCCCGACGGTTGTTGCGGGCGTGGCTGAACTGGCTTTAGCCATAGGTACCACGCCCTGGAAAAAGGGCGAGCCGACGACCGCAGCGAAGTCGCCGAAGACGAGCGACGTCGCCAAGTATCCGAACTTGGCGTGGTTGGCGATGATCTGGGGGCCGTAGGTGACGACGGCCATCGCTGCTGTTGCTGTTGGTGGTGGTGGTGCGTAGCACGAATGAAGAAGTGTGCAAGTGCACGAAGAGCTCTCAGATGAGCAGAGAGATGTACCCTCCTCTTCCCGTCCTATAAAAGGAAGAGGGACAATCAGAACCTTGAAGAAGGTTTTGGGGACTGACTTTGACAGAAAGAAGAAAGGCAGGAAAGGTCCCACCGGACGTGCCAGTCTATGGACCACGGAATTTTTCATAGAAAAATAGACATTTAAAATGTTCTTTTTGAAAAGAGACATTCCTCTATGTATAAAGGTTTATTCCGTGGGTGCGTATAGTATCAGACGATTTGGGTTCGAGTGCTGGACCTCTCCCCACTGACCGAAGTCAGTGTTGATTTACATCGGCCTAACGTCCGAACACCTTTGTTTGAATGTCAAATAAATCCCAATGTCTTTCCCTTAGGTTCTGATGTGAAGGGCAGGCTCACTCAAGTGACTCTCCATGACCACTCATTTACCACCAACATGTTAACAGGGTTAGGGCTTTATCAAAGGCCTCCTAAGTTCAGGTAAAACCCTAGGATTTAGGAGTATGAATGCAAAGATGCAAAAGTCGTAGGCATTTTTGAAGTGGAGGGAAATTTTCTGGACCCCGAGGGCATTTTGGTAATTTTACCTTCCTGGGGTATTTTGATAATTTTACCAGGCCAGGGATATTCCTAAAAAAATTGGGTTGAAACGGAAGTAGGAGCGGGTTCCTAACTTCCCAAGGCGCTGAGGCTCTTTCTAGAGGGTTACGGGGGCTAGGCCATTTCTAGGTCGCAGGAGTATTTTGATAATTTTATCGCACCCTACATAGACCTAAGGTTGGAGTGACATCTGAGTGTCGGACTGAGCCGACGTCTCCTCAAGCCGAAGGAGTGACAGGAACTTCATAGAAGGCGTATATTCGTCCATTTTGCCAGAAGAGGAGTATATATGCAATTTCTGAAAGCCAGGACTTTTCTTATAATTTTCCCCCGATCGGCGTACAAGGACAATCCTTGGAATTCATTGAATATATTTATGGCCCAAGTGGATACAAGGGTTGTCGGCGAGTTGTCGACTGTACATGAATCCACACCAACACGAGAAATAGGGGCGTAGCCCCAATTATAAAAAGTTGCAGGGTATAACTGGAAATAACATGACTTTTGTTTCTCAGGCCCGGGGAGGACATTTTCATAATTCCCCCGATGTATGGATGGAATTTAGTCGCCCTGGGATGTAAAAACTTACAAACATGGCCCACTGAGGGGCATAATTATAAAAATACCCCTGAGGGGCATATACACAAGACACAGGGACTTACCCCTCACGGGCCAAAACAACGAACAAATTCCTTGCGCTGCGTAGTGGATGCTTCGTAGGTTGCCGAATGCTCTGTCCCCTCCTTTTGGACCCTTGGGGGTCTATTTATAGAAGAGGGGAGGCTCTCTGGGGTCGTTTGAACCCGTACGGGTTAAACAGGGTGAAAATGACCCAGGGAGGTCATTTTCCCCTTTTTTCTATTTTTTTTTTGTTTCCGTGCGCGAGAGAGAAGGGGCGCCCTGGGGTGGAATGACCCTAGGCCCACCTGGGGTCAAATGACCCCGGGAAGGTCCCCGCGACCTGCACGGGGTCGCGCGCGGACCTGCACGGGGTCATTCGACCCCAGACAGGTCTGCCCGGGTTCATTTGACCCCGAGCAGGTCCGCCCGGTGTCGATTGACCCCGGGCGGGTCCCGCCTGAGCCCACGCGGCCCTGCACTGGCCTGCCCGCGTCCTCGCGGTCCCACCCGGGTGCGGGCGACCCCATACGGGCCCCCCCGACCCCGGACGGGTCTTCCCCTCGTGTGATTTGAATAAAAGGAGGGGCTTGGGGCTTCATTTGCTAGTTGTGCCACGTGGAGAAGGGAGAGGACGCGCCTCCTTGTTCGTTTGTCGTTTTTGTCGTGCCATAGGCTGCGAAGGGAAGACTTGTTGTTGTCCGCGCTGCGTGGTACACGTGCGAGAGACTTCGTTCTTGGTGCGTAGACCTTTGTTTGTACCTTCTTTCTTCTTGTAGAAGCTTCCTTTATCCGTCGTTGCACGTCCAAAGGAGGAAGGTTTTATCCCGTAGGGATTTTTCCGGAACCACGCGATCTTAACAATCGTGGTGGGTTAATCCGGTTCTCGACCACCCTATTTGCTGCGAGGGGTCTATGATTGTAGCAACACGTGGGATATAGAGCCCTAAATGTGTGGGGAGACTACGGGGTGGCGATACGCCACGTATTGAACCCGCGCGTGGAGATATTCCATAAAGTGGCGATACGCCGAATATAGTTGTGGACCTCAACCAAGGCGAAGGTAACATGGTAACATGCTGATTTTTGTTGGAATAAATCACGGGTGCAACAAATGCCCCCCACGGGACATCCGTCAACGCCAGAGGCGGGGGACGGGTGGCCCGTGTCTTTCATGGATTTTGTTTATCCCTGAATTCCCTAACAGAACAAGGGGTCTTGTAGGACTGCTTAATAATTTTATTGTTGTCCCTTGGCTAATTTAGCCTTTGACTGAGCCTTGTCACTCATCTTTATCTTTCCGGTCTTGGCTTTGTAGCTCTTGCAGACATGGCTCGCCCTAGCCGGAGCAGAGAGACCTCCCGGAGGCCCCGAGTTGGAGGTTCTGACGACCATTATGTGCGGAAGACGGACAGACCTATGCCACCATTCCCTCCTCGCAGCATTACCTCGGGGAGTTTTGATGCGGTTGACCGCAGATTTACTTGGGTTGCTGAGGGCCCGACAGGAGAGGCTGCTACCTCTGAGGGTACTGTTGAGGTCTCCCGGATTACGAGGAGGCAGGGGAGCTATGTTTATGATCGCTCGGGCGGCTATCCATCGCACTTCCCACTGGACCGACATCTTCTGCCTTTTGTTCAGAGTTTTGTGCCTCCTGGAGCAGAGGCCGATGACTCCCGCCTGTCGGGAGAGAGTCGCCGTCTTGAACAGGCCATATTGCTGGGGTGGGATAGCATGCAGGGCACTTGCACTTTCTCCTATCCAAGCTTCCTAGAGGGTTTTGTGCGGCAACGGCAGTACCCTGACCAGAGGAGTCTGGGTTTCTTCAGGGAGTTTAACAGTTTCACTGTTCGAGCAGTGCCGTCTTCACCAACTGTTTGGCATCTGTCTGGGCATCACAGGGTCGCGAACGTCACCATTAACGGGATGTTTCTGACTCCCTCTGGCGCAGCTTTTGCGCATGATGACTATGATCACGACTGCTTGCTGGAGAGGATTTTGGCACAGAAGGCCCCCAGCTGGTACGGGAGGTGGGCCGTCATCCCTTTCCACTGCTACCGTCGTGGTGCCACAGGGTGGCTGCAGGGCGTGCTAACAGTTTACAGAGCAGCACTTGACAGGGCAGGCATTCGCCATGCGGTTACATCAGCTTTGTATTTTTATCCTTGTCATACAGGATTGATCCAGACCTTAGCTGAAAGGTTCAATCGGCGTTGGAACACATTTATGACTGCTGAGGGAGAGATTTCACTGGACCTGTGAACCTTCCACAGGATTTCTGGCCTTCTCGTTTGTGGACAGCCGTACGAGTTGTCCCTGGATGATGTGCATATGAGTGCTTCGGATAGAGCAGGCCGATATCTCCTACCCTATTGCTTCAGGTATCTGATGAAGACCTGGAGGGACTTAGCCCTTGTGGGCAAAGAGAGAGCTGCACGGACGCCGAGGGTGACCCTGAATGCTTAGGTTACACACTTTTACAGCGGTCCCTACTGTTTCTACGAGGAGTTTGCTTCCTCGGGCATGACTTGGGAGCAGTGCCGGGAGGTAGAACTCCGATTTGCTTCACACCCTCGTCACTTACCCGCCCCAGCGTAGGGGTGGAACTCGAGGGAGTTGTCGCCGTTGACGTACCTGGCGGCTTACTTGGCTTACTGGCTGGCCAGTTTCGTGATCCCTCGTGGAGAGGAGGGAGTTCTGCGAGCAGAGGTGATCCACCCGGCATGTTTGATGGCATGTGGTCGCAGGATTGCTATTGCTCCGGCCGCGCTGGCGAACATTTATCATTCCTTCGGAGCCCTGACTTCACATTCATCGCCGAGAGATAAGCACATTTTGATGCCCACCCATTATCTGAGTGTGTGGGTTGGCTTGCTGTTACCAGAGCTATCACAGAGGACGCCAGTGGATAATCCAGCTGCCCCGCTTATCTTTGCTTTTGCTGGTCACCCGGACCAGGATGCAGTTTTACAACTTGCTAGTGCTCGCCGTGCTTTGTCTTTCCTCCATACTAGGAGGGGTGAGAGTCTGGATTTCGATCATTGCTCCCACTCGTATTGTCCTTATTCAGAGTGGAAGGGTGACACAGTCGTCTGCAGGTTATCTTCATGGGCTCTGCCTTCGCTATATGCACTGGCATATTGGGTTGTCTGCATACGGCCCGGAGTTCCTAGTCTATCGCCGTTCCAGCACAGCAGTTCTTGAGCCATACTACCCGCACCGGTTCGCCAGGAACTTCGGGTATGATCAGGCCATACCCCCGAATGCGGACTTCCCTTTGACGCTTCGGCAGTATCGACAAAGAGATGTTCCTCTGGTAGCAGCTTCGTGGCACGGTTTCCTCCTCTGTGACGTAAAGGAGGAGTATCCTGTTCCAGAGCAGACGCTCAAAGGCTTTTTTGACATACAGTATGCGCGCTGGTGGTTCAAAATCAGCAACCTCTTCAGGCAACGGGCTGACACTATTCGAGCTGCTGAGGAGCGACGTCTGAAGAAGGAGGACCTGCCTCCCTTGTCACTGGATCCTGAGTTTGTTAGATCTCACTTTTCAGGAGTTGCCAGAGCTATCCGTGAGATAGAGGCCCGCTGGAGGGAGGAGGGACTCCCTGTTCCCAATAACAAGAGCCAGTATACTGGGGCTTTGAAGCCCTTGAGGAGCACGCCTGCTGCAGCTTCTACTTCTGGGTCTGCTCGCCGGGGAGCGGCCCTTGGACCTTCTGCAGCCTACTCCTGGTGGGAGGATTTGAAAGCCTCCTGCGGTCTGAAGACCAAATCTCAGCTGTCCGAGGCGGTTCCAGAGGGGGCGTTCGCAGGTAGTGCCTTCACCGACTGGAGGGCCCACATCATCAATGCCTGGGTTGCGCGGGCCCTGTGGAGTATGTTCCAGATTTGGAGGTGGCTGCCACCCCCAATGCCATCTTGGCTATTGTCGACAAGGTTGCCCGGGCCCTCGGTTTGAAATCCGATCAGATCATTCTGAAGCCCGAGAGGATCATTGGGGAGCCGGGTATACGCTAAATTATTCAGCCCTGTCCCGTTTTGTTCTGCAATTTAAGATGCTTATGTCATACAATCTTTTATCATTTGCAGAACATACCAGTGGCCAGGAGGCTCATGCTCGTGGGAAGAGGCCTCGGGTCGAAGGCCGAGAGGATGATCCGCAGCCCACCGCCCACTTGCGTTCTGAGGAGGCATCTCTCACTCCAGCGGAAGTTTCCAGTAAGGGCAAGGGAGTTTTATTTCACATTAGCATTACAACATGTTTATGCAATGTTGTAACTTGACTATTTTCTCCCTTTTTGATGCAGCTCCTCCAGAGACTCAGGCTACCGCGAGCTTTTCTCCCCGCCCCGAGAATGTATTCACAGAGGCGGGGTTGGAGGTGGATGAGTCCCTTCCTGATATTTAGTGTGGACATTGAGGGATTAGACCCTCTCGCCGACGATTATACACCTGTGACTGGCAATTCTCCCGCGCTTGACACGGGGGGACCTCCGTTGCTCAGGATTCAGGTAAGTGCTTTTCATACTTAACCCTTCTTTCATTTTCTTTCAAATACAGGAAGTATGTGCTTTGGCTAATATAGCATCGCCTGTTGCAGGGACTCCCGGAGTTCAGCTCACTCTCCCCGTCGTAGTTAGCTGAACTCCGGAGAAAAGTGAGTTGAACTCCGGTAAATGAGTGGTCATGGAGAGTCACTTGAGTGAGCATGCCCTCCACATTAGAACCTAAGGGAAAGACATTGGGATTTCTTTGACAGTCAAACAAAGGTGTTCGGACGTTAGGCCGATGTAAATCAACACTGACTTCGGTCAGTGGGGAGAGGTCCAGCACCCGAACTCAAATCGTCTGATACTATGCGCACCCACGGAATAAACCTCTATAGATAGAGGAATGTCTCTTTTCAAAAAGAACATTTTAAATGTCTATTTTTCTATAAAAAATTCCGTGGTCTACACTTATCCATCCTTAATTTTTGTCATGCGGTTGAACAGGGACTTATTCCCTGTTATGTGTCTCGAGCACTCACTATCCAGATACTACATTAAGTTTTTGGTGCTTGGACACTCCTGCAAGGGAATTAAAAAAAAGGATTTAAGGACGCAAATGGCTCTAATCCGTTTGAATATCTTCATGAAATATGCATGTAAATGCAATGGGACAAATCTTCTTCTAGATTTAAAGTTAGAATCTGATCTTAGAGCTTTGTCATTCATTCTTATGTATATACATGTTTTCAAACCGATCTGGCTGTAGGTTCTAGGCCGCACTGCCTACTTCTGCACAAATCTAAATGAAGCAGGGGATGACCTACTATATTTACATGCGTATGATGCATGACCAAACTTACCACAATGAATGCATGAATTAGGATGAGATGATGATTTAACAAATTTTATTGGCACATGCATGCTTTTAACTTTATGAACTACAGCAGGACGGTATCCCAATTCTCGCTTGTCAACAGACTTCCTCGAGATGGATAAAAATAAGTCCAACTTTTTCTGAGAGGTGGTGAACTTTCGAAGATCCTTTGCAAGAATATCATTATCAGATGTTATTTCTATAACCTATTTTTCTAAGAATTCCTTCTTAGACATTTATTTTTCTATTATCTTCCCGCAAAGTCTTTAGGATCTTACTTTTGGACTTGTTTTTTTCATGCTTCTTAAAGAAGCTTGTAAACAACTTGTCATATGACAACTCATGTTTGTCATCACTACTAAAATCATCAAAAGTATCAGATGGGTTGTCAAAGGTTACATCAAGGTCTTTATGGTCTGCCATGAGATCTACATGCTGATCTTCCTCCTCTAAGACGGAGTTGTTCGATTATTCTGATTTGTCTTCATTGCTCCATGTTGCGGCCATGGCCTTAGCTTTTAACTTTTTTGTGTGTGATGCCAGAGGTTTTGGTGGACTTCTTGTTTGTGCTCTTGCCCTTGAGGTCCCTAGTGGCTTTTACCCTACATTAGCCTCTGACATGTCCAGACTTGCCATAGTTGTAACACTTTATCCTTTTGAGACCATCTTTTCTGGATGATGAACCCTTCTTCTTATTCCTCAGGATCCTCTAAAGCTGTTTAAATAGCATGACTGCCTCGTCACTGTCTTCACTAGACGTGGACTTTTGACTCCTCATCGCTACTCTCAGTCTTGGCTTTCAGACCAAGAGTTTTCTTCTTGGAGTCTTCTCTTTCCCTCTGGTTGTGTAGTTTCAACTCATGGATAGCCAGATTCCCAAAGAGATGAGCTAAAGAGTAGGTGGTGAACTCCTGAGCCTCCTCAATGGCTGACTTTGGGAGTCTGCTCAGGTAGTAAGAAGCGCGGTATCTTCCTTACTAGCCTTGTCATCGTACTTCTTACCCAGTTCTTTCAGACTATTCACCAGAGAGGTGAACCTTGTTTCTATCTCCTTTATAGTCTCGCCATTCTACATCTTGAATAGTTCACACTTAGTGACTAAGAGGTTGATCTTGGTCTCTTTAACCTGAGACGTACCTTCATGAGCTACTTCCAGCTTGTCCCAGATCTCTTTGACTGTGCAACAGGTGCACACTCTGTCAAACTCGTCTGGGCTGAGTGTGCAAAACATCAGGCGGAGTGTTCGAGCGTTCAATGAGGGCATCTCTTTCTCAGCTTTACCATTAATCTCTGGGAGTGGTGATTACTCTGTCACCTTTCTTAATAACCAGCCATAGATCGAAGTCTACCCCCTTTATGTAGTTCACCATTCTGATCTTTCAATAGGGATAGTTGTATCCGTTGAAGAGAGGTGGCCGGCTGGTGAAGTGACCTTCTTGCAGAGCGAGGTTGCTTTTGTTCTCAATTCGGCTCGTGTCATGATCTTGCTCCTAGGTGGTTAAATCTGTCATAAAAGAGACCTACAAGCACTCTGATACCACTTATTAGTAGCCGAGCACAACCTAGAGGGAGGTGAATAGGTGTGCCGATGAAAATAATCACACATTAAAATTAAACGTTAAAATGCCACGGAAATAAAAAATGAAAAATCGCAAGCAGCCACAAGAACACCCCGATTTTTATTATGGTTTGGTCAGCCCTCCTTGGCTTCCCTACGTCTAGTCCCCTACAACTTGCCGGGGTTTCCACTAACCTTTTACCAAAGGTTACACTCGCTATTTTTCAGAGTCAGCTCCCCAATTGATCTTAACAAGAGTCAGCAGATCATTTCCCAATAGTTTTCCAGGAACCACAAGCTCAACTGATTTTGATCAGGCCTCAACAAATCAACCAGTCACACCCAGCGACTTAATTTTTCTGGTGATCTCGCACCTGCTAGCTTTCCAGGCACTAGTCACCCAACTAATTTTTACGATATCAGTAGACCAACCTAGCACACTCAATGTTGGTTACCCCAGAGCAACAAATGTTCTTCTTACTGTCAGATGGACAAATACAAGGTTCCACTGCTATGCACCTAGATGAGTGGATAGTCGTTCTATAAAGTACAACAAAAACAAATACACTAACAGACCGAGGAGGAAGATAATAGAATGTCCTTGAAGAATAATATCCTCCTCTTTATTGTTTCCTAGGATGAAAGACTTCAAAAAAGAAGATTTCAACATAATAAAGTCCTCCCTTGACGTGAGTGCGTAGGAAGAGGAGCTATGGGATCGCTTTGAATACAAGGAAGGCACTTTTAAGATTATCTTTTGTTCAGCTTGTTTTTTCCAATACTCTATCCTCCTTTGCAAGTCTAGGCTATTTATAGATCCAGGCTTCATTGTATCGGTTAAATCCAATCACAAGGTTTGGCAGGTCAAATTGGCTGTTACGCTTCCACCTGCTTTGTGAGTGAGCACACGTTGTTCTCGAGATGATAGGTGAATCAGATCTTCTGCTGCCGAAGATACATTTGTCTGTCCTCTTCATTTGTGCAACCTGCCCTCCTGACTACTGTCATCTATATATCTGAAACAATGTTAAAACTATTTCTCCTATATAGGGCCGTGAGATAAGATAGGCAAATTCAAATTGCAAACGTCAATGAATAAAGTGTACAAAAAATAATGTCATTTTTGCACATAAAAATATATCTTGCGATATTGAGTGGTGCACAATAAGATATAAGAAGTATTTTATATGTTCTTGGAAATGAAAGAATATCTCAACGGACACTATGCATTTAATGCGGACGTATTGTTGAGTTGACTATTCAACATTGTATTTCAGATGGCATCAACGTTTGTGATTTTATCGAAAAAATGCATTCATAAGATTTAAATAATGTATATATAATTTATGTGCATGGCGCTATAGAGTTTAAGTATTGCGTAGACACTGAACTATATAATTTTTCGTTTAGCACAATCAACAAAGATATACTTTTGACCAAGTCAAAAGTGTAATATATATATATATATATATACACACACACACACATCATCATCATCATCATCATCAGAGCCTTATCCCAATTAATTGGGGTCGGCTACATGAATCTTGTTCCGCCAAAGATTTCTATCAAGTGCAATATTCGTATTTAAACCCAAGAAACTAATGTCCTTCCTAATAACATCGCACCATCTCATTTTAGGCCTTCCCCGAGCTCTTTTACTAGCATCCACTAAGATTTGGTCACATCTTTTAACCGGCGCTGAGTTAGGGCGACGACACACATGCCCAAACCACCTGAGTCTATTTTCTCTCATTTTACTATCAATTGGAGCTATCCCTAAGTCCTTACGGATACGCTCATTCCTAATCTTGTCTTTCTTAGTCTTGCCACACATCCATCTCAACATCCTCATCTCTGCTACACACATTTTGTGGATGTGTTCCTTTTGTACTGCCCAACACTCGGTACCATATAACAAAGCAAGTCTCACAGCCATTCTATAAAATCTCCCTTTGAGTTTCACAAGCATACGACGATCACAAAGGACACCTGATGCATTTCTCCATCTTAACCAGCCTGCCTTAATCCTATGTGTAACGTCATCATAAATCTCTCCATTCTCTTGTATGATAGACCCTAAGTATCGAAAGCTACTATTCTTCTGAATGTTATGTCCATCAATTAGAACCATGTCTTCCTGAACCACTCTCCCATTACTAAAATTACAGTGCATAAACTCTGACTTACTCCTACTAATTTTAAAACCTTTAGACTCCAAGGCAAGTCTCCAACGCTCTAACTTAGCATTTAGAGCATCAATACTCTCATCAATTAAAACAATATCATCTGTAAAAAGCATACACCAAGGGATATCCTCATGCAATTGTTTAGTTACTTCATCCATAGCTAAGGCAAAGAGATACGGACTTAGTGCTGAACCTTGATGCAAACCTATAGAAACGGGAAATTCACCAGTCTCCCCAGCAATAGTTCGAACACTAGTAATAGCGTCGTCGTACACACACACACACATACCGCCTTATTTGAATGAAAGATAAAATTAAGACAACGAGATTTTGTCGTTTAATGAAAGTAGCTGAAATATCTACCCATTCGTCTAGGCATTCTATTTTACTTTTTATTTTAGAACGAAACATCGTCTATCCTTGATTTTTGTCGTTTTCCACTTAAACAAAGTATCGTCTAATACTTCGCCTATTTATAGTTCTATTCGTTTAATACTTTCAACTTGATAGTTTATACGAAATTCCATCTCTCAACTTTTGTCATTTTTCACTTAAACTGAATATCGTCTAACTCATCGTCTATCGTGAGTTAGACAAAGTTTCGTCTAACGCATTTCAGTGTCGTCTATTTCTGATTTTTTGTTGTTTTCCTCTTTAGACGAAATATCATCCAACTCTTCTTCAGTCAGACGATGTATCTTCTATCTTGAGTTTTTGTCCTTTTCCTTTTAGACGAAGTATCGTCTAACTCATTGTCTATCGTAAGTTAGATGAAGCATCGTGTAACGCTTCTTCAAATAGACGATGTACCGTCTAATTTACTTTTTTTACTTAGACAATGTATCGTCTAACCCTTCGTCTATCCTAGGGACTTAGACGAAGGATCGTCTAACTCTATTTCTTGTCGTTTTGCTCGTTAAACAAAATATCGTCTATGTTAAGTTTGATTAGACAATGTTTCATCTATCACTCAGTCTTTTGTTTACTTAGACAATATTCAATTTATTTAATTCTATCCCATATATTTAATTGTTTCTGATTTAATTTTATGGAGACCTGAATTACGTTAAACCTATAATCTTATTTAGCAAGACTAAAATAAATAATTATTTATTTTATCATAATCTAAAATAATGAATTTGTGAAAAAAGATATTTTCCCAACAAAAGGACTTGGTTGCACTGAAGCATCTCTCTCTCTCTCTCTCTCATATATATATATATATATATATAATCCGTCCTCATGAGGAGATCAAGCTGGTGTCACACAGGTGGTCGAGGCGGGTAATGCAGTGAACAGTAAAGGGTGATTGCAAATGAAGGTGTAACAGCAAAGTACAAAGAGAGAGATGGGATCAAAGTAAGGTGGTAACTACCTCACAAGTGGAACCAATAGATGCCATGTTTTGGCTCACGTGAGATCAGCTTAAGGAAATGTTCGGAAAGGAATATGGAAAGGATTCCAAACATCGGAATCCCCAACGTGGCGTAATCTTTTTTGAACACACCATAGGCACCTCGGCATATGTGGAAAATAGGTTTTAAGGGAGAAGAGAGATATAGACTCAAAAGTGGGAGGGATAATATCCAAAAACTCCTTGTGAGCTTTTGGGAAGGAGGCATGGATTTCTAGTCATAAAAAGTGGTTAAAAAGTGAGGAAGACAGTACAGGACATTAATGCTAACCCTTTCTAATAAAAAATACAAGGGCATTGAAGTAAATTACTTCCTGAATAATTCACAATCTAATGAAATATCCAAATGGAATTCTCAACCCAAATTGTCATCGTTAAAAATATTTACCTTTTGCCCTCTCAAAAAAGTATGAGATTATAAGCAAAAATAAAATCCTATATTTTTACCAAATGCGGCCTAAATCAGGTTGACTGGGGTTGCTCCTGCCAATGAACAGACGATATCCGTCCACTGCTAGAGGTGTATCAACTAGTTCTATGATCAAGAAAAGTTCCTCCCATGGTGATATTTGCTGGGAAACATGAATCTGGGGTCAAACTAGGGTCAGCCAGTCAAAAACCTGACCAAATCCACTCTGATTCTGAAATTCTGATTTAGGCTAACCAGCATTTAAAACTCTGATGGGAGCACTATTAGTAACAGAAGAGGAAAAGTTCACCTCCATGAGCAACATAAGGAAAAACATGTTCTCAACCAGAATTGTGTGAAAAAAGCTCTCTGTAGTGTAGTCAAGGAACTTCCTAGTTTTAATTGGAAACGATGTCCACAAGAAAATGCCCCAAAATCCATTTATGATCCTAGACAACTTCCAGAGCCAAGAAAAGGCCAACAGGAATTCATCTCTTTATTTAAAGATTCTCAGAGTGATGGCGCAGGTTTTACGAGTCTGGAGTTTGTGCATCACACTGACATACCACAGAGCTCTGATTGGTCTGCAGTGTTTTTTTCCCTTCTGTTTTGGCACTGTATGGGTAATAGGCATGTAATGGTCTTGATTTATAGTATGTAGTTCTTAATGCTGAGAAATATACACAACTCACAAATTACACTATAAAATCCACACTCCTCAAAAATATAAGAATAGTAAGATATCCATCTAAAAAAGAAATTGAGATAAAAGGTATGAATAAGAGATATAATAATTAACTGCACCAAACTTAACAATGTTAATCGATAAGAATTCTGCATAGAGAGAGACATAATTGCATCATATGAATTTTGGTCATGATCTCAAAAATTAGGTGAAGTTTTAATGAATCTCGGGAAAGGTGTAAATGATGATTCAATATAACAAACAATATTTTTTAACAAGGAAATAACATCCAAAATACTATATGTGTACATGTGCATGAAGTGGCTTACGCAAGTTCACTTGTTATTTTGCTTAAGCTGAAACTAGAAAAAGTAATTAAACTGAATATTGGATGTGAGCCCGGGGTTTGCTAGGTTCCCCATTATCAATAAATAAATAAACTGAATATTGACAAAAAAGCAAACGGCACTTTTCTTTTGTTTCACTAACTTGTAATTTAATCAAAGGCAAATACAAACCTAGATATGGCTAAGAACACATAAAGAAACATGTTTCAGTATCTCAACGCTAGAAATCCAATACTAAATGATGCATCTTGATGTTGGCCTTTTCCTTTGCTTCAGATGTTCTCAAGATGAAAAATTATAACCAGAAATATCATAGGAGATTACGTGTTTACCCATTTCCGAAATGTTCTTCCCCCCAGGTCCTCGACCAACCTATAATGTTGAAAGAACTCGGTTAAGGGAGAATCACCTAAGATATATCAATCTAGACAGCAAAGATTGTCATGTGTGTATAAGAGAGAGGCGCGCGCGCGCGCACACACACACACATGTTGAAAGATAAACTTAAAGGATGGATAACGGTCACCAACATATGGAACATACATACATACATACATACATACATACATACATACATACATATATATGAGGAGGGATCCGTTGCCACTGGTGGCAACGGAAGAGCAGTGCCACCAGTTTCAAAATCACATGATTCAATCTTAAATTTTCAATCCATACAGTTAAATCTTCTCTGCTATTAGAAAACTACTTGTGGATTAAAAATCATACGGTTCCAACATTTATTTCTTGTGCATCAGATGGACATAAAATGAACGGCTTAGATTGTACAATTTTTTGTATCATATAATATCAATATTTTTGATATCAGATTTGAATAATTTATCATGTGTAGTTAAATTTATGATAGTATAGAAGATTTAACGGTGTGGATTGAAATTTTAATATTGAATCATGTGATTTTAAAACCGGTGGCACCAATACATACATATATATACATATATATATATATATATATATGCAAAAGATCAAAATAAGGCCAGGAAAATGAAATTGATAATATTAAGATGTCAGAAGTGGAGGATGCTTTAAGGAAAATGAAAGTGGGTAAGGCCTTAGGACCAGATGGCATATCTATTGAAGTATGGAAAGGCCTAGGAGATATTGGTATTCAGTGACTAACTAAACTTTTTAATAAAATTTTAAAGGAACGGAGAATGCCAAAAGTTCGGAGGAAAATTGTTGTAGTTCCTTTCTATAAAAACAAAGGAGATATTCAAAGCTACAATAATTATCGTGGAATTAAACTTATGAGTCATACTATGAAACTTTGGTAAAGAGTAATCGAAAAACGCCTCCGATATATGACTACTGTATCGAAAAATCAGTTTGAATTTATGCCAAATAGATCTACTACAGAAGCTATTTTCGTACTACGGCAGCTAATGGAGAAGTATAGAGAGATGAGAAAAGATTTGTATATGATTTTTCTTGATTTAGAGAAGGCGTATGATCGAGTACCGAGAGAATTGATTTGGTGGACATTAAGAAAGAAAGGAATGTCTCAAGTCTCAAGGATATGTTGATTTGATTAAGGATATATACGACGGTGCTATTACTAGTGTTCGAACTATTGCTGGAGAGACTGGTGAATTTCTAATTTCTATAGATTTGCATCAAAGTTCTGCACTAAGTCCGTATCTCTTTGCCTTAGTTATGAATGAAGTAACAAAACAATTGCATGAGGATATCCCTTGGTGTATGTTATTTGCAGATGATATTATCTTAATTGATGACAGTATTGATGTTGTAAATGCTAAGTTAGAGCGTTGGAGACTTGCCTTGGAGTCTAAAGATTTTAAAATTAGTAGGAGTAAGTCAGAGTTTATGCATTGTAATTTTAGTAATGGGAGAGTGATATAGGAAGACATGGTTCTAATTGATGGGCATAACATTCCGAAGAGTAGTAGCTTTCGATACTTAGGGTCTATCATACAAGAGAATGGAGAGATTTCTGACGACGTTACACATAGGATTAAGGCAGGCTGGTTAAGATGAAGAAGCGCATCAGGAGTCCTCTGTGATCGCCGTATGCCTGTGAAACTCAAAGGGAGGTTTTATAGAACGGCTATGAGACCTGCTTTGTTATATGGTATCGAGTGTTGGGCAGTACGAAAAGATGTGTGTAGCAGAGATGAGGATGTTGAGATGGATGTGTGGCAAGACTAAGAAAGACAAGATTAGGAATGATCGCATTCGTAAGGACTTAGGGATAGCCCCAATTGATAGTAAATTGAGAGAAAATAGACTCAGGTGGTTTGGTCATGTGCTTCGTCGCCCTAACTCAGCACCGGTTAAAAGATGAGACCGAATCTTAGTGGATGCTAGTAAAAGAGCTCGGGGAAGGCCTACGGGGAAGACCTAAAATGAGATGGTGCGATGTTATTAGGAAGGACATTAGCTTGTTGGGTTTAAATATGAATATAGCACTTGATAGAAATCTTTGGCGGAACGATGTTATTAGGAAGGACATTAGCTTCTTGGGTTTAAATATGAATATAGCACTTGATAGAAATCTTTGGCGGAACAGGATTCATTATATGATGATGCAAAAGACGGCCTATGTCATTAAAACGACGTTAATAGTTTATCTCTGGGATGTCTAATTAGTGAATCCTCATCCAACATCCTTTAGCAGACATAAATTATGTGATTGACCTTTCCCTTCCAGCCCATTAGATTTTCCATTATCCATAATTTGCTGGACTAAACTTCAGTTATAGAAGGGGGATGTACACCAAGTTCTTTAGATAACTACAACAGAAGTACAACTAACTACAAATGTTTACTGAGTTGCACACTGAGGACCCGCAAAGATTCGAACTCAGTTTACCGGACTCAAAGAGTCCAATGAACTAATCACCAGACCATGGAACCACCATCGACACCAACTTTATCCAAGATGAATAGATTTTTTTTCCTTTTTCCTGACAACCAAGTAGGTCTCACTCTCCACAGGTGAAAGAGAGGCAATGATGAGACCAAGTTTAGTTCACATTCCACTACCTTTAAACACTAATACAAAGATTGTTACAACCGCACCCCCTACCCTGCCGAAGAAAATCCTATAGTAGAATCCACTCTTGGAGCTTTTAACATTGCAGGCCCTGAGGCCTGTGATGCCATCATCACTGGCTCCAATTTCAGCGCTATGGATGGCACAGGCAGAACCGTCTACAGACAGACACCACCATGTCACAGGAGAAAGGCCCGACCTTTCTCTGCTTTCAAAGGACCCATGACATGAAGGTGGACCTCGTGGCAGGAGGAGCCCTGACACTAGACTTTCAGAAGCTCCCATGGCCATCAGAGATCATTCTACTAGAGAGAACCCCAATGTCCTTACAACCCTCAAAACTCAATGTTGCCACTGCCTGTCTCAGTACTTGGAGAAGGGGCTTCTACTGTGTCCAATGATCTTGTTGCAGGTCCACAGCGAAATGCACTACAACCATGCCTAGCATCATCACACAGCCCCCAAAAACTTGATGCCACTGCTGCTTGACAAATGATAGCACCGCTGCACAAATTGCAGAATTGGGACTTCATTTGAGAGATTTCATGGTCTATTTTGCTGATTGGACCTTGTTTTCCTGCTTTCAGCCTTTCACTTCTCCCTCTGCTTGGGATTTGCTTCCTGGCTACTTCCAACACGAGTATATCCCTAAGATGGACATTCAGCTAAGTCAGCAACTACATAGCAGGGCAGCCATGCTTCAGTTAAACTTGAAGGCTCAATGACTGAGGCTATGTTGAAGGTTCCATGCCCACACTTGTCATATATTCTACCTCTTGTCATATATTCTACCTTGGTTAGCCTCACAACCAACAGCTATGCATCTTCCTTGGCCTCCTTAGGTTCCAGCTTCTTGAGCTTGACACTTGAGGCACAGCAAGCAACCAATAAAGGGTGGCATACATCCTTCAGTCAATTGATCTCCCTATTCACCTGGATCCGGTGCTTCTTCCTACCTCATGCTCGCTATGGTATGGCATGCATGTATTTTCAGGTTGGGAATGCTTCAGAGTATCAGCTCTATTCAGTAAGGGGATCCATACTCGTCAGGGAGAGCACACAGCACACCAGCCCATCGTTTTAGTAATGTTGAGCTCGATTTGCTGTAAGATGAGTCCAGGCTCGTTAGAGAGTGTTTATGCAATATACAGCATGCCCGTCATTGCATTGATCTGTTTGTGATGCACCTGCTTATGGAGTTTGTGCTTCTCTGAGCACTGCTACATCGAGATCCTCTGCCTTCTCAAAGTTAACCACCTCAGAGTTTGATGTAGAGGAAACCCAGTTAACCTTCTTGTGCAGGCTCCATCGGGTTTTGAACTAACAGGTTCTGCTTGTCCTTCTCAAACCGATATGCAACTTTTCAGGCTACTATTGCGTCCATTTCATCTGAACCCACTGGACCTCCTGCTCACTCCTAGTCTCACTATTGTCATCAGTATGTCCAATAGGGGCATTTGACCTACTCTATAATTTTTGTTGCAGATCTAGCAACTTTTACACCTGCAGCTCCGGTTACTCCCTCTACTGCTCTCACTGTGACTCCAGATCTGACTCAATTTGGTAATCAACTTCAGCAAATTTAGCAGTTGTTTTGCTTCGCAGGTCATCTAGTCAGTATGCTCCGATTCTACCTTTTTTCGTCCAATACTGCTCCTACCTAGATTATCTACACTAGATCTTCACACCATACAACCGTCAATCATGCCCTTCTTTCCAGTTGCTCTTTCACTTCATCCCACCTTTAAACCCAGTGTTTATGCCGCTCTTCTTTGTGTGTCTCAATATGGGACCATTCCCCTTAATCTGACACCTTGGACTGGTTCACTCTTTTGCTTCATTTACCACAACCTTTCATGAACCCATTTTATGCTTGTCATCTAGGTTGTAAAGTGGGTAGTCCATATCAGTTAGAGCACATTCATCTTCCTTGTTCAGGCATTCCTTCCTCTTACATTGCTTCTGTCTTCTCTATTACCAACTTTGACTCCAAATGCTTGGTCATATTGATGGGACCCATTTTAAGGCTTTATTTTAGTTTGAAGTCACAGGCCTTGAGATTTTACACATTTTTATCTAGTTGCGAGATTGCAGGTTGGCAAAACACTTGGTCTTTCCATTTTCTTCATGCAAGTTTGTACATGTAGGCCCTTTTGTTTATGTTTATTCTGATATCTAGACCCTAGAACCCTTGCATCGTATGACAGGATGCTTCTATTATGTAAGCATATTGACGACTTTTTTCATTTTACCATGCTCACTATAGCAAATATTTACATCAAACTATAAACAAGTGGAACATATTCTTATTCCATTTCAGGATGTTTAAAGAACTAAATTATTACTCCACATCCAGACGCATATGTACCAGACAAAAGAGAAACAATAATTAGAGAAAAATGTACAGGGCAAGATTATGACAGCTTTTAAAACAAGAAATGGGTTCAGAAGGGCAAAAAAGACATACGGTCACCACCAGGAGATACATGCCATGTCTCCCCTTGACGAGAACCTATTCCCGCAAAGAATCTCTCCTCCCACTTGTCCCCCCATTTAGCACCTACTTCAGTCTCTGCCCATTTATCTGTCCTGAGAAGAAAAGGAAAGAAGTCAAGAACAATTATGTTCCAACATCACTGATATTATGCAATGGCATCAAAGAGCATCAAAGAAGGATCACATCCTCTGGGGAATATAGCAGGGCCCCAAAAGTGGATTTAGTAACATAGAGCAATATTGTTTCATATGTTGAGTTTATCATGCATGGAATATCCCCTTTTGAACTGCTTACAGTGACCTCATTTCAGTATGAAAAAATCTTTAACCATTTACCGCACATAAAACATGCACCTAAGAGATGATTGTCAAAGAACTAGGCCACATTCACTTGAACAATGCACCGATTAGCTAACCAGCAGATCTGAAGTAGAAGCGTGAGAAAATTAATACATAAGGTTCATCATAAATTTTATCAACAATGGTTGTCCTTTCCCAACCACAAAGTTTGCAACTACATTCCACATAGTTTTGCAGATATTCAAAACAAAAAGGAGGATACACCACAGTTTTTAACCCCATTAAACAGATTTCTACCTCAGACAGATTTTGTTTTTTTTTTCTTTTTTTTTCCTTAACACAGAAAAGTATGCTGAGACAGAAGAACAAATATTTTGCTACTTCTGTTTACTGTCTGTACTTTTACATTTTTGCTTTCCGATTTTTTTAAATAACTTCAGTATGGTTACTGCAACTTTTGTGAAAGTGGATGGTACCACTGAATATATTTATAAGAAAAGAGGGCTTTACAAGGGCTTTACAAGTGTAGTATGTGTAATCTCAAAATATCCATATATATCCCTGTACAAAAAAGGTCACATCAAAAAGATGTGACAACCCTTAGAATTTCTTGACTCTACACTACAAAGAAGATTATCCCACTCTCACCCTCTCCCCAACAAAATCCCCGACTCTCTCAGGGATGGTGGCCTCCTTTCTGATAATCCTGCCACTTTTCTCTCCCCGTAAGACCAATAGGGTGGCATAGAGGATGAGCCACCAGATCCACTGTTGAACACCACAAAAGTCACAAGTATTTTCTGATATTCCAAACAAACTATAGAAATTAAAATGCATTATGCCATGGCCAGAAACGATACGAGATCGTCGCCATCACATAAGCATCCATGGGCATTTCATCAAACACAGGAAGGGCGGTACAAAGTCATGCACACATGTTCCATAAAACTAAGATTTTCAATATTTAAAGACCCATATATGTTTTGTCAAACAGTAGATGGGCGGCCGGAGTCATGTACCACTCATAAAGTCTACACTAAGTCAAACTTTTAGCTTTTATGACGTGTAGACATTCTATCAAACACCTAGTGGGCGCACACAATTATACACCCAATTGACAAAATTGACACAGTTAAATTTTTTAGTGTCATTGGGGTGCTCCCATGGCAATAAATCAAATGATCCCTACCCCAGGGTTTAGGCAAGACGGCAACACAAGGGGTCAACTACAAACAAACGAAGTCCTCTATGCCTCCACGTGTTGCTTTGCTGGAAAGGAGGCCAGAAAAGACAAAAAAAATCCCCCCACAAGTGAGGGGGGGGGAACCATCCTCCTCCCTCTCTCCTTGGCGCGGGCAAGACAAGAGAGAGAGGACCCCCGGTGGGGGACCCCCTCTCCCCGCTGCTTCTCCTCTCTTCTCTTTTCAAATTAAGAACGGGGAGGACCCCCGGTGGAACCCACCAGGGGTACCCCCACTCCCCACCATTGTTGCTGCTTCTTCTCTTCAAAACAAAGGAGGGGTGGGGGGGACCCCGGTCCTTCCTGCTGTTGCTGCTCCGTTTCATAAAAGAGGGGGGGAGGACCCCCGGTGGAAGCCACCAGGGGTACCCCCTCTCCCCCACTTTTGTTGCTACTGTTATTCAAAACCAGAGGGGGGGACCCCCAGTCAACTCCACCGGGGGTCCCCCCCCCTCCTCTTGCTACTGCTGCTGCTACAGATCGGGAAGGGGGGACCCCCGGTCAATCCCACCGGGGGTACCCCTCTCCCCCTTTTGCTATTGCTTCTCTTCTAAATGAAGGAGGAGGATCGTCCTGCTGATGTTGCTCTTCTAAATAAAGGAGGAGGGGGAGGACCCCCGGTTAGGGCCACTAGGGGTACCCTCCCCTCGGTCCCTCTTGTTGCTATTGCCAGGAGGTTCCACCCATCAAAATTCCAGTGCAGAAGAAGAAGAAGAAGACGAGGAGGAGGAGGAGGGGCTAGAGTGTGGTCATCACCCTCAAAGGCCCCCCCGAGGTTCCGGTCACCTCTTTTGGAGGTGGTGAGCTTAAGGAAAGTCTCATCCCTTAATGCTTCTTTGTTCTTGCTATGAAAAGGGTAGGAAGGGGTCAAATCCACCGGCAGTGCCACCCCCCCCTCCCTTCTCTATTGTTGCACACTACCAGGGGTACTCCTCCCTCCGCGAAGTACCACCGGGGGTGGCCCCCCTGCTCTCCATTGCGCATGAAACAAAAGAAGAAAAGAAGAAGAAGAAGAGAAAAGGGAAAAGAAACTCACCTCCACCACAATCCACAGGGGGTGATGCCTCCTTCTTGGCCTCCCCAACACCTATAAAAGGGGGAGAGAGCGGCCAACAAGGGAGCTCTCTTTTTGGGACGCTTGCTCATAGCACACTTGGAAGTTGGAAGCCTTGGATGAGAAGAAGTTGTTTTCTTTCTCCTTTCTTCCCTTGAAGCCTTGAAGTGAAGATTTGAAGTTAGTCTTGAAACTGTTGAAGCCTGCACAAGCATAAGGGGCGGCCTTGTTCAACCCAAGTTTTGTTAAGAAAATTTGGAAGTTTGCTTAAAAACCCCTACACTAGGCTATGTTCACAAAAATACCCTCACATGAGGGAAAGTTGTTCCATTCATCATGAATGAAGAAAAGATCAAACTATAAATCTATGAACTTTTAATTCTGGGATTCTCAATGGCAAATTAAGAGAAGAACCCTACAGAAATTCAAAATTATAGTTTTATCCCGAAACTGAAAAAAAATCAAAGTATAAACCTATGAACTTTTAGTTCTGGGATTCTCAATGGCAAATTAAGAGAAAAACCCTACAGAAATTCAAAATTATAGTTTTGTCCCAAAACTTTGAGAAATTGCACAAAAATCCAGAAAAAATACAGTAAAAGACAAAAAAATCCATAAAAATCAAAGAATACACAAGGATGCTCCAATCAAGGGAAAATTACAGAAGAGACCCTTTGCTGTTCAAAAATTACAGCAAATTGCTGAAAAACCTTTGAAAGGTGAGAAATTGCAGGAAAAATCTTTAAAGGAGGGAAAATTGTAGCAATACCCCCCCCATGGTGGAGAAATTACATAGAAACCCTTGAAAGGATAAAAATTGTAGAAAAACCCTTGAAATGGAAAAAATTGCATAAATACCTCTAATGGTGAAAAAAATACAAAAATCCTAAAATACCATAAAATTATAGAAATACCCCCATTTGTGGGAAACTTGTATGAAAGCCATTATTTAGTCCAGAAACTACACAAAGCTCCTGGCCTGTCCAGAAATTACCAAAATGCTCTTGTTCCGGTTCACGTCATTTGCACGATTCACTGGAGAAGGACCACGGCCCTTCCCTAAAGCGGTGTGCGCTTTCCTAAGTCTGGCTTATGGCTAACCGTCTAAGTCCATATACCCTTTTCATGGCCAAGACTAATCATGTCCGAAAAATCTAGAAAAGGGGAGAAATTACAAATAAACCCTAAAAAGTCAAGAAATGACAGGAATACCTAAGAACTCAAGAAGTGACAGGTCTATTCCCACAAAGTCAAGAGATAACAAGAATGCCCAGGAAGTCAAGATGTGACGCGGCTATTCCCGAAAAGTCAAAAAATTATAGATATGTCCAAGAAGGGGGTATCACCAAAAAGTTAAGAAATGATAGGAATGCCTAGAAAGTCAAGAAGTGACAAGGCTATCTCTGAAATGTCAAAAAAATTACATAAAATATCCAGAAAGGGTAAGAAATTGCAAAAATACCCAAAAAGAATCAAAAGTCGCGGAAATGTCCCGAAAGGGTCAGAAAAGGTAAAAATGTCCAAAGTTCTTCTGAAAATGCAAGAATACCCCAATGTTTGGAAAAACTATAGAAATGCCCTGATAAAGGAAAGATTACAAATCAAGGATGACAGTACCGATTTAGGCACCAGTTTCGGTCGAGACCGAAACCAAAATGTATCGGTTTCGGTTGTGACCTAAATCAGCCAAAACCGGTTCAAAATATTCAAAAAAGGAAAAAATATAGAAAAATTGAAAAAAAAAAAGAAAAATATAAATAATCAGAAAAAAATCATTAGACATGTATTTGAGTGTAAAGAAATAGGATTAAGTGTAATAAACATGAAATAGGCATTGGACATGTTAAAGTAATATTCTTGAGTACACCTTAAGCATGAAGTAGGTTCAAGCAGTAAAATAAACCTAATTAGACAGTAAATATTACAGAAATTGAATGATCCTTACCCAAATGATGATGCACTAATATAGATAATAACTAGAAGAACCTTCTCCCTCATCGTCTGGCTTCTGATGTTGATACCCATAAAAGGGTTGTATGTATTCTGTATATTCACTGTAACCAAATAATGATGTAACCAAGTCATGCATCCCTCTTTGAATCCCTCTTGGAGTCTAAGGTTGTTGGCTTGATTGGAATCCAGAATCAGCATAAGAAGCAGAACTTTGAGGATGAGAAGAGGATGCTGACTCATAACTGCTACTAGGTAGAACTGGACGGAATTGAAATTCTGGTTGATGACCCCACCCATACATACCTGCTTCCTGTTGGCCACCTTCATAATCTGATGGATGTCCATATTAGCTCTGACTCTGTGAATCATATCCTCCTTCACTATGATTGTATCATCTGCCTGTGTCAACGTGAAAAGAAGAAGTAGATGCATATGTGCCACCGCCAGTAGTAGCACTTGCAGCTACACTGGGATCACATCAGAACCATAATAAACCAATCGCCTTTTAGCCTTTGGGGATATTTTTTTCTCTTTTGGTGTGATCATTTCATTCATCATTGAGAGGAGTCCTTTTCCCCTTGGCGTGTGCCTCACATAAATTTGCTTCAACTGCTCAATTATTGGGTCCTCTCGAGCAACAGCACTAGTCCTCTCAGTTAGCTCATGCACTGATGTACTTCTTCTTAAGGATGGAGGTGGCTTGATCATTCTAGGAGTGACTGGCCTGCTATCTGATTTTGAGTGTCTAGCTGGCTCAAACTCAGGTTGTTGCTCAGTGTCATGAACAAACAAAGCTGGGTCCTTTCTCTGGTGTGCATGAGTCTCTCTGGCCCTCTTTGTTAGTCTTCTGAATTCTGGATCTCTTGGCTCATCTTCATCTAATATGCCCTCTGCCCATGTTCTTTCATCAACATCAAAAATAGGCTCATCAACCTGCTCTCGTATCTCCACCCAAGACTGCAAGTGATTGTCATCGTCAAATAAAGCGTCCACATCAATTTCTAGAGTTATATCATCTGCGACGCGTTTGTCCCGCAGTTGTTGTCTCAACTTCATATTTTTTATTCTCAGTCTCATATTGTAGTGGCAGTAAACAAATTTTTCTAACCGTTCAACCTTTAGCCGATTACGAACCTTTGAGTGTATAAGGTTGAACGTGCTCCAATTTCTTTCACATTGACTTACTGATGTTGTTTGACTGAGCACTCTAATTGCAATGAAAGCCAATGCATTACTGCCCACATCTCGGTTGTTCACCATTATCCACCAGTCAGTCGTTTCACCAACCATAAACAAATAAATGTAAGATGTAAATAAAGATCAATTCTCCATGATGTACTAATACATATTGACTCAATTTAAATAGAAAAATTTAGTATACCTGGACACCAAGTCAACTTAAGAGTCCGATCACACTCCAAAGAGTGATCATGACTATAAAACAATTCCGACAGACCAACAGTGATCATCTTGACGATCCAACGGTCCGATCGTGATGGAAATCACATTCAACCGTCCGATCAGGGGACAGAAGCGAATTCAATGACCTGATCAGGACGAAAGCAAATTCAAAGGTTCAAATGCAGACTAAAGCAAATTCAAAGGGTTTGGTTGTAAGTGGATGTAATCCCAAAGACCTGATTACATAATTGGGATCATATGTAAATGTCTTAAAAGACAATTATGATTCAAAGTACATATGTTCAAGGAGATAAAGTCTTCAAATTTATTAGCACGAGTATGTACTCATCATGGTGGATCATCGAGATCATAAATGTCACAATAGATAGAGGCAAAAGGCGTTCTTTGACAGTTAGTCAAAGATGTTCAGACTTGTTCTAATGTAATATCGACTCCAGTTGTGGGAAAAAATCCTGTACACGAATCCAAAATCGTTTGATAAACCCAAAACGTGAAATAAATAAATGCAAATAAACATGCTGATGATACTTGAACCCCTCCCCCAATTTTAATTCATCATCAGCGTGTCCGCATTTTTCACGTGTGAAATAAACTGGTACGTCGGGTGGGACTTTTCCTGTAAATCTTTCATGTCCGAATAGTCTCACCTCTATAAAAGTTGTGACTCCTTCATACTCTTGCAAATCCTTGTTGTTTGCCCTAACCATGGCTGTTGCCGCAAGGGGCATCAAAGGAAGATTTTCTAATGAAGCCGAAATGGTAACACAAAACACATCTAAAGCTATTCCCGCTAACATGGGGCAACGCCATCCCAGTCGTTATTGTTGCCGCTAGGGGCATCAAAGGAAGATTTTCTGATGAAGCCGAAATGGTAACACAAAACACATCTAAACCTACTCCTACTAACATGGGGCAACACCATCCCGGTCATTACTGTTGTCGCTGGGGCCATCAAGGTTAAGGCTTCCTGTCGAAGGCCAAATGTCAACAGAATGCATGTCCAAGTTGCTCCTGCTAATAGGAGGCAACATCGCCCCGGCCATCGCTACTGCCGCTGGGGGCATCAAAGGGAAGATTTTTTATTAAAGCCTAATGTTGGCACAAAACACATTCTAAAGCTACTCCCGCTAACAGGGGGCAGCGCCATCCCGACCCTTACTAGTGCCACCGGGGGCATCAAGGTTAAGGCTTCCTTTCAAAACCTAAATGTCAATATAACACGTCTAAAACTACTCTTGCCAATAGGACGCAACACCACCTCAGCCATGGCTGTCGCTGCTCGCACGTCAAAGTGAAGGCTTCCTGTTGAAGACTAAGTGCCAACACAATCCATATGTTGTTCCTGCTAGCGAGGGGCAATGTCGCAGTCATAGCAGAAAACCTATTATGGTTATATCCAAGTCTGGCAAGATTGGTCCTAGTCGAGAGAAAAGAACACAACTGGCTACATGGAGGCGAGCTGATCTCACAATAATAGTTTGCCAAATACATCAAGCTGAGGTAGAAATAAAAGAAGCCAGCGCCTAAGCTTCGTGCCCAATGCCACTGCACCGATGGAAAGACAAAGCCTCTAAAGCCTGAACAAGGGGGCAATTCTATTGCCGTCTACATCAAGTTAAGGGGGAAATGAAAACAGTTGATGTCCAAGCCTCACGCAAGAAGCCAAGACCTTAATCCCAGGCAAGGGGCCGATTCCGCGGACCAACTTCCTATCAAACAAATATGAGTCACCAAGGAGAAGGCTCAAGCGATCAAGGCTAGGGTAGGTCAATCTGCCCAATCGCTATCCTAGCAGCAAGCCAAGAAGCCGACAATCCAAGATTCCTGAGTCCTCCACCATTGGGGGTAGAAAGAAAAGGGGTCTAATAAAGTCCTTCAATCTTCAGGAGCAATTTGAACCAAGGAGACTGATAACCTTGGGGCTTCCTCGTCCTAGGTGTCAGGTTTTAACCGACTAGGGGAGCTCACATGCTCGAGTTCAAAGCCCCCAAAAGAAAAGGACAAAACATGCTCCAAAATCACTCACAAAAGCAGATAGGGGGCATTCCCTGCTTCTTCAAACACCATGCCTGGGCATTGTCATACCAAATAGGTTGTTGATCCAAGGATATAGAAAGTCAATCCCGACAAAGAAATTACCAAGAAAAGTCAACAGCAATAAAACATCACAAATTGTACGAGTGCGGCAACAAAAGGCCGGTTGGGTTAAAGAGATATCGAAGAATCTAAGCATTTTAAGGCAAGAACCCGAGGCAAGAATCTCAACCCTGTGGGCATGTTCCAATCAGCCCCAAAATAGACTCTCCTTTCCCTCAAGATATGACATAAGGCAGGAAAGGAAGAAGAATAGATAAGAAAAAGGAAGAAGGAAAAAAAATGGCTGAAGAACCAGGCTGCAATCCCCCACTAGCAAGTACTTGATAAGCCGATCTGACTGAGAAGCACCCATCTTTATCCTGCTACCACTTCCATTCATCTACCTTGTTTGTATCAGGCACGAGCTGCCATAGCATAAGTAGCAATTCGCCAAGCTAGCTGATCTCCTCCCGCAGGTGTCTCCTAACAATTGTGCTCCAGGTACCTCCAGATTATAGCCCCTTGAACTAGTTTACCACTACCAAAGGTTGAGCAACTGCAAACAGCTAAGGAAACATCTCCCCCAACGGTGAATCAGTGCACCATCTTGTCCTAACAATGTCAATACTCTTTCAAAATACCCTTCCAGAGATGAGAGATGTGGTGTTGTGGTGGGACAGTCAAATCCAAAAATCATGTTCTGCTGTAATACTTCTGACGGATAACCATACCCCATAGCCCTTCTTCTTCTTTGCCAAGTCTTCAAAGTCATTTACTCAAGAGAGCAAGATTGAATACCCTAATGTTCTTCAAGCCCACTCCTCCACTTGTACTTGCAGACCCTTCCCCAAGCTATGTCATGTCATGCGGTACCCCTCTCCCCACTATCATGCTGGAAGAATCGAGCTTGGATCAACTGGAGTTTCTTTGTCACTGAGATAGGGATCTGAAAAATGGACAAAAAATAAATAGGGAGGCTGTCCAAAAATGGATTTGCAAAGCACCAATTAGCCCCTATATAAGAGCAATTTTCCTTTCCATCTTGCTAGTTTGGAATCAAATCTTTGCACCATAATCTGTCAATCCCTACACTGCAGAGCGTTGGGAGTCAGGGGGAGCTCCAACTAGATGATATAAGGAATTGGCCAATACGACAACCTAGAATGGCGGCAGGTCTCCTAATGGCTCTATGCTCCATATTGACAGCAATAACCGCTCTTGTCAAAATCACCCAAGACCACTGACCTCCTGTAGAAACTCCAGCATCAACCTGATGGTAGACAATTGTTCCTCACCCTCTGTCACAAATAGGGTAGTGTCATCAGCATACTACAAATAATAGATGGATTGACCCTGAGGGGCAAGCTAGAATCCCTTGATTAGACCATGAGTCTCAACTCTGATTCACATCCTACTCACAATATGTGATACCAAAACAAAGAGTGGAAACATAGAGCCACCTTGTCTTAGACCTCTACCACTATGGAAGTAGTGAGAAGGTTCCCCATTAATAAGGACGACAAACCAAGCTGATTGGATGCAATCCCGAATACAACCCACCCATCCAGATTGCTAGCTAACCCAGTCATAGGCCTTCTCGAAGTCAAGTTTAAGCACCAATCCTCTCTTCCTCTGTGTCTTCATAACATGGTTACTACAACTTAATTCAATGTTCAAGCTATTTCGCATTTTATGTAGGCGTACAAGCTTTACATACTATGAAACAGAAAAAGTATGAATAAGTAAATTGATGCTTTATTAAGTGCTCCTTCAATTCTTATAACCCAAAATGAGTTGACCCATCACCAAAGGTAACTTGTCAAATTTAATTAAAGGGGGTGTCTAAAGATTTAACACAGTTCAGATTAAGCTAAGGTCACACATACTTTATTAACCTGCCTTCAATTATCAAA
Organism: Amorphophallus konjac; assembly: GCA_022559845.1. NCBI lineage: Eukaryota > Viridiplantae > Streptophyta > Magnoliopsida > Alismatales > Araceae > Amorphophallus > Amorphophallus konjac. The sequence continues at coordinate 268,973,680 of CM040128.1, forward strand.
TGGCTATTTCTTAAATTATTCCACATTACCTCCATGTTGGATAACCAGGACCTGACCATCAATAAATTATGCATATATCAGGCAAAAAAAATTTCTAAGAAAAGTATGTCATGTCCGTCTGAAATAGAGCAAGCTATCTATGCGAAATGGCAACCACAGCTGGCTCATTCTTTGTGCAACTTCAGACTAGCCTTATCATTCATGATTCAACCAAAATATTTGTGTGGTCATATCTGTAACATTTGAGCCCAAGGGAAACAAAGTATATATATACTATTATACCTGTAATCGGACAAAAAGAGATATATTCCATGTTACACTCAGAACTGTCCCAGATTGTAGCTTGAAGAACGCATGCCTAGTTGCAATTGCCATGGTCAAGCTCTCCAGTGAGCTAGCATGTTCATATCCCATGTACATGTCAAGGCGGGTGCCTAGGCGGATCCTAGGCCACCAGGCGCTTCTCAGATCGCAAGGCACAGGTCCGCCTTTTCCTAGGTTAAAAAAGCGACCAAGGTGGCCACCTAGGCGGGCCAGATGCTTAGGTAGTCGCCTAGTTGCGGTTGGCTTGCTATTGCCCCGCGTTCAGCCCGCGTTGGGGGAGTTAGTGGATGTAAATTCACATGTATTCTTTGCATGTAGATTCACACTAAGAAGAGGAATCCTTTGGAACATAAAAGATTGAATGATATTGTGTTTGTCCAATATAATCGTCATCTTCATGAGAGGTTCAAAGAACGGAAAAATCATCCACAAAAATATGATCTCATTTGTCTACCAGACTTAGATTGGAGGAGTGAGAGGATGACTCAAAAGTCAGAATGTATTTCATGATGATGATGATCTTACTTGGGTAGATGTTGAGCTTCCCATGGGAGCATCATATGAAAGACTAATAAGAAGTAGAGCACAACCAAGAGGTAGTGCGGCTAGTGCCTCACAATGCATGAGGGATAACGATGATTCAACAATGATGGAGAATTGTTAGAAGAAGAGTTTGAAGAGGATGATGATGATGTTCTATGAGAGTCCAGTGAAGAAGGTCAATCTCACCAAGAACACGAGGAGAATGATGACAATGATGATGCCATTCAAAAATAAGTGACATTTGGTTTCAAGATTTAGCCTTTTAGGATATGTTAGATATAGAAACCAAATTTTGATGATGTATTAACTAGTCACTTCTAGTATTATGGTTATGTGGACATTTCTTAGCATTTATCTTGTAGTATACCTGCTAATTACTATTATTTATTTTTTTCTTAGTGATGTGGTTTGCTATTTGTTAACAGCTTACTATGTTTGTTAGAATTTGTTTTACACAGTTATATCTTTCGGGATGAAGCTAACAAACTTTAGCCCTCAGGTTAATGCATTTAACTCTTTATTTTCTATAATTTTCTTGATGCTATTGTGTTCTCTTGTAATTCTCTGAATTTTTTATATATACTTCTGAATTTTTGTATTTACTTCTGAATTTTCTGTAATTTTTTATGCAATCTATTTTTTGTAATTTTCATGTAATTTTCAGGCAAGTTCATTGCTACAATTTCTTCATGTAATTTAATTTCTTATACTTTTTTGTTTTTTCATATATTTTATTCTTGCTTTATATATTAGGGGACATGTATTTCGAATTTTTCTGATTAGCGACCAAAGTGTCGCCTAGGCGACGCCTAAACAACGCCTTGTCGCCTAAAGCACTAGGGACCCTGTGAACGCCTCGAATCGCCTTGTCGCCTTGACAACTATGCATGTATATGAATGTATGTTTTTGTAGAAATATCTCACTCAGAAAAGAACAGTAATTCTAAGTTTTGCAATTCAAAATAAGAAGTAGAGAACAAAAATCAGACATCAGATATTGCACTCTAACAAAAGCACATATAAAACATTATCTGAGGCCTTCGGCTTTGAAGTCTTGGATCCTATTAGTTCAGGATAATGACCGTTGAATCTGGGGACAGTAAGCTAAATAACATGGATTTTTAAAAATGGCATAGGTAGCATGCTTCTTCATCTATATAGGCCATAGTTGTCAAGGCGGCCCAAGGCATTCATGGGGAGCCCAAGTGCTTAAGCGATAAAACATCCACTTAGATGTTGCCTAGGCGACACATTTGTACCTATTTAAAAACCCAAAAAATATATATCCCTAATATACAAATTATGAATAAGACACATGGAAAAATATTTTTTAATATTAAAAATTGAGAGAGATATAGGGAGGAGAGAGAGGGCAGAGAGAGAGAGACATATACATAGAGAGAGAGGTGCTGGTGGAGTGTGTGGAGCCCGATCTAATTATGGCCCAATCTCACATCTATGCCCAAGCCAAGCAACCCAAGGCACCTAGGCAAGGTGTCTTGCTCGCCTAGGTGGGTGCCTTGCTTGCCTTTCTGGGGGGCAAAAAAGACAGCTAATGTCTTGGCCCCCATAAGGGTGCATGGTCACCTAGGTGACACCTAGGCGACTGCCTTGACAACTATGATATAAGTCAACATAAATTCTAGAAATCATTTGGTCCTTTGGCTGCATCTTTTACCAAATAATGCATTCTTACACTGATGGAGATCAGGAAGAGGAAAGATAAGTCATCAAAAGGAAGACAAACAGTTCAGTCTGCTATCAAGCTTCATTTGTGTTTCACATGAAAGCGTAGGCTATGGAACAGACTGATTCTACTACCACCCATATTGTGGTTCGGACATACTTTAGTGAGCATTGTCTGCAGTTGGGTGAGGGGGTCCCATACTGGTACGATACGTGTACATCAACTCTATTTGTTTATAGATTCTACTAACCGAACTTTTCTACTAGGACGGTTGATAGAGGTAGGAAGCAATACTTACACTTACTCTCTGTGTGTTGGAGGGGGGTGATGAAATCAAGAAAGAAGTAAGAGAATAAGCTTACTGCAACAGCATCTCAATATCATGGCAACAATCAAAATGCCCACGAACATATAAACCATGTTGGAGGATAAGGAATAAGCAACATTTCTAGGATGACAAAATCCAAATATTAGTAGAGCTATTCTTAAGCAGTAACATTACCATTGAACTTGACCTGTGTATCTTTTTTTTTTTTAAGGTGGCTGGTAACACCAAATTGTATTAAAATAAAAAAGGAGGCATGTACAAGTATAATCAAAGAGTTTCCAAAATATCCCTATACAAAATTCTGCACACCAAGCTGATGTGGCACCCACAAACCCTCCAACAAAATAAAAAATGAAGTATTGTGTGAGTCCACTTTACATAAAGTCGAAGACCTCTCTCGCACTTTCTCCAAAATAAAAGAAGCAACCCCATATAAAGTTCTAGCTTCCCTCCTGACGGCCCTACTATTTTTTTCTCCCTATAAGGACCCAAGAGTGGCATGGAGAATGAGCCACCAAACGTGCCTCTCACACTTAAGAATCCATCTATTGTGCCATTTTCCAATTAATTACTTCACATTGTCTTGAAGGATGGTGGCACCTAGCCCCCTACTCAAAACCTGTGATTGAATCTCCTTAAAGGAGGAGCAACATGTAAAGCGATGATCCAGTGTCTCTCCTCTTCACCATACAAATCACAGAATGTGGAGATACCAGCGAGGAATGGAGCCAACCTATCACATTTCGACAGACACCCGTGTAAGATCTTCCATATAAGCAGCTTCACTCTAAGGGGACTCTTAGGGTTCTGTTTTAAAACGAGGTTGACATCCCCTTTCTTACCCGGGTGACTTGCCGAGAAGTCTTTAATTTTTGTTTTGGGTTTGGAGGTTTCCTCTGATCATGGAATGGACTCCCTCTGAGGAGGTGAGGGTGCACGTGTACGGGCTACACGAGTGACCAGTGCGGTGTCCATTTCATAGGGTGCGCATCGTATAAGACGATTAGGGTTCGAGTGCTGGACCTTTCCCCACTGACCGCAGTCAGTGTTGATTTACATCGGCATAACGTCCGAACACCCTTGTTTAATTGTCAACAATAAGGCTTAGAATTTCTCCCCAAGGTTTTAGTCGAGAACACATCAGCATAGGTGGCTTGCATTGCACTTTTGACTCCCAATGGGTGACCATAAAAGTGTGTGAGAGGGTAAGGTTTGGCTGAGACTTGGTTGAACTGGGCAACACCCTACTGTATCCGGGGGCTAAGATCGAGCTCAAGAGTGCCCCAAGGAGCCCTGATGATTATCTGGACACCAGGGGTATTTCGATAATTATCAGGCCCAGGGGCATTGTGGTAATTTTACCTCTCTGGAAGTCTTATCACAATCTGGGGTGACTGCCAGGCAAGGATGGCTTTGGCAGGCTTAGAGGCTATTCTCAAGAGCCGTCGGGAATTATTGAGGCATACCCAGGTTGGAAGGGCATTTTTGTAATTTGGCACGATCCTATGCGGGGGAGTTTATGAGAGGCGCTGGGGTCGAAGGGCCATTTGTAGGCATTTCTTGAGTGTGGAGAGGTCGTGAGGTCATTAAAGACGATGCGCACCCTTAGCTCCTGAAGGAAGGACAGATGTGTAATTTTTTCTTGTGGGAGAGATTTATTCGCAATTTTCTTTAACTAGCATGCGCCGGGGGTAGCATGACACAACCTTGTAAACTTTCATAAATTTCATTGCAAAAGTTGTCGACGAGTTGTCAACTGTACACAGCGTCATCGCCCTCAGACGGGCGTATGTTCAATTCTAATGTCCTCAGGAAGGGTATTATAGTCATTTCACATTTTCATGACTAAATTAAATTTTCCCTTGTCACCCAGTAGACATAAGAAGAACAAGACCTGGAGGGTCATAATTACAAGGCCCATATAGGGGCGTAAGTACAAATACCGCGTAGGGGCTCTAACAACTGCGCCCACATAGGGGCATAAGTACAAAACCTACGTGGGGGTACAAACATAAAGCCTACCCAGGGGCATAAATACAAGCCCAGGGTGTTACATATCCCAAGTGGGCCAAAAACAACGAACACAAGCCTTCTTTTCTCAAGCCTTCCTCCTCCCCAAAAAAAAGTCCTCCTGAAAGGTCCCCCGTAAGGGATATTTATAGAAGGTGGGGGACTGGCCCGGGGTGGGCCGAACCCGGGCGGGTCAAAGCCACCCCTGGCAGGTTCCCCCCCTTTTTGTTTCTATTTTTTTTTTTTTTGCTGAGCAGACGGAGGCCCGGGACCAGCCCGGGACTGCCCCGCCCCGGACAAGTCCGCGCGGACCTGCCCGGGATCGGGGGGTCCCCGACGGGTCCCGCCCGGGGAGAAGCCACCCGGGGTCGCGGGACCCCGGGCGGACCTACCCGGGGCCAGCCGACCCCGGGCGGGTTCCACCCTCCCGTGCGGACCCGCGCGGCCACAGGGGGAACCTGCCCGAGGGAGGCAGGCCCCAGGCAGGTCCCTCCACCCCCGGTGGGCTGGTCCCCTCCTTACAAACCTGTAAAAAGTATTTTTAATTGCTTCAAACTCCGCTGCAACCGCGTGGAAGGGAAAGGAGCTTCTCCACACTTGTTCGTTGTCTTCCTTGCGCCGTTCGTCGAGGGAGGGAGCCTTCTTCCATCCCGAGTGACGTGGTACACGCCGTTGGGACCGCAAAAGAGGTGTGCATAGCACTTTTTCTCTCCTTCTTTGCCACGAGGTTTATTTTTTGTGTGCATTAGTACCCGAAACCATATGACTCTGACAGTCTCCATGGATTTACTCTGGGTTGTGGCCACTCTCTTGCTACAAAGCGCACTGGGCTGAACCAATAATCGGGCTATGGAGCTTTAATGAAACGGAAATACTCCATGAGGTGGCGTTACGCCGATCCCACAACCTTAGGTTACACGGGAATAATTATCCGTGTTAGGTTGGGAATTAGTTTTTGTATTTCATCCCAATTATTGCATGGATTTTTTTTTGTTGCAACAGGTTCCAAATCTACGATGTTAGTCCACACCTCATTCCTCCATCTGCAATAAGATTGTAAGCTAAACTCACTGAAAACCTTCCTCATTTATCTCATCTCCACCACCACATGTCAATTTTGTCAGCTTCCGGAGCAAAATCGAGGAGAAAAGAGAGAAGTTTCTCAAGGTGCACAATCTCCTCTACTCTCAAATTTCTTCTAAATGCTAGAAACCAAATTCCCCTTAATAATTGTATTTCAAAAATCGGGGAAACTGATGCTGCCTGTGTAGAAACATTTGCAAAAAGCCTCCAAGAGGTGTCCTTTAGTGTAAAATAACCACACCACCTATCTTTCCAAAACAAACACTTCTCCCCACTCCCCAGTCAATCCATACACTAGCCAAAATGATACCCCTGCACTGCAAGATGCTGCTCCTAATGGGAGAGATATTGTGCTCAGTGGCTGGGGTCAAATCCTAATCCCTTACTTTTCCATGACATCTCTAATAGATGACTTGTAACTATAGCCCCTTCTCTTCGAAACCAAGCTTCTACAACCATTTGCACAGCAAAGCCTAGTTAAAGTCCCTAACATTGCTAATGCTCAACCCTCCCATCTCCTTGCTTTTGCAAATTTTGACCTATGCTATGTCATGCCATACCCTGCTTCTACCTCCACTACCCTACTGTTGGACCCCACAATGTTCAGTAAAGAATTTTCTGGTTAATTTCAGAACCAAGATGAAGTAAATAAATTAAATTTGTATGATGATTTGAAGATGTTTAAAACTTAGACCATCACACATGGGTCAAGCCCAAATGCCCTTGGCATTACGTCGGGCAATATGTTATATAAGAGGACTGCATGTTTTTTCATCAAACACTTGAAATTGACTCCCCTAAAATCCGGCGTCAAGCGATTCAAATCGCAGCCGTTATAGTGGGTTGGAGTTCAAGCGCCCTTGACATTTCATTGGGTGAAGTTTCATGCAAAGACTAGTGTGTTTTAACACACGGGCATTTCATCAAACACATGGCGGGCGTGTTAAAATCACACACATACGCAGCGAGAAGTCAATTAAATAGCAGCCCCCGACGTCCAGGAGATGTTTCTAAGGGACCACAAAGCTATCCCTGTGCTCCAGTGACAAGGACAAGAATACCGGTCCGAGAAGTCAACAAAATCCAAGAGAGAAAGGACCGTCGGTGTACTGTTCTGCTGAGAGGAGCAGAAAGCTTCAAGAAGAGGTGGAAAAGGACAGCAGGGGAGGCTTTTATAATTTTTTAAGCTGATTGGGCTTAGGGCCAGGGCCGCCCCCTTGCTTTCCTCTCTTTAGCAAACCCGGAGGTACCCACCTCCGGGTTGTGCAGACCCGGAGGTGCCCACCCCCGGGTTTCCCTCTCTCTGTGCTAAAATAAAAAAAAGGGGAAAGAAAGAGAGAGCAGAAAAAAAAAGGGGAGACCCGGAGGTGGCACCTCTGGGTTTGCAAACCCGGAGGTACTTACCTCCGGGTATGCAGTCCAGGTCTTCCTATCACTGCTGCAGTTGAACAGGAAAACAAAACAAAAAGGCCCATCTCCAGGTTCTGCTGTGGACAGAAAAAAGGAAGGAGAAACCTGGAGGTACCTACCCCTGGGTTCTGCTGTGGACAGAAAGGCCTACCTCTGGGTTCTCCTGTGGATAGAATAAGGACAGTAAGAAAAAAAAAGAAGGGAAGAGAAGACCCGGAGGTGGTACAAACCCGGAGGTACCTACCTCCGGGTATGCAATCTATGGGAGAGGGCCCACCGGCCTGCTCCTCCCTTTTTCTGCTGTGCTGTGCACAGAACCAAAAAAAAAAAAAAAGGAACCAGCAAAAAAAAGGAAGAAGAGAATACCCAGAGGTGGCACCTCCGGGTTTGCAAACCCGGAGGCACCTACCTTCGAGTGTGCAGCCCATGGGAGAGGGCCCCACCGGCCTCTCCCTTCCCCTCTCTATGCGGTGGCTGCAACAACAAAAAAAAAGAAAGAACAGCAAAAAAAAAGAGGAGAACCCGGAGGAGGGCCCCTGGGTCTGCAGACCCGGGGCTGCCTCTTCCACCCCAGTCTCTCCCTCTCTCACACATAGAGTAAAAAAAACAGATGAGGGAGGTGAAGAGGCAGGAGAAAACCTGGAGTTCCTCACCTCCGGGAGTGTCCTTCCCCTCCTATAAATAGGAGGCGGCAGCAGCCACTGGAGAAAGAACGAAGAAAGAACATACGAAGCAAGAGAGGAGCAGCAGCAAGCAGCAAGCAGCAAGCAGCGCACAGCATACAAAGGAGTTTTTTTTTTCCGAAGGCTTGGAGAGCTTCTGAATAGGCCCAAGCAGTAGTTCTGCGAACAGGAGAAGAATCGAAGGCTTGGAGAGCTTCAAGATTCAAGAGGTAGTAGCAGGCAACAGTTCTAGGAAGGCAACAGCAGGCTGCCAGCCCTGCATATCCCGTGAAAGTAGCAACATCAGTGAATCGGAAGGAGTTGTTTTTGGGAAGTTGCCTCTCTAGCATGTGAATGGATATGGTCACCACAAAAAAGCACCCCCCCCCCCCGGGAGTTCCTGTCATCTCCTTTGGGAGTGGTGAGCCTAAGAAAGTCCTCACCTAATGCTATGAAGAAGTTAAAGTGCTCTACATGGAGTATGCTTCGGATGTATGGAAAATTCAGATAAATGCGCATGCAGCAAAAGAAAATCAGATAAATGTCTGTATTGTAGATTTCCATGTGAAAATTAGAAAAAAAAATACCTGTGTTGCAGATGGGAAGGGACAATCAAAATGTACTCGAGAAAAATCAAAGGGAGAGAAAAATAAAATGAAGATGCATTCAATTGAAGAAAAATGAAGGCAAGTGTCAGAATTTTGTTGAAATACCCCTAGTGAGTAGAAAATTATAGAAATACACCAGGTGGTCAGAAAATTGTAGAAATACCCCCGGTAAAGGAAAAATTGCAGAAGTGCCCCCGATGCCGGAAAAATTACAGAAATATCCCCGATAGTGGGAAAATTATAGAAATGCCCTTGGTTATGAAAAAATTACAGAAATACCCTTATTTGTGGGGTCTCAAAATCACCAAAATACTTTCATTTTGGTTTACGCCGTTTACACGACTCGATGGAGTGGGACCACGCCCCTTCCTTAAAGCATTGTGCGCTCTCCCGGGTTCGGCTTATTACTAACCATCCAAATCCATATATCTTTTCATGGAGCCCTGAGAAGTTCAAAAAAATGAAAACGAGGAATACCCAGGAAGTCAGATGACGGTCATTTCTGAGAAGTCATGGAATGAAGATTCGGAATACCCAAGAAGTCAAATGACAAGGTCATTTCCGAGAAGTCATGGAATGATGACGAGGAATACCCGGGAAGTCAGATAACAGGGTTATTTCCGAGAAGTCATAAAATGAAGGCGAGGAATGCCAAAGAAGTCAAATGACAGGGCTATTTCCGAGAAGTCAAGAAATCAAGACGAGGAATACCCAAGAAGTCAAATGACAGGGTTACTTTCGAGAAATCAAGAAATGTCGACGAAGAGTGCCCAAGAAGTCAAACGACGGGGCGATCTCCGAAAAGTCAAGGAATCGCAGGTATGCCCAGTAAGTCAAGACTTGACGGGACTATCTCCGAGAAGTCAAGAAATGTCAGATATATGTCGAAAAGTCAGAATGACAAGAATGCTCAGGAAGTCGAGAAATGACAAATATGTCCAAGAAGGCAGAAATGTTCGAGGTCTTCCTGAAACTAAAAGAACATCCCAAAGTTTGGGAAAACTACAAAAATACCCTAATGGACGAAAAATTTCAAATATACCCCACCTCAGGCGGGAATGTCCTTTATGGACACCAAGGCAACTTAAGGGCCCAATCACAATTAAAAGAGTGATCATGACCATAAAGCAACTCCGAGGGACCGACAATGATCATCTTGCCGATCCAACAGTCCTCGTGATGGAATTCAAGTATTAACCGTCCGATCAGGGGGCAAAAGTAAATTCAATGATCTGATCAAGACGGAATCAAATTCAAAGATCCAAGTGCAGACTGAAGCAGATTCCAAGGCTCTGGTTGCAACTGGATATAATTCCGAAGACCCGATTACACAATCGGGACCATATGTAAAGGTCTTGAAAGATCGATTGTAATTCAAATTACATATGTTCAAAGAAATGAAGTCTCCAAATTCCTTTGCAAGAGTATGTACATATAATGGGAGATCATCAAGATCATTCATGTCACAACGTATAGAGGCAAAAGACGTTCTTCGACAGTTAATCAAAGGTGTTCGGACTTGTCCGATGTTAATTAACACCGATTCCGGTCGGTGGGGAAAAGTCCTGTACACGAACCTTAAATCGTCTGATAAATTCAAAAGCGCAGAATTAACAAATATGTCAAAATATCCACATATTCATCCAACGAAGCGGATGTCCGAAAATTTCACGTGTAAACAGATTGGCACGCCCAGTGAGACTTTTCCTGCCTTTCATTTGTCTGTCGAAGAATAGCCTTGCCTTAGACAAAAGTTGTTACTCCTTCACACTCTTGCAAGAAGTTCAAAGGATTCCCACCGTTGAAGCCGCCACCGAGGGCATCAAGGTTACAACTACTAAGGGCATCAAAGTTAAAGCCTACCGGGGGCATTAAGGTTAAGGCCGCCGGGGGCATCAAGGTTAAAACTTCCTGTCAAAGGCCGAATGACAACACGATACTTGTCCAAGTTGCAATTACTAAGAGGGGACAACGCCACCCCAGTCATGGTCGTCGTTGCTCGGTACGTCCAAGTGCAGGCTTCCTGCTGAGGACTAAGTGCCAACAAAATCCATATGTTGTTCCTGCTAGCAGGGGCAATGTCGCCGCCCTGGAAGAAAATCTGTTGTGGCTATATCTAAGTCTGGCAAGATTTGTCCTTGACCAAAAGCAAATCAAAAAAAAAGAAGAAGAATGCGACTAGCAAGATAGAGGCAAGCCAATCTCACAACGATACTTTGCCGAATACATCAAGCTGAGGCAGAGATGAAAGAAGCCAACGCCTAAGTTTCGTTCTGAAGTCAAGGTACCGGGGGATAGAAATTGATCCTGACAAAATCAAAGCAATCCGGGAATTGTCGCCGCCCAGGAATATAAAGGAACTGCGGTCTCTACAGGGGAGGCTAGCCTATATCAGGCGTTTCATATCAAACCTCTCTGGAAGATATGCACCATTTGGGAAACTGATGAAAAAGGGTGCCCCATTCATATGGGACCAAGAATGTCAACAAGTATTTGAGCAGATCAAAGAATACCTCCTCACTCCTCCAGTACTCGGAGCACCTGCCAAGGGAAAACCCCTGATCCTTTATATTGCTGCCATGGATGCCTCCTTGGGAGCGTTGCTCGCGCAAATAACTGAAGAAGGTAAAGAGCAACCGTTATACTACCTCAGTAGAAAGCTGGTTGGCCCCGAACATCGTTATTCTCCAATGGAGAAAGTATGTTTGACATTGGTGATCGCCGTCAAAAAGTTAAGGCATTACCTCCTGTCCCACCCAGTGGAGCTAATCTCAAAGTACGACCCTCTCAAGTTTCTTCTTAAACAGCCCGTCTTGTCGGGACGGCTGGGAAAATGGGCATTACTCCTTATGGAATTTGACATAGCATTTGTTCCCCAAAAGATAATTAAAAGACAAGGAATGGCGGAGTTTCTGGTAGCACACCCAATGCCGGCCGATTCTCCACTTAACATTGAATTGCCCGATGAAGAAACACTTCTATCTCAATCGAGAACAGAAGAACAGACCAAGGGCAGTCCAATGCAAAAAAAAGAAGAATCCCTGGCCATTGATATGCCATGCTAGGAGCTCTACTTTGATGGTGCTTCCCGAACAATTAAGAAGGCTAACGGGGCAACCACCTTCGCTTCAGGGGCCGGCATTGTCTTCGTCACTCCTCAAGGGGAGATTCTCCACAATTCTTGTGCCCTCATGAAGCCGTTGACAAACAATGAAGCAGAATATGAGGCAATGATCATTGGGCTTCAGCTAGCCATAGAAATGAAGATAAAATGCATTAAGGTCTACGGCGACTCGCAGCTCGTCATACGACAGGTTATGGGTGACTATGACGTGTGTAAGCAAGAGTTACTACCTTATCACACAGCCGTTATGAGTTTGAAGGAGAAATTCTATCTCTTTGAGATGAACCATGTGCCCAGAAGCAGGAATTCCCAGGCAGATGCCTTAGCCAAGTTAGCTTCTGCTATAAAGCTACCCCCTGAGGGAGAAGTGGACATAACCGTCAGACACAGGAGGCTTATGCCAAGCGTCCTGGACGAAGATGTTGACCCCACAATTTCTGAGGTTAATTCCTTGGAAGGAGATGTCCCTAGTCAGGAAGATGAGTATGACTGGCGTCAACCCATTATCGATATAAAGAATGGTCGCCTCCCCCCTGATCAAGCCCAAAGGATCCAATTCCTGCGCAGGGCAACATCCTATCAGCTAATAGGCGACCAATTATATAGATTGGTCTATGAAAAAGATAAATTTGTTCTCCTCCGCTGCCTTTCTCCCAAGGAAGCTAAAATAGTCATGTGCGAGGTCCACTGAGGACTTTGCGGTGCTCATCAAGCTGGAGATAAAATGAAGATCAATATAAAGCTTAAAGGCTTTTATTGGCCAGCAATGTATGCGGATTGCAATCGATATGCCCGCACATGCCATCAATGCCAAGCCTTTGGCCCGATCCCGAGAAGGCCGTCGGGTTTGCTACATCCAACAGCCCTCACGTGGCCATTTGCAGAATAAAGGGATGGACATTGTCAGACCTGTCCCTCCATCCTCTAAAGGTCATAAGTTCATATTGGCTGCAACATACTATTTTTCTCGTTGGGCCGAAGCAATCCCCCTATGGGAGGTCACCGGAGAAGTAGTCGCTCAATTTGTCAGACATAATATCATATACAGGTTCGGCACACCAAGTCGGATTATGTCAGACAATGGCACGCCATACAAAAATAAGATAATATATGCACTGGCAGCTAAGTTTCACATAGACTAGAGAACTTCCACAATATATAGCCCTCAAGTCAATGGGTTAGCTGAAGCATTCAACAAGACTCTTTGCAAGCTGCTTGCCAAAATAGTAGGCAGCCGCAAAAAGGACTGGGGAGAGAAAATTCATGAATCTCTCTGGACATAGCGGACTGTATATAAGACTCCCACCGATTGTTCACCCTTTTCTCTAGTATATGGGGCGGAAGCCATAGTCCCAGTTGAGATTGAAATGTCTTCCTACAGGGTGGCCTTGCATGTTGGCCTCCAAGCCCATGAACAAGACGAGATAGAGAGAAGACTCGAAGAGCTCTCCGATCTAGAAGGCAAAAGGTTGGAAGCTTATAAATACCTGCAGCTTTATCAAGCCCGGATGACCCGAGCCTATGATAAGCTTGTGAGACAAAGAGCATTCAAAAAGGGCGATCTCGTCATGATTAAAGAAAGAGAAGTCATGGTTGGAAGGTCTAGTGGCAAATTACAACCAAATTGGCGAGGGCCATATATCTTCTCCAAAGTCTATGAAGGAGGCGCTTACAAGGTCGTCGACCATAAAGGGGAAAACCCCTTTCCACCATTGAATGGAAAACACTTGAAATTATACTATGCTCCCGAGCATTAGTTCCGGCAACAATCTACACAAGATTTGCCCTCCTCCGCAGGAGAGTAAGGAAGGATGGGGGAGTTTCGCCCCCAAGAAAACCCAAAAGTCACGGTTGCTTTGAACAGTTCTCATTCATGTCCCACCGTGTCAAATCTCAAATCCCAAGTTCCAGCTTGCAAACATAGTTGGTCAGCCCCAAATCCCAAATTTCAAGTTTCGACCTTCCAATTTCATTGGTTAGCCCCAAAATTCTAAATTCCAAGTTTCGGCTTTCCAATTTCATTGGTTAGCCCCAATTTCCAAATTCCAAGTTTAGGGTTTAAATTCTAATTTCATTGGTTAGCCCCAAATTCCAAATTCCAAGTTTCGGCTCTCCAAATTCATTGGTTAGCCCCAAATTCTAAATTCCAAGTTTCGGCTCTCCAAGTTCATTGATTAGCCCCAAAATTCCAAATTCCAAGTTTCGGCTTTCCAAGTTCATTGGTTAGCCCCAAATCTCAAATCTAAAGTTTTGGCTCTCCAATTTTATTGGTTAGCCCCAAATTCCAAATTCCAAATTCCAAGTCTCGACTTTCCAATTTCATTGGTTAGCCAAATTCCAAAAAAATTTGGCTTTCCAATTTCCTTGGTTAGCCCCAAATTCCTGAATCTTCGGCCTCCAATTTCCTTGGTCGACCCCAAATTTCTAAATCATCCATTTACACCCCGAGAATGAAACTCTTCTGTCAAGAGCGATCCTCTTTGCAAGAAAAAAAGAAAAAAAAAGGGGGACTTAAAATAGAGGTGCCCCGATGGACTTGGGTAGTCGATTCATCGACTGCTCAAGGGCAAAAAGGTCATAACCCGACTGAGGTGAAAACCCGAAAGGGCACCTCAGGCAAAAATGGGTAACCCCTCGCCTTGAAAACCCGAAAGGGCGAGCTGGAAAAAGTTAAAGGGGGCTAGTTTTGGTGAAAACCCGAAAGGGCGTCAAAGCTAGTGTAAAAAAAAAAATTCATCAGGAGCCAGAGTAAAAGAATTCATGTTTTCTTCAATTCATGACCAATTCTTATCATTCACCCACAAAATTGGAGCCTGAAACAAGCCTTCGGGGTAACTAAAAGAGGATGAATGCTGAAATACAAGAGGAGACAATGATATGGTACAAAGAATAAGCTCATAGATGACGAGGTTTCTTCTTCATGAGCTCATCGATCCGACTTCGCTTGACAGCGATGGTATCCTGAGCTCCTTGGTACCGCTCCGTGAGGAGACTTTCTTCAGCCTGGGCATGTTGCTTGTCTTTCGCATTTAATTCTGCAGTGGCCAGCAACTCCTCAATTTTTCTCAACAAGAACTGCATTGTCCCTTGAAGCGCAGCTGCTTTGTTACTATTCTCAGCCGCCGCTGCTGCAGAGGACCCTTGGCGGCTCTGAACCTCCTAGATCTGACATTGTAACTCACCAACTTAGCCAGACAGTGTGGAAATTTTAGCTTCGAGCAGCTCAATTTCTAAGCGATGACCCTCCCATGCCGAGGTCTCGTGAAGGCGGCATACTTCAGCCCAAACCTCATCAACTGTAGTCATCCAAGGGTCTCGTGGCAGCCCCATTAAATGGTAACCCAGAGTATTCCTTGCAAGAACATCTCGCATGGCCTCAATGGAGGGGGGTGTCTCCTGCCGTAGTGTGGCACGAACGGTACCAACAAGGGCGTCAAACACCAAATCTCCCCCTGCCAGTGGTGCGCCTTGAGGGCCGTCCGGCCACTCAATCCCGTGCCCTGGGAAATCATCAGTAAGGGCTGAAGTAGTCTCGATCCCTGCTCTCTCTAAAGAAGTGATCCCAGGTAAAGCTACAAAAGGAAAAGCAAGAGAGAAAGGAAGAAATTAAGACACGTGACCCAAGCTATCAAAAAGCAAGGCAAGATGAAATTCAACAAGAAAAAGAAGGCACTATTTATATATACCTGTAGAAGTGGCCGCCGTCTCTGGATTGCTCGCTCCAGGCTAGGGGCGGTTCGGCACTGAAGAGCCAGAGGCCTCAGTTGGGTCAACAGAATCTAGAAGAGAATATTACAAGTTAGCCACAGGCAAATGACAAAAGGGCATGTCATTAAGCAAGGAGAAAACTACCTGAGGCTTTAGGCACCCTTTTATCGCAGGAGGATGAAGCAGTGGACTGCCCGCCACAAGATGTACTCTGCACCTCTTTGGTTTGCGAGCCAGCTGCTCTTGCAGAATCTTCTTCACTCCCTTTTGAAAGTAAAAGAAGGTAAACAACACAAAGATGTTATTTCACTTTTACAAGTTGTCTGAGTAACTTCAAAATTTAAGAAAGCAAAATTACCTTCCGATTCGCTATACTCTTTCCCAGAGGAGCTTGAAGAAGCCGACAGCGTGATTTGGGGGGGAAGCCCCCACATCCTCTAGCCCCGCGGCTATCAAAAGTCGAGAAGCCTCCCCAGTTGCTTCAATTAAGGGAGGGTTTATTGAGCCACAAATTTGCATTACTGAATGCTCGACCACTCCGGGCAAGGGCTGACTTGTGTCCCTCTCGACTATTGGGGCTAGTTCAATAGCTCTTGTGAAAACACAACCTGAAAATGGTAAGAAAGGCCCTCCTAAATAAGGATGCTGACACAAACAGAGTCATCTAAGTTTTCTACAATTAAAGAAGAAGGGAAAATCACCGCCTGAAATGAGACTAGCAGGTGAAGGATGAGGGTCACCTGCATCAACTGGAGCCGAGACTATAGTGGCCTCTATATTTATCTCCCCATCCTCCATATCTGCCTCCCGAGTAGGGGGCGCTTCTTTAAACTCCCTCGGGCCCTCTGCAAATCCTGTCGTGGGAGGATCTATTTTCATAAAGCGTGAGAAGAGGCTAAGCAGGTAGAAGCATCAAGAAGAAGATTGCAAATGAAGACTTTGTGTTTAAGGATATTTACCAATAGTCGGAGTGGCCTGGCTCCCCAATAGACTACTTGAAAAGGGTGGCTCCCCAACCCTGAGTGCTGGGTCACTTGTCAAGGCCACCCCCTCAGGTGGTTGCTGCCCTCCTTCGGTGTTAATTTCAGCTAAGAATGATTCGGTATAGCTAGCCAAAGACCCTTTATTATGGGAAGGGTACAAATACTCTGGTAGACTGGCATCCATGTCAAGGTTCAGAAGAGCTCTAAATTCTGCCATAGGGTCAGTCGAGTTCGCGCCACCAAAGCCTGAAAGGAAGGGCAAGGTATCATATACCATATCAGATGGAAGGAAATAAATATAGTAGTCTGGAGATGACACTTACCTGAGGGCCCATCCATGCCTCCGACCGGCTGAGGCTCAGGAGGGGCATTTATCCCTCCATCTCCTGAATTAAATCCTGAGGGCAGCACAGGTAAGGAGTTATAAGAGGAAAATAATAGTGAAACAGGAGTTACAAGATAAACTACCTGCTGGGTCTCCTCCACCTGAAAAAGTAGGTGAATCCCCGGATAAAGGATTATAATCATCATTTAATGCATCCAAATCCCGGGGATCACCAGTGTCACCCACTTCCCCAGTTTCTGAGGGGTCCGCCCCCTGTGAGGGTCCGGGTCCGCCCCCTGTGAGGGTCCGACATATGGAGAACCCGAGTCTGGAGGATCTGAAAGAGAGGAAAGAAAGGAAGAATAAGTTATATGCATCAAGGCCGAAGTCACATACAGTAAATTTCCAACTAAGTAGCAAAGGCTACTGTGTCGCCGAGAGACTTTAGTGGCACGAGCCTCATTCTTTGTGACCCCCTGTGGTACTGAATGAGTCAGCGCCTTTTTCTTCTTAGGAGCTTTTGGAATGGCATTGTTGGCCACTAGGCTCACTGCAAGGGAGAAAAGGAGGAAGTAAGTGAAAACAAGTACACAGATATTTAGGGTAAACTATGAAGTTTTAAGAAGAAAACATTGGGTGGCTACATACCGTCCAGGACTGAAGAGAAAGAGGGTGGCAATACTAGTTGCTCAAATCTGATGCCAATGGCTTTGCTTGCCCTTTCTGCAGCATCTTGGATATCTTGCAAGGTACCTATTTTCAACTAAAGAAAGACACTCAATGGGCCTAGCGCATCCAATAGCATTCATAATATGTTTTGCCCATTCTCCACCAAGTTCATTTGTAAAACACTCAGGATGCAATTCAGTGGACCCTGGAGCGCCTTGGGGATACCCACAGTCAAATAGAAAATGTTCCCACCATGAATATCTTTTTGAGGCATCTTTCTTGGATGTTGCAGTCTTCTTCGAGGAGGAAGAAGCTAAGGGTTTCAAAGGTTTCATCACCCCCTTATATTGAGCCATGTCAACAGCAAGTGGGCCATTTTTAGCCTCCTATGAGGCGCGAAAATCTATAACAGCATTGGCTAAGTGTGGAAAGTGGCTGCGAAGGAAACTATTGTCCACTGCAACAGGAGGCAAATCCCTCCTCTTTAATCGAGCTTCCTCAGCCTACTTTATCATTTGCAAGGGTTGCCTGAAAACATTGGTGTGGTTAAACCACCAGCGTGCATAATACATATCAATATGACCCGTGCCGGTCTGCTCAGGAAGAAGACACCCTGGCTCTGGCTCACTTCGAAAGAAATAATCCCACCAGCTGGCAACAACAAGGTGGGAGTCATGACCGCGGTATAAGCGGGAATCCAAAGGGAAATCAGCATTCGTGGAATCGATTGATCATAGCCAAAGTTCCGCACAAATCTGAAAGGATAATATGGCTCTAGAAGTACTGATCGCCCTCGGCGAAAGACAAGCATGATGGGCCTAATACAACAAACCCAATCGTCATAGAAAGACCGGCTGGGATCAGCATGATGAGGCAAGTGATAAATGACTCCTCCTGATCCGTCAACACTATACGGCCTGAAATTATGAGAACTATGAGCAAAAGGAAGGCCTACTCGCCCCTCGGTCGACAAGAAAGAAAGTGTCTTCCGAACACCAACTAATTGCTCTAAGGAATTCTGATTGGGGCGGTTCCTGAATAAGAAAATCAAGGGAGCCGCAGCATTTCTGAAATCCACATGCTGACACAACCCGGGGAAAAGTAAACCAGCCCACGCACTAAGGTAATGGGTGGCCATCACAACCGTCATGTCCCGTGGAGAACTATGGGTAGTGAGATTTCCCAAGCCATGATAAATATTCGCCAGTGCAGGGCTGTCAGCAAGAAGACATGCCGGGTATATCAACTCCGGCCGTATAAGCTCCTCTTCCCCATGGGGCATAACAAAAGTGCTAAGCTAGTATACAAGATATGCTGCTACATAGGTGTGATCTAGCAATTCACGGGGATTCCACCCCCTGTTCTCCGGTGCAGCCAAATATCATTTGCGCCGTTGCAATTTTAAAATCAGCTGATGATATTGATCAAGGGGCCTCTCGTCCTCTGCAAATGTCTCATGAAAGCAAAATGGCCCGTTGTAGAAGAAACGGACCCAAGCATTAACACTCACCCTCACTGTGTTGGATGTGGACCAAGGAGTGTCTTCTTTCCCTGCCCGAGCAAGATCTCACCAAACCTTCATCAAGTATCTGAAACTAAATGGGAGGTTGTACTGTCCGGTACCAGTACTTTGACTTCTGTGCAAATCATTCAATGTCACTTCTTCATAAGGACGCCCGGAGATGGGCAAACCGAAAATTTTGTGAAAACTCCATAAGTCAAGTGTTGTTTCTCCCTCAGCTGTGGCAAAAGTATTCCAACGGCTATTAAACCTTTCGACTAAAGCCTGAAGAAGTCCCGTGTGACAGGGATAATTATACAAAGTAGCAGTCACCGCATAGCGAATCCCAACAAGATTTAGGGCCTCGCCATAATGATGCAAAATGCCAAAGAGCCATTCAGTGGCCCCCAGATGAAACTGGTGTAAAAGGATCACTAACCATTTCCCATACCAACCGGGAGAAGACCCGCTCATTATCCGGTCTAGCAAGCATAACTTCTCATATCCCTCTCTTGCATGTTGAGAGCCTGAAGGGGTCAAGAACAATCCTGCAACATCAATGGGGCCAGACCTGTGCTAGCCGAACAGCTCCCAAATAGTGGGTGTCATATTGGGCGAGCGGGTATGACAACCGATATCAGAACTGAAGAACCCAAGCTGATCAGCTGCTGGAAACTGAGCCTGGCGTGTGAAGCCCAAGGGAAAGCTCGGAAATGAAGTGGTGTAGGTGCCCAGCATGTTATCCCGGCACTCTAGAATAGCCATCTCCAAGTAACGGCGCTCAGCCAGTAAACTAGGATCGTCCTCATCCATATGCTCTGGGACATAGCTCTGAATGAATGGAAATAGGAACTTGTCCAGCAGAAAATGCCGAGGGTAGCCCCCAACTCGTTGGTACTGATAGATCCATTTATGTCTCATAATCAGAGAAAAGTCAACCTCCCCACCTTCAGAGACGTCTTTAGGAAGCAGCCCTTCCGCAACCAAGTCTAAGCCACGATCAAGAGGAAAGGCATTATGTCTTGACATCCGAGAAGGACCCATTGGTGGCATTAAGAGTTTTGATAAAGAGGGAGTGAAATCTCTGTCCCTCCCAGTACCTCCGCGGGCGCGGCTCTCACCGACACGAGACATAATGGTTGTCTGCAACAAAGAAAACAAGAACATAAGAAGAGAAAATCAGTCCAACATGATAAAGTAAATATTACTTAAAGGGCATCAAGTTGATTGAAGATGGCGAGCACGCAAAGTAAACAACATCGTCAAGGCACACGAGCCGACCGCCGTCACCTTCGGCTCCGACGGGCGTCCCATGGAGGGCATTTGTTGGACCCCACAATGTTCAGTAAAGAATTTTCTGGTTAATTTCAGAACCAAGATGAAGTAAATAAATTAAATTTGCATGATGGTTTGAAGAGGTTTAAAACTTAGATCATCACACATGGGTCAAGCCCAAATGCCCTTGGCATTACGTCGGGCAATATGTTATATAAGAGGACTGCATGTTTTTTCATCAAACACTTGAAATTGACTCCCCTAAAATCCGGCGTCAAGCGAATCAAATCGCAGCCGTTATAGTGGGTTGGAGTTCAAGCGCCCTCGACATCTCATTGGGTGAAGTTTCATGCAAAGACTAGTGTGTTTTAACACACGGGCATTTCATCAAGCACATGGCGGGTGTGTTAACATCACACATATACGCAGCGAGAAGTCAATTAAATAGCAGCCCCCGACGTCCAGAAGATGTTTCAAAGGGACCACAAAGCTATCCCTGTGCTCCAGTGACAAGGACAAGAATACCGGTCCGAGAAGTCAACAAAATCCAAGAGAGAAAGGACCGCCGGTGTATTGTTCTGCTGAGAGGAGCAGAAAGCTTCAAGAAGAGGTGGAAAAGGACAGCAGGGGAGGCTTTTATAATTTTTTAAGTTGACTGGGCTTAGGGCCAGGGCCGCCCCCTTGCTTTCCTCTCTTTAGCAAACCCGGAGGTACCCACCTCCGGGTTGTGCAGACCTTGAGGTGCCCACCCCCGTGTTTCCCTCTCTCTCTGGTAAAAGAAAAAAAAGGGGGGAAAGAAAGAGAGAACATAAAAAAAAGGGGAGACCCGGAGGTGGCACCTCTGGGTTTGCAAACCGTTTGCAAACCCGGAGGTGTCTCCCCTGAGGTGGCACCTCTGGGTTTGCAAACCGTTTGCAAACCCGGAGGTACTTACCTCCGGGTATGCAGTCCAGGTCTTCCTATCACTGATGCAGTTGAACAGGAAAACAAAACAAAAAGGCCCATCTCTAGGTTCTGCTGTGGACAGAAAAAAGGAAGGAGAAACCCGAAGGTACCTACCCCCGGGTTCTGCTGTGGACAGAAAGGCCTACCTTCGGGTTCTGTTGTGGACATAATAAGGACAATAAGAAAAAAAAAGAAGGGAAGAGAAGACCCGGAGGTGGCACCTCCGGGTTTACAAACTCGGAGGTACCTACCTCCGAGTATGCAGTCTATGTTAGAGGGCCCACCGGCTTGCTCCTCCCTTTTTCTGCTGTGCTGTGCACAGAACCAAAAAAAAAAAGAGGAACCAGCAAAAAAAAGGAAGAAGAGAATACCCGGAGGTGGCACCTCCGGGTTTGCAAACAAACCCAGAGGCACTTACCTCCGGGTGTGCAGTCCATGGGAGAGGGCCCAACCGGTCTCTCCCTTCCCCTCTCTATGCGGTGGCTTCAACCAAAAAAAAAAAGAAGAAGGAACAGCAAAAAAAAAGAGGAGAACCCAGAGGAGGGCCCCCCAGGTCTGCAGACCCGAGGCTGCCTCTTCCACCCCAGTCTCTCCCTCTCTCACACATAGAGTAAAAAAAAAAACAGACAAGAGGGAGGTGAAGAGGCAAGAGAAAACCTGGAGTTCCTCACCTCCGGGAGTGTCCTTCCCCTCCTATAAATAGGAGGCAACAGGAGCCACTAGAGAAAGAACATACGAAGCAAGAGAGGAGCAGCAGCAAGCAACGCACAGCATACAAAGGAGTTTTTTTTTCGAAGGCTTGGAGAGCTTCTGAATAGGCCCAAGCAGTAGTTCTGCGAACAGGAGAAGAATCGAAGGCTTGGAGAGCTTCAAGATTCAAGAGGTAGTAGTAGGCAACAGCAGACTGCCAGCCCTGCATATCCCGTGAAAGCAACAACAACAGTGCATCGGAAGGAGTTGTTTTTGGGAAGTTGCCTCTCTAGCATGTAAATGGATATGGTCACCACAAAAATCCCCCCCCCCCCGAGTTCCGGTCACCTCCTTTGGGAGTGGTGAGCCTAAGAAACTCCTCACCTAATGCTATGAAGAAGTTAACGTGCTCTACATGGAGTATGCTTCAGATGTATGGAAAATTCAGATAAATGCGCCTGCAGCAAAAGAACATCAAATAAATGTCTGTATTGTAGATTTTCCATGTGAAAATCAGAAAAAAAAATACATGCGTTGCAGATGGGAAGGGACAATCAAAATGTACTCAAGAAAAATCAAAGGGAGAGAAAAATAAAATGAAGATGCATTCAATTGAAGAAAAATGAAGGCAAGTGTCAGAATTTTGTTGAAATACCCCCAGTGGGTAGAAAATTATAGAAATACCCCTGGTGGGTAACAAATTACAGAAATACCCCCGATGGGCAGAGAACTACAGAAATACCCCCGGTGGACAGAAAATTATAGAAATACCCCCGGTGGTCAGAAAATTGCAGAAATACCCCCGATAATGGGAAAATTACAGAAGTGCCCCCGATGACGGATAAATTATAGAAATATCCCCGATAGTGGAAAAATTATAGAAATGCCCCTGGTTGTGGGAAAATTACAAAAATACCCCTATTTGTGGGGTCTCAAAATCACCAAAATACTTTCATTTTGGTTTACGCCGTTTGCACGACTCGGTGGAGTGGGACCACGCCCCTTCCTTGAAGCATTGTGCGCTCTCCTGGGTTCGGCTTATGGCTAACCATCCACTTTTATATATCTTTTCATGGAGCCCTGAGAAGTTCAACAAAATGAAAACGAGGAATACTCAGGAAGTCAGATGACAGGGTCATTTCTGAGAAGTCGTGGAATGAAGATTCGGAATACCCAAGAAGTCAAATGACAGGGTCATTTCCGAGAAGTCATGGAATGAAGACAAGGAATACCCGGGAAGTCAGATAACAGGGTTATTTCCGAGAAGTCATGAAATGAAGGCGAGGAATGCCCAAGAAGTCAAATGACGGGGCTATTTCCGAGAAGTCAAAAAATTAAGACGAGGAATACCCAAGAAGTCAAATGACAGAGTTACTTTCGAGAAATCAAGAAATGTAGACGAAGAGCGCCCAAGAAGTCAAACGACCGGACGATCTCCGAAAAGTCAAGGAATCGCAGATATGCCCAGGAAGTCAAGACTTGACGGGACTATCTCCGAGAAGTCGAGAAATATCAGATATATGCCGAAAAGTCAAAATGACAAGAATGCTCAGGAAGTCGGGAAATGACAAATATGTTCAAGAAGGCAGAAAAGTCTGGGGTCTTCCTGAAACTACAAGAACATCCCAAAGTTTGGGAAAACTGCAAAAATATCCTAATGGAGGGGAAATTTCAAATATACCCCGCCTCAGGCGGGAATGTCCTTTATGGACACCAAGGCAACTTAAGGGCCCAATCACAATTAAAAGAGTGATCATGACCATGAAGCAACTCCGAGGGACCGACAATGATCATCTTGCCGATCCAACAGTCCCCGTGATGGAATTCAAGTATTAACCGTCCGATCGGGGGACAAAAGAAAATTCAATGATCTAAACAAGACGGAATCAAATTCAAAGATCCAAGTGCAGACTGAAGCAGATTCCAAGGCTCTGGTTGCAACTGGATATAATTCCGAAGACCCGATTACACAATCGGGACCATATGTAAAGGTCTTGAAAGATCGATTGTAATTCAAATTACATATGTTCAAAGAAATGAAGTCTCCAAATTCCTTTGCAAGAGTATGTACATATAACGGGAGATCATCAAGATCATTCATGTCACAACATATAGAGGCAAAAGACGTTCTTCGACAGTTAATCAAAGGTGTTCGGATTTGTCCGATGTAAATTAACACTGATTCCGGTCGGTGGGAAAAAGTCCCGTACACGAACCTTAAATCATCTGATAAACTCAAAAGCGTGGAATTACCAAATATGTCAAAATATCCACATATTCATCCAACTAAGTGATGTCCGAAAATTCCGCGTGTAATACCAAAAGAATTTTGCTTGTATAGACTCAAGCTTCCTTGCAATGGTCCTCTGGTAGATAGAAAGGTAATAGATAGGGAGACTATTCAGCACCAATTTGCAAAGCACCATTCTTCCCCTATAGGAGAAGAGTCTTGCCTTCTATCCTACCAAATTTAAATGTATATCTATGTATCACACTATGCCAAGCACTACAACATATGACCCTAGGAGACAACGGTATACCCACATAAGAGTGGGGAAATCTCCTATATGATAGCCTAGGATAAAAGCTGCTCTCAGTATGGCTCTATATCCCACATTAATCCCCACTAATTGGCTCTTGCAAAAATTCACCTTCAGTCTGTTGACTTCAACAACTCTTAACATTAGTCCAGTGACAAATGGTTGCCTCTCATCCTCTACTAGGAATAGGATGGTATCATCAGCCTGGTACAAATGGGAGATGTGGATGCCACCTGTTCTAACCTAGAGGTTCTATCAGCCTATATGCCTTAACTTTGAATCACATCTTGCCTAAGATATGTGCAACCAGAACAAAGAGTAGGGGGGATATCGGGTCTCCCTATAGAAGGCCCATGCCACTATGAAAATAAGAGGAAGGCTACCCATTGATTAAGACTACAAGCTTGGCTGACGTGACACATCTTGGAACCATACAATCCGCCTTCCATCAAAACCAACTTCCCCAGCACAACAAATAGACAACTCCAGTTGACCATATCGTAAGCTTTCTAAAAATCCAACTTGAGCATCATTCCTCTTTTCCTCCGTGTCTTGATGGCATGTAGGCATTCATGAGATACCAAGAAGTTCTCCTATATATGGCGGCACCTAATAAAAGGCCCTTAATAGGCACTCACCATTCTGTCAATGACAATGTCAAGTCTCATGGCCAGGAGCATGGAAATGATTTTGTATGTTCCATTCAGAAGGTTGATGGGTCTGAAGTCTCGAAGGCTCTATACACCTTACTTCTTAGGGATGAGAACTAAGATAGCCTTATTTATACCCCTCAGATGTGCCCTTCTCTCCTGAAACTCAAGTATTGCTAGGATGGGATCAGCCTTAATAATGTCCTAATGCTATTAAAATAATGCCAAAGGGAATCCATCAAGCCCAGGAGCTTTGTCGCCTGCAAGAGAGAATACAGCTTGTAGACCTCCTCTTCCAAGAAGGGGCGAGAAAGATCTTCTCCTTCCTGAGGCCATTCGTTGAAAGTAAACAATGTTCATATCGCCTTCCTTAAGTCATTTCTCCCTGAACCTCTACTTCCAGTAAATCTCTTTCCTTACAAGGATCTCATCAAAATCTACCATGAGTCTGTCCTTAAGCTGCCCATCTAGTTCATCCATAAGCCTCGCCTCCTCCAAGCAGTCTAATCCCTCTAGCTGATTTAGAATCTTGTCTTTAGCTGCCTTGCTAGGTAACACCTTGGTTGCACCCTATTCCTTTAACACCTATGCCACATGCTTCAATCTCCACACAAATCTAGACATTGCTGATCGTTCTTATCTTGCAGCGTTTTATGCCTGTCTAACCATATCCACAAATTCCACCTCTCTGAACGAAGATCTTTCCATTCTAAAGATAAGTCTTCAGTAAGATGGGCTTGTAGTCAAACACTGGTCTTGCCAAACAACATGACTTCACATGCAGAAAGTGATCCTCATTCGACTGAGACCAGGAATCTATCCAAACTGGAGCTTGAAGGTTCAGCCCTCATATTGGACCATGTGAAATACACAATTGACATCATAACATCGATCAAAGCAACATCCGTAATAGAATCAAGAAAGCCCATTTCTCTTGTCTGAGGGTTATTAGCCGTCCTCTCCAAGTTGCACCAATTGCATTGAAGTGACCTCCCACACACCATGGTCAGCTTGAAGACTGATGATAGTGGAATAGATATGCCCATAGACGTCTCTTTCTTTCTCTACTTTATGGTCCCCTATAGGATGAAACACGTCGTCGGTTGTCCACTTCGGCAAGTGGTGTTGGCCTATATCTGTTGCACCGCCGACCGCTGCTATGCTGACTCCACCTTGCCATGGCAGGAGGACAATCTCTGCCTCAGATCACATCGCCATAGGGGAGAAAAGTGTCGGGTTGAGAAAACGAACAATACCGAGTCTCGGACTCGTAACTCCTCCGATAAACTGCCATGCCTGTGACTCTAGGGTTCGGGTAAGTCATGGGTTGTTAGGTCAATGTTTTGTCTGGGCCATTGAGTAGCCAGGTATCGGACCTCCTCGGGCCTTTGGTGGGTCATCATCGGGTTTGGATCCGGACTAGAGCCAGATCCGAATCGATCCAACGAACCATTTGAATTGGAAAGTTAGTCATACCAGTCTCCTTCCTTCATCTCCAAAGGAGACGTCCTCTACAACCCCTCCCGAAGGTCGACCTTCATCAGAAGCATCTCGCCAAACACGTCGACTATGAGGACAGCCGGAACGTCCTTCACATTGGTCATCCTGGCCACCATTTCCAATGCCAAGAGTAGTCCACCCTCCGCCATTTTCATTGACCCCTACTCCACCACCCCGAAGCATCGAACTAGAAAGGAGATGCCCAACTCGTAGGATAGGACGAGGGGGACCAATAGAAGTTTCAACCTAACTTTGCATCCTCTCGGGTCTAGGAAGGTGCCCACATGTAGCCTCCACCTAGTCAGCCGGAGCAAAACCCCCTCCACCACCATATATCCACCCACCACCTCCCGACTCTGGCCCACCGCGAGGAAACCCCCCTCCACCCACCTGCATCACCTCCCAACCAGCCTCCGTCCCCTTTCCCTTGTCCAAAGGGTCGTGACCCTCTCGACATTCACTCCCTTCCACCGAATCTACTCGCATACACCTCCTAAGCCATCGCATCCTCCTCTACATCATGTCTTCCAACAGGTTGTCCACCTCCAATGCAACGACCCGAGAATCAGATTACCGGGAAGGCCCGATAACCCGAGACTCGCACCGCCGCCCACGAGCCGGGAGGGATCGGAAGGGCTAAAAGGAGTGTGGAGGTACAAAGAAATAGGAAATAAAGCAGGACAACTCAACAACAACAAGCTGAAAGAAAGAACAACAACAGCTACAACAGAGTCCAGTCCAACAGAAGGTACAGTCAAAAGCAGTAAAACGTACCACATGCCAAGTGAACACTCGGCCCGGCAAGCTGGCAACTGAGAACCTCCGCCCCGCACCCTCGAACCGCGAGGAAGAACCGCTATACCTGAAAAGCAGGGAATGAGTCTCCAAAACAGAGACTCAGCAGGGATCCCGCGGAACCCCAACCGGAAACAACGGCGGTAGCGGAAAGGAGAGCTACAACTACAGCAGGAACAGCAAACCGGTGGCCGGTCAAAAACTCGGCACTACAGCTACTCCTACTGCCAGAAGGCAGACCTCGATCACGCAGTCGAGGCTACCGAACCACGCTAGTACCACCTACCGAAGTAAAAACACACGGCAACCACGCCGTAGAGGCCTGTCCCCCGGACAGCCAATCTGGACACGCTGTCCAAGGTGCAACCCCGACCATCCGATCGCGGGTACCACACCACAAGACGCCACCTCGGTAAAGCCACTAGCACTAGTCTCACGGCGCAAGAACCGACACACGCGCCAAAGTGAAACAACCGAACTCACCGGTCAACACGACCGAAAATCCGAAGGTCAAAGACACAGAGACTGACAGTCTGTCACTCCGTACTCGACAGGAGTACCACCCACTAGAAGCACAGCCGGTAGCGTCCCCTGACGTCTTACACCGCGCCGCAGGTGAACCGCCTGACGTGGTAGGTCCTACCCGAGGCGCGAACACCGTACAAGTAACCACAAACAAGTAACTAGCTGGGGTCACGCCCGTCGACGTGGGTCCAACCGCCCCCAACCACGTGTGCACACACAGACCACGCGTCACTAGGTCTGGTCCTCTGACCTGTTTTCCCCTGGCACTGGACTCTGATGTGACGAGGGGCCCGACGGTAACCGGTCCACAAACCGCCTCTAAGGGTAAGCCCGTACACCACTCCCTGGTGCGACCAGCACACGCGTACTGGTAGGCTACGACTAGTGGAGGGTCACTGAAGGAGTAGACTCTCAAGTCAACGGAAAACAACGTCCGAATCCGACGACGTGCGGGGACCACCCCACGTACCGGCCCCGTCGCACGGTGACCACAGTCGGAGAAGAAACAGGACTCGCAGTCCACGGCCACGCACGCACCGTGCGCGAGAGTCGAGAAAACTCGAGTGGCACTTAAGCCACTAGACTCTGGACAGTCCTCTAGACACACTACAGCCAACGGTCCTTGAGTCACAAGACTCGGGGTCAAGACCGTTGTACGCAACAGCACAAGGCCGTCAATCTAGTCCAATCTCTAGGTCTAAAACCACGGTAGCACGAGTACCGAGACAATTCACGAGCCGTCAAGACCACTCCCTCGGGAAGGGAATGTAAAGGGGCAAGGCCACCCACACGGGCCACACGGAAAACCCAGAAGCACGATTCCCAAGGCAGCACACAAGTCGCCAAGTCGATTTCCCATCTTGAAGCAAGCGGGAAACCTCCAGCCCCAGGCCGGATAACTGGACTCGCAGTCCAAGGCCAAACACGTGGCCCACACGGGAATCGCCTTCCAAAGAAACCCACAACATGCGGGGGAGACCCCACCGCACGCACACCGGTACACGGTGAGTCGATCGAGCGTAACACGAAAGCCCGGAACACATGAGGTCACCCGGACCTACCACACCTACGGGCACGCTAATCGAGGTAACACGGTCCCTCCCGACACCCCAAAAACATGGACACATAACCCATGGGGTGTCCGGGATACTCACAAGGCCGGAGGTCGACCACTGGGTCACAACCGGGTCGACCGGAGACCAAAACAACACAATCGGAGCGCTAAAAGGTCACCTGGACCCTTAAGCTCGCGGCACGCAAAACGAGGTAAGTGGGACAACCTCTAGACACCCAAAGGCACGGTCACGGAACTCCACGGGGTGTCCGAGACACTCACGAGACCTAAAGTCAACCACTGGGTCGCAACCGGGTCGACCAGAGGTCAAAACAGCGCAAACAGGAACCAGAACGTGGTAGTGGTCACCTGGTGACCGCGACCAGATAGTGGTCGACCGGGGACCGCGACCAGATGGTAGCGGTCGACCGGAGACCGCGACCATGCTGTCACGGTCACCTCACGACCGCAACTAGCCACGCGCAACCCCGCTGGTAGCGGTCGCCCGAGGACCGCGACCAGATAGTAGCGGTCATCCCATGACCGCGACTAGACCAAAGCGGTCTATCGCACGACCGCGACGCTCGAAGGCCTCCTCGACCAAAACACAAAGGATGAACGCGGTTCTCCCAAGACCGCGACCAATGAACGCGGTTTCTGGTGGACCGCGACCATTTCGGAAAATCGAGAACGGCGGGAAAACCCCAAAAATCCACGCCACGCCCCCAAACATCCACGGATGAGGGGGAAAACATAGGGGAAGCCCCCAAATAACCCCTAGCATGCATCTACGGCCTCGGATCGGCCAGAAACGCAATGAAACGGGAGATCGGCCCACAAGCCCTAAAACATGGATTTTGCCCAAATCACCCCGTTTGGCCCGCTCGGCTCACCGTAACCTACGAAACTTACGGGAAAAGAAAGAGCACGAGTTGGGGGTCCATCACCCTACCTCCACCGAAGATTTCGCGCACCGTGGACGCCGATCCACGAAGAAAACGCCGTTGAAGCCTCGCCGTTCCACGAACCCACGGCCGAACTTCACCACGCCTTCACCGCCTCGATCCTCATCCATCCTCGCCCGCGCCTCGCCCGCGCCGTCCCCGCCTCGCCCGTACAACGCCCCGTCGGCCGCCGGAGAGAGAGGGAGAGAGGAGAGAGCGTGAGAAGAGAGAGGGAGAGAAGAGAGAAATGAGAGGGGAGAGAGAGGGTGGGGGTATATATAGGAAAATCCGGAAAATCGAAAAAATCCCAAAAAATAGAAAATCACACCCTCGCGATCCTCGGAACGCACCGATCGCAACGGTACCACACTCGCCTAGGTGAACGGCCCGGTTCACCCACAACGAGGTTCCGAAGGGAAAGCCGAAACCCACGCCGGGAATCGGAAAACACACGCGGAAAAAACCGCGGAACGCCTCCGGGCCTCCGAAACGACTCCGGATCGCGCCGATCCGAACACGAAAGATGTCCGAAACGAAATTTCGGACACAACGGAATCGGACGCTCCGAGAAACCAGATCCGGGACCCACGAACGAGGATCCGAAAAACCCGGGGCATTACAGCCCTCCCCCCTTAAAGGAATTTCGTCCTCGAAATTCAGGACCAAGCACGAAGTCACAGGGGAAGAACACTGAACGAACTGACAACGCTGTCAGAGCCCCAGCACAGAAAATCTCGGTTCTCATGAAAACACCGGTCCTGAGGGACACAGCCAGACTTACAATCACAAGCAACACCTCGCTCCTCGCGCCGAGCACACTGGCCAACAGAGCAGGCATATACCAAAGGACACAGTCCGGCATCACCTCAGACAACGCGAGAATCCACCATGGCACCGCAGCCACAATCTCGCTCACCGAGGAAACACAACCCTCGTCACGAGAAGCAGCTACCGATCCATCCAATGGTCGGCAGACAAATCGCACATCAGCCTCGCAGCCAGCTGACAGGTCGCACGCCCTCTCAAGAGAACAACCAACACAAAGCCTCCCACCAGCTCAAGCAGCCATCTCAACAGACCGCAACCAGAACATCGGCTCAGCACCAAGAAACACCTCACACATGGCAAGCCGAAAGTCAGACATAACATTGTGCCAACTCTTGTCAGAAGACAAACTTCGACAAAGCTCAGATCCCATCCGGGAAGGCACATCACAGAAACGACCACCAAAGGTCTCGCTGGCACACGGCTCTCGCCACGCTCGAGCCCCAACAACCAGCACCTTCTGTCTCTGAAAAGACCATCCATTGGTCACCGACTGTCCGTCAACGGGAAACCTCCGCTTGCTCAGCTTCTTCCTTCTTTCCTGGTCCTCGACCGGGTCCAAAGGAAACATTCCAAACCTCGGCAAGCCATCCGTCGACTCACACACAGACCGAAGCCGCATCTCGAGCAGCACTCCCCTCGGACACCACATCCGAGCTCGAACATCACGCCAACTCGACCCTCTCGGGGAGCACGACGAAACCAAATGACAAAATCCTGGTGTCTTCAGTCATCACCTCAGTGGACACAGACTCACAGGGGAACCATCCCATGCTGGTCACCAAACCAGGGATAACCATTGCGACACCAACGTCCTATCAAGGACCATCCTCCGACGCCCATCTCACAAAAGGCCTCCGCCCACAGGCGTCACTCATCCATCTGGTCTCACCAAATCCTTTGATCAATCCAAGTGGACACCTGCCAATCCCGATTCTGCCCTTACCACAGAGCCACGGGACACCACCTGAACAGTGCTCACGGGTCCCCAAAGCAACAAACATCTCACCGCGGTTGGCTACGAGACTAGCCTTACCAGTCACTCGCAGCTACCAACAGGAACCCACAGCCTGCCAGAGATCACTTCTCCAAGAACGATCTCATTCGAGGACACGACTGGGAACACAAGTCGGCACCAAGACACCGACTCTGACCAACACGTCCTCAACCATCGTCAGGCGACATCCTCAACAACCTCATCCAGGTCCAACACCGACGCCTGACACGGCTTCCAACACAGGAACAGGGTACTCACGCGGCGCACTAGCCAGCACTTTTCCCAACACTCCGTCCTGCCAGTGCCCACCGCCACGATATCTCGGGCAACGGCACGGCAACAACACGTTTCACACCGAGGAACCAATCCCCCGATGCTCAACGCAAACTCAGGAATCCGCCCGTAGCAACCAACGCTACGATCCTGAACCAGTGGGTTATGGGCCCACCACGCTTCCGCTGCGCACTCTGATCCACGCGCACAGCCGAGAAAGCAAACACCGCCCAACCAGCACTCGTCCTTCCGGAACAGCGCCAGCACCCTCACACGACAAGGGAATGGGCACGACTTCTCACAGGCAACCACCTTGCCAAGACAAGGAGCACGTCTCGCACGGACTTCATGGCACACGAAGGCCAACTAATCCAAACACACAATGCAAGACGACGATCCTTAGCCGAACGCAATCTCTCCAACCAAAGGAGAAACCAGCGCACTTTCGACCAACGGAAGAACTCCACGCTCGACCTGATCTCAAACCTCGCGCACGCTGGAAACAGCACCATCCAGCACCAAGGAAAACCATCGCTTCCATCAGGTCAGCGCCTCCGACACACTCGACGAGTGTCACGTCGGACCACAATCACAGCATCTCTCGATGCACCACCGCTGCAATTCCTCGAACTGCAACACGGCATGCCAAGAGCCGCAACACGAGCCGTAACGACAACCGCCGACGCTCATCCTCGAGTCCCGAAACTCACCGCGGAACCTTCACACCTCAGACCAAATCCAAGGCGAACACACCCCTTCGCATACGAGAGCGCATGAGCAAGACTTACTGGGACACCACAGCTCAATCATGCCTCGAAATCCGCAAAACAACCGGGACCGACACGTCATTTCTGACGCCACAGAGCACGACATGATCATCAGGCTCGACGAAACAGCAGCTCACCGAGAAGATCCTCCGCTCAGCCGAGCACACTTCTCGATCAGAACACCTCAGGAGCTGGACAAACCTCAAGCTGGAGTGGCCAAACACCAATAACAACTCCCTCAGGGCACGCTCAGGGCCACCTAACCACGCTGCAGGTTCCTCGAACGCAGCACCGCGAGCTTGCGCCTGCCAGCAACCTCTGCCCAACGCCGCACAACCGGGGCCACCACCGATGAGGGAGAAGGCTCTCGACCTCGATCCTTAGACCCCATGCTGGCACGAAAGCCGCGGACAGCAACCACCTTCACAGCGCCACACAGCGCACTCAAGCTCTCAAGCGAGAAACTAGGCGAAAAGCGAACACAAAACCCTAAGCCAGCTGCCGACTGTACTGGACCTTCTGGACTCTGATCACTGAAACATTTCGAATTCCTATGTACGTCCACAACCACCGCTCTGATACCAGCTGTAACGACCCGAGAATCAGATTACCGGGAAGGCCCGATAACCCGAGACTCGCACCGCCGCCCACGAGCCGGGAGGGCTCGGAAGGGCTAAAAGGAGTGTGGAGGCACAAAGAAATAGGAAATAAAGCAGGACAACTCAACAACAACAAGCTGAAAGAAAGAACAACAACAGCTACAACAGAGTCCAGTCCAACAGAAGGTACAGTCAAAAGCAGTAAAACGTACCACATGCCAAGTGAACACTCGGCCCGGCAAGCTGGCAACTGAGAACCTCCGCCCCGCACCCTCGAACCGCGAGGAAGAACCGCTATACCTGAAAAGCAGGGAATGAGTCTTCAAAACAGAGACTCAGCAGGGATCCCGCGGAACCCCAACCGGAAACAACGGCGGCAGCGGAAAGGAGAGCTACAACTACAGCAGGAACAGCAAACCGGTGGCCGGTCAAAAACTCGGCACTACAGCTACTCCTACTGCCAGAAGGCAGACCTCGATCACGCAGTCGAGGCTACCGAACCACGCTAGTACCACCTACCGAAGTAAAAACACACGGCAACCACGCCGTAGAGGCCTGTCCCCCGGACAGCCAATCTGGACACGCTGTCCAAGGTGCAACCCCGACCATCCGATCGCGGGTACCGCACCACAAGACGCCACCTCGGTAAAGCCACTAGCACTAGTCTCACGGCGCAAGAACCGACACACGCGCCAAAGTGAAACAACCGAACTCACCGGTCAACACGACCGAAAACCCGAAGGTCAAAGACACAGAGACTGACAGTCTGTCACTCCGTACTCGACAGGAGTACCACCCACTAGAAGCACAGCCGGTAGCGTCCCCTGACGTCTTACACCGCGCCGCAGGTGAACCGCCTGACGTGGTAGGTCCTACCCGAGGCGCGAACACCGTACAAGTAACCACAAACAAGTAACTAGCTGGGGTCACGCCCGTCGACGTGGGTCCAACCGCCCCCAACCACGTGTGCACACACAGACCACGCGTCACTAGGTCTGGTCCTCTGACCTGTTTTCCCCTGGCACTGGACTCTGATGTGACGAGGGGCCCGACGGTAACCGGTCCACAAACCGCCTCTAAGGGTAAGCCCGTACACCACTCCCTGGTGCGACCAGCACACGCGTACTGGTAGGCTACGACTAGTGGAGGGTCACTGAAGGAGTAGACTCTCAAGTCAACGGAAAACAACGTCCGAATCCGACGACGTGCGGGGACCACCCCACGTACCGGCCCCGTCGCACGGTGACCACAGTCGGAGAAGAAACAGGACTCGCAGTCCACGGCCACGCACGCACCGTGCGCGAGAGTCGAGAAAACTCGAGTGGCACTTAAGCCACTAGACTCTGGACAGTCCTCTAGACACACTACAGCCAACGGTCCTTGAGTCACAAGACTCGGGGTCAAGACCGTTGTACGCAACAGCACAAGGCCGTCAATCTAGTCCAATCTCTAGGTCTAAAACCACGGTAGCACGAGTACCGAGACAATTCACGAGCCGTCAAGACCACTCCCTCGGGAAGGGAATGTAAAGGGGCAAGGCCACCCACACGGGCCACACGGAAAACCCAGAAGCACGATTCCCAAGGCAGCACACAAGCCGCCAAGTCGATTTCCCATCTTGAAGCAAGCGGGAAACCTCCAGCCCCAGGCCGGATAACTGGACTCGCAGTCCAAGGCCAAACACGTGGCCCACACGGGAATCGCCTTCCAAAGAAACCCACAACATGCGGGGGAGACCCCACCGCACGCACACCGGTACACGGTGAGTCGATCGAGCGTAACACGAAAGCCCGGAACACATGAGGTCACCCGGACCTACCACACCTACGGGCACGCTAATCGAGGTAACACGGTCCCTCCCGACACCCCAAAAACATGGACACATAACCCATGGGGTGTCCGGGATACTCACAAGGCCGGAGGTCGACCACTGGGTCACAACCGGGTCGACCGGAGACCAAAACAACACAATCGGAGCGCTAAAAGGTCACCTGGACCCTTAAGCTCGCGGCACGCAAAACGAGGTAAGTGGGACAACCTCTGGACACCCAAAGACACGGTCACGGAACTCCACGGGGTGTCCGAGACACTCACGAGACCTAAAGTCAACCACTGGGTCGCAACCGGGTCGACCGGAGGTCAAAACAGCGCAAACAGGAACCAGAACGTGGTAGTGGTCACCTGGTGACCGCGACCAGATAGTGGTCGACCGGGGACCGTGACCAGATGGTAGCGTTCGACCGGAGACCGCGACCATGCTGTCACGGTCACCTCACGACCGCAACTAGCCACGCGCAACCCCGCTGGTAGCGGTCGCCCGAGGACCGCGACCAGATGGTAGCGGTCGCCCGAAGACCGCGACTAGACCAAAGCGGTCTATCGCACGACCGCGACTAGACCAAAGCGGTCCTCGGGCGACCGCGACGCTCGAAGGCCTCCTCGACCAAAACACAAAGGATGAACGCGGTTCTCCCAAGACCGCGACCAATGAACGCGGTTTCTGGTGGACCGCGACCATTTCGGAAAATCGAGAACGGCGGGAAAACCCCAAAAATCCACGCCACGCCCCCAAACATCCACGGATGAGGGGGAAAACATAGGGGAAGCCCCCAAATAACCCCTAGCATGCATCTACGGCCTCGGATCGGCCAGAAACGCAATGAAACGGGAGATCGGCCCACAAGCCCTAAAACATGGATTTTGCCCAAATCACCCCGTTTGGCCCGCTCGGCTCACCGTAGCCTACGAAACTTGCGGGAAAAGAAAGAGCACGAGCTGGGGGTCCATCACCCTACCTCCACCGAAGATTTCGCGCACCGTGGACGCCGATCCACGAAGAAAACGCCATTGAAGCCTCGCCGTTCCACGAACCCACGGCCGAGCTTCACCACGCCTCCACCGTCTCGATCCTCATCCATCCTCGCCCGCGCCTCGCCCGCGCCGTCCCCGCCTCGCCCGTACAACGCCCCGTCGGCCGCCGGAGAGAGAGGGAGAGAGGAGAGAGCGTGAGAAGAGAGAGGGAGAGAAGAGAGAAATGAGAGGGGAGAGAGAGGGTGGGGGGTATATATAGGAAAATCCGGAAAATCGAAAAAATCCCGAAAAATAGAAAATCACACCCTCGCGATCCTCGGAACGCACCGATCGCAACGGTACCACACTCGCCTAGGTGAACGGCCCGGTTCACCCGCAACGAGGTTCCGAAGGGAAAGCCGAAACCCACGCCGGGAATCGAAAAACACACGCGGAAAAAGCCGCGGAATGTCTCCGGGCCTCCGAAACGACTCCGGATCGCGCCGATCCGAACACGAAAGATGTCCGAAACGAAATTTCGGACACAACGGAGTCGGACGCTCCGAGAAACCAGATCCGGGACCCACGAACGAGGATCTGAAAAACCCGGGGCATTACATCCAAGCAGTCCCGGACATGCTTCCTGAGCGAGCTGTAAGTCGAGCTACCCCAGACAACATCTACAAATGAGCGTCGGGGTGGAAACCTCCCTCTGTTGTTCACTACAGTCCCTGGACCCGGTTGACACCTATCCACCAGTGGAACTCTGCAGGAGTGCTAAAGATGCCCTTGCGGCCGCAACGGAAGCACCACAGCCTACCCCCCCTTCTCTCCCAAGATCCCCAAAAACCTCCCTCAAAGGTCCAGTGAGCAGTGCTTCCAGAGGGCATTCAGGTCGCCCTCGAGGCAAACCCCAGAACCCCTCTCTCACGCATGATGAAGAATTTTTTCCGACCTGTTTATCTTACAGATGCATGACTTATAGGAGAGAACATGGGCTTACTCAAGAGAAGTTGATTGGGAAAAACTTAAAAACAAGAAGAATAGAAAAATAGAAATGTACAAGAGCCTCTCTCATATACGCATGCCCAGTTTCACACACATACACATAAGCACTAAATGATGAGAAACATCGCAACTCATTAGTCTAGGTTAGAATCAAGGAATGCAGAATCAGATCACATCGGATCGGATCGGCCGATCCGATCATATTTGGCTCGATCCGGATCCGATCCCGATACCACCATTCCCGATCTCCACTCTTAAATTTAAAAAAAAAAAAAAGCCACCCCGGAAGGATCGATCTGGACTGTGCTCTCAGCGTTTAAAAAGAAAAACAAAACAGAGAGCAGCAATAGCAGACGAACAAGAAATAAAAGAAGCAGCAGAAGCGGAAGAAGGATCGAGGAAGAAAGGGGATCGGCCCCTCACCGGCTTGTCGCTGCCACTCCTGCTCCGCTGAAGCCCAGTCATCACGAACAGAGGCGGCCGCTGCAGCTGAACCGCCACCATCGGGAACAGAGGCAACCGCTACCACTGCTGCTCCGGAAGAAGGGAGAAGCCCGCTGCCCCAGCTCCGCTGCCGCTGCTGCTCTGGAAGAAGGGAGGTGCGCCTCGGGAAGAAGCCACCCTCGGACTTGTAAATTAAGAAGTGATGATATTTGATAAGAGCCCCTCCATTTTGATAAAAGTCTCTTGTAAGCTCCTCATTTTAAAAAAATCTGAAAACTCCTGGATCAGTTGCGGATCGGGATCGGATCGGCCAATCCAGCCGATCCAAATCAGATCTGGGCCGGGCGATGAGGCGATCTGATCCCGATCCCCGAGTTTTCCTACCTTAGTTAGAATGAAAAAGAAGAAGACCAACTCAGATGGATTTTGTCTTAGAGTACTCGATGAATTGGTCAGTACTAGGCTGCTGAGAGAAAGAGTTTTGAGTTTTCATTCTGGAGAGTTTTTCGGGTGTTGTTGGAAAGATGTTTAACTCGCCAAGTGAGCCAGGTAGACTTTCATGATTTTTTCCTACGAGTCCTTTTTTCTGTTTTGGCTTTATTTTGGGCAGTTTTTCCCATGTTCTTTTGTTGTCTCGGGACTTCTAGGTGTACAACCTCTATTTGTATATTAAAAACTGGGGGCATATACTGCCCACTGAAACTTTACCAAAAGGCAGCAACTTGCATGTTGTGCTTGAGATTCTTTGGTTTAATGCTCAATATCAACAATCTAGCAATGACATTATTAATATAGGCACCATAATGATTAGGACGAATTTCTTTTCATTCATTAAAAATGTTGCACAATCCCCAACAGCTGGTCTGTTGGGAACTGCAAAATGTGATTTCTGCACACAACGTGAATCAGGATGCAATGCTAATCTATATTATGAAATGAAAATGCCTCACTGCAACACTGCCCAGTTTATGTTCAATATGATTGTGGAAGCATGTTAGCCCATATTGAACAACGCATTAGGGAGTAGCAAGTTTTACTTGAAAAAAAAAACTGCATGAGAATGGGGCACTATTTCTCATCAATAAACACTGGATGTGACCAAATTGCAAAAGCGAGTGAGGAATTTGAGAGAACCATTTAAGAACAGATCCGCTTCCATCATAATGCTCTCCCCATTTCTCCCACCATGATTGTTCATTCAATTTACCATACTTGTGTGCTCCTTTCTCTGTCCAGCCTTTAGCATCATACTTCTCCCACCTGGGCAGAGTGGCCAAAGTACAGTGACACTAAGTGCACTTCAGAGTTAAAAAAACTCAAAATAACATGAATATGGATGAAAATATATATATATTGAACTCAAAGTAACTGAAAACATTGCTCACCATTTCTCATACCATCCAGCAGTTTCAGAACCTGATTTTGCCTGTTTCTGAGCACTTCTCTCTATCCTTGCCAGGTTACTGCATTTATGCAGTAAATCTTAATAAAAGATGGAGTTATTTACAAGCATACCAGAACTTAAAAGCTTATACTGCTCCTAGATCATGTTTATCATGTCTTGGTAGAATAGAGTAGTTCCATAATCAACTATGTATAAAAATGAAAATTATCTTTGTTATCCCTGTCTCACAGCCATCCTACATTTCGAAGACAGTCACTCATACCTCCAGAGACCCATGAATAAGAACTCCATAAAAAAGACCCAAAACAAGGCCCTCCCCTACACACCAATTTTTCCATGGCATTGACCTTAAAATGTGTCTGAGCAGGCAGACAAGATAAAACCAAACAAATATTTCTATATCAGTTGATTGAGATTATGGCCAGACAGAAGACGAGTTGGACAAGAAGATGGTGACGATACAAGTCTACTTGGGCTTATTGGGAAGCACTTTCATGTCCAATGTCAGAATTATTTTCATGTACCTCCGCAATCCATGTAGTTTAAGTAAAATCTACGCTATTGTAT
Organism: Amorphophallus konjac; assembly: GCA_022559845.1. Taxonomy (NCBI): domain Eukaryota; kingdom Viridiplantae; phylum Streptophyta; class Magnoliopsida; order Alismatales; family Araceae; genus Amorphophallus; species Amorphophallus konjac. The sequence continues at coordinate 269,013,238 of CM040128.1, forward strand.
AGATTTATGGCTTGTTTCAGGGGAGGGGGAGGTAAACATTAATTAGCCATTGTAGCCTCTAAAAGAAGTATAAGACCCATGACTCATACCGTAGCCTGGATTTTAATAACATCATTCCAGAAACAAGGCAGAGATACACCCAAAAACTCGGCAGTATATTACACTAGTAAACAAGTTTGAAATCCATTGGTCTACTACTAATGGGGATACTAAGCAACATGACTACCATGTACCATCCCATTTTTTACCCTTCTTTTTCATTTTGATCAAAGGGCGGGATGCACTACCAGTTCTATCAAGAGAGTTAAACTCAGTTTATACATACAACCACCCATAAACATACAATTAAAGAAAACCCCAAGCTAAATAGGAAAGTTGCAAGCATGACCAAAAAAAAAGAGATTACACACTGTAACTGGAATTTTTAATTACAAAATTTGGGGAGACGTTCCTCAACGCCTGAATCCCAGAGACTGGTTGAGGGCATGGCAAGAGAGCATACACCCTCCCTAAAAGACTATCTATTTTTTTCCTGCTACCTACACTAGCATATTGGATGTGGAAATATCTATAGAATGTTTCCACCACAACTATTAGAGCAACCTCTTCTTAACTTGGACAAAACATCCCCTCTATGCCACTGTTGCAACCTTAACTTTCTCGAATAGTTCGAGATGCTTTTCTCATGATAATTGACGGTCAAATTACGGCTTGAAGCCAGCAACGTCATTTTGTGGAGTATCTCCACGCGATCGGGTGCCGGAACCCAATCATGTCAAAGGACAAATTGTGTCGCAGCAAAGAAGAATAGAGAAAATTCTTACATGCACTCACAGAAGAGACCAAGCGCCGTGTATCACGTGGTCTGGACGAATGCAAGCTCCTTCTTCGTCGCCGACGGCACAAAAATAAAGCAAACAAATGTCGTAGCAGTCCCGTTCTCCTCTCCTTGCGTCTCACTGGGAGCAAAAGAGCCAAAAAAGGGGTGAAGCAGGGTTTAAAGAGGGCGCCCCTTTTTTCCAAGACCCAGAGGAGATCCACCGGGGCCAAAAAGACCCGCGCGGGGGTCCTTTGACCCCGCTGGATATGTTCGACCCCGGTGGGCCCCAACGGGGTCAAACGACTGTCGGCGGGGTCGTTTGACCCTGGTGGTCCCCCCTCCACGGTCAAATGGACCCTGCAAGGTTATTTGACCCTGGTGGAGCCCGTGTGGGGTCCAGTGAACCTCGCCGGTCTCTCTTGACCCCCACGGGTTCTGTTTATTCTTTTCAAAAAAAAGCAAAGAAAATAAAGAAATAGAGGTGAATGGGTCACCTTGGCAACCTAGGGTCCAAAAATTGCTTTTTTGGTCAAGGTGGGGTCCAAAAACTCCTTTTTTTTTTTTTGTCAAGATGGGTTCTCCCAACTCCTATAAATATCCCATGGGTTCAAGGAGGCAGAGAGGCAGAAAAGGAGAAGACAGAGACGACTCACAACGCGGATGAGGCGTCTGTTTGTTTATGAAGGCTATTAAGGGTATATTTTATAAAAATACCCTCGGCCTCGCATTTATGTCCTCGGAGCTGTCTGTTGCGTACTTTTCTACACCCCTCGAGCGGTAGATATTTGTAATTTTATGGATTAATCCTAAATTACAGAAATGTCCTTCCTCTGGTGGCATAAAATATCCAAGTCCTATAAATTACAATTGTGTCCTGCAACTTTTTGTAATGGTGGCTATGCCCCTATGTTCCGCGTCAGTGCGGAGACCACTTTTGTACAGTCGACAATCGGCCGACAACTCTTTGTATTCACACAAATTATGAAAATGTCATGAATGTTCGTGTGTATTTGTGTGATTGCATACAAACCATGGCTGTTGCCAAAATTATGTACACGCCCTTACTTCGTCTGGGATGATTATGTGTCCTTTTTCTTTTTGAACCCAGAGCGTGTTCTCACACTCATGGGTGTTACCTGACTGTGAGTGTACCCAACTACCGCTGAAAACTTGCCCCCTGTCCTCCGGAGAGAAAATTACTAATATACCCTTGGAGTTTGAAAGTGGCCAAACAACCTCCAAACCTTCCAGAAATTACCTGAGTGTCCCTGGAAGTCAGAGAGAGTGTCCAGTCACTCACCTAACCCAAAAAATTGTGCAGTGCCTGTGGCCTAGTCTTAAATTACCGAAATACCCCTGAAACCCACAAAATGACCAAAATACCACTGGGATCAGGAAACCACCAGGACGTCCTAATATGTCTCCGGCCTCCTATAAATTGTACTCGTGCCTTCAAATCATAGGATTTTGCCAAATTAAACACGACCTTTGTTGAGACCCTAGTTCCTTCAGTAGTTGTTGTCGATGTATAGGGGGAGTGCATTATGAGCCATGCAAGCGACTGCGCCCTTATATAGGGACCTATGTGAGGGATTCTAGAGCTTTCTTTGACAGTTAATCAAGGGTGTTCGGACGTTATGCGGATGTAAATCAACACTGACTGCGGTCAATGGGGAAAAGTCCCGCACCCGAACCTACATCGTTTGATTAAACCAAACCCACGGAATGAACTATGCACGGGTGTTTGCACACGGAATTTCCGGACATCCATTTCGTCGGATAGGTATGCGTATATTTTGGCATATTTGTTAATTCCGTGCTTTTGAGATTTATCAGACGATTTCAGGTTCGTGTACAGGACTTTTCTCCACCGACCGGAGTCGGTGTTAATTTACATCGGTACAAGTCCGAACACCTTTGATTAATTGTCAAAGAACGTCTTTTGCCTCTATTTGTTGTGACATTAAGGATCTTGATGATCTCCCATTACAAGTACACACTCTTGCAACGAAATTTGAAGACTTCATTTCTTGAACATATGTACTATGAATTCCAATCGGTCTTTCAAGACCTTTACATATAGTCCTGATTGTGTAATCGGGTCTTCAGGATAACATCCGGTCGCAACCAGAGCCTTTGAATTTGCTTCAATCTGCATTTGGATCTTTGAATTTGCTTTTGTCTTGATCAGGTTGTTGTATTTGTTGGGTTCGGTGCAGTATTCAGAGAGGGGGTGAATGAATATAACCCTTTAAAAACTTTCGCCCAGATAAAATATGATGCTCACTAGAATTACTAGTTCGCAAACTAGATAAGCTTAAAAGCTAATAATCAGTTGCAGAACCAAACAAGCATACAGTGAGATCACTAGGATGCTAACTAGGCTGAATTTGACAAGAAGTCGCTCAACTAGAATTTCGCTCTCTTGACAAATTAAAACATTCTAAGAAGACTAATTAACTCTTCTTCTCAACCCGAAGCCAAACGCATGGAGCGCCCCTATGCATTCATCTAGCGGAAGCAAATCATAAGCAATCAAACCACAATGCAAGAGGGGTTTTTAGGTGGTTCGGTCCTCCAGACCTACATCCACCCCACACTCAAACCGAGTGTGGCTTCCACTAGCTCACGCTAGAAACAGCAGACTCAGTCTGCAACAGGTGCTGCCACACAGCTTGACCAGGGGAACAGCCTCCCCTCTTCCTCCCAACCGGAGGGAACCACTAGTGACACCAGTCACTAGCAAACCAGAGACACACGGTCTCTCTTCCTCCAGACCCGGAGGGAACCCCTAGACTTGAATCCACAAGCCCAGAACCGGAGATCAGATCTCCCTTCCTCCAAACCGGAGGGAACCCCTGGACTTGAATCCACAAGTCCAGAACCGGAGATCAGATCTCCCTTCCTCCAAACCGGAGGGAACCCACAAGTAGCACCCAGCTACTTGCAACCGGAGATAGCAATCTCCCTTCTCCTGAACTAACAGGAGGAACCCCGACCTCACTACTGAGGATCGGAAGAACACAGATAACCAAATGAAACAGCAAAAATAAGAAAAGAAAAATACACAGCGATCAGAAAGCTGTAAAGACAAATAACACAAATGTGGCTCACATGGAGCTGCCTGGCCTGGATTTGATCCACGGTCCAGTAGTCAGATCTTCAGGTAAGCTTCTTTCTTCTTCTCCACGAGCTCTCTCGTTCACTCTCTATCACTCTTTCTCTTTCTTCTGCTTTCCTAATCTCTCACTCTCTGCTGCACTTCTTCTTCTTCACTCTTTCTTCTTTCTTCACACGAGCACTATCTCTCTCTCTTCTTCTCCTTCTGCTCTTCTTCTTTCTCTTTTCTTTTTCTCTGGATCGTGGCTCTCTATATGGACTTTTCTTCTCGCCAACTCGATCACCCTTCTTCTGTGGAAGAAGGCTCATATATATATAGCAGCAGCAGCTAGGGCGCGTGTGGCTTCCACAGCTCTCGCCCTAAGAATTCAGATCACGTGGCAGTCTCTCAGCAGACTTCATTCCAGCCTCGGATCACGTGCTGCCAGTCACTGGGGAATATTTCTTCCTCGGACCTGCAAGGAGATGAAAACCATTAAAACTGAGGGCCACAATAACTAAATCTGCATGAAGTATGTAGTAGCAATTCTAGATGCACTGAGAACGACACGAGATACACACTGTAACAGAGATAACACTACAAAGAGAACGACACGAAGAAGATGAAAACAACACGAGGTAATAAGAAGAACGACACGAGATACATACGATGACTACAGCACGAAGTAAAGAAAACGACACGACGTAATAAACAGCAAAGAGAACGTCACGAGAACAACATGGACTGGTAACAGAAACCGACACGAAGTGGTTGCAAACAAGCAAGACACGAGGTCTACGTAAAGCAACACGAAGTGTGGTCAAGGCGAGAAAGGCACGAAGTCTAAAGCGAAAAACCAACACGAAGTCAGAAGAGTGACACGGCTATCACGACACGTGATGAAGCAGTGACACTAAAACAAAAGGACTCGAGAAACAACAGTAAGTGACACGAAGTTAAACAAGCAGACATAAAAGATGACACGAGATGCAACTAGTAAACAGAGAGAAGCGACACGAGGTTCACACAGAAACGACACGAGGTGGCACAGAAAGCAACACGAGGTGCTGCAATGTTCTGCACGCAGTGGAACAAAAACGACACGAAGACACAGAAACAACAGTAACCGACACGAAGTAAGTTCGACATGGAGACAGATGACAGAGACCGTCACGAGTTGAAAACAACACGAAGACGAAAACAGAAGTTGACACGAAGTGAAAACAACACGAAGACGAAGTTGACACGAAGTGAAAACAACACGAAGTGAAAACGACACGAAGACGAAGTTGACACGAAGTGAAAACAACACGAAGTGAAAACGACACGAAGTGAAATAAGAACGATGAGAACAGCACGAGGTGAAGCGACACGGGGTTCACCGGGAAACGACTCGAAGTTCATCAGAACAAATCGAGCTGCTACAGTAAACAACACGAAGACAATCAAACAAAAACAACACGAAGACAATGGATGCTACAGTGCAATGTCTAGACTTGAAGTTCAGTTGAGTGTACAGACTTCACCAAAGAATCACTCACCGTACAGACTTACTATAGCAGTCTGATGTACAGACTTTGATGAACAGTCCAATGTATGGACTTGTACTGCAAACAACAATGTATAGACTTCATGTAAAAGCCCAATGTATTGGACATTGAAATCGAAGACCAATGTGCAGACTTGACAGTGAAGACTAGTGTGCAGACTTCAAATTTAACTGTGGATGTACAGACTTGAAGAATAGGCTAGTGTATAGACTTGAAGATTGAAGGCGATGTACAGACTTTGATGACCAACACCAATGTATAGACTTAGGAGCATAAGACACGGCTGTACAGACTTCACCTAAGACGCTGTACACACTTAGCCTAAGACAATGCATAGGCTTGAACGAGAGTCCAATGTATAGACTTGCATGATGCACAATTACACAGTCCAGTGTATAGACTTTGCTACCCAGACATGATATATGCAGAGACATGACATGATATATGCAGAGACATGATATCTGACAGAATGCAATGCACATATATAAAGAGCAAATGCCATCAATGCTAGACATCATCATTCATTTTGAAATCAATATGCAGAATGCTCAAGAATAATAATGCATAGAAATGCACTTTGTTTATTGCAATCATCAAAACATAATAACATTGCTATCATCAAAATATAATATCAAATGCACTCAAATGCACTCACTGTCTTGCTATCATCAAAACCAAATAGCATTGCTATCATCAAGGCGACATAGCACATGCTTGTGCCTAAGAGGCACAACAGTATTTACTTTTATCCCCTGATTGGACAGTTGAATTTGCATTCCATCATAAGGACCGTTGGATTGCCAAGATGATCATTGTCGGTCCATCGGAGTTACTTCATGGTCATGATCACTTCTTTTGATTGTGATTGGACCCTTAAGTCGGCTTGGTGTCCATAAAGAACATTTCTGCCTGAGACGGAGTATATTTGTAATTTTCCTCCGTCGGTGTATTTCTGTAACTTTCCCAAACTTTGGGATGTTCTTGTGATTTCTTATTTTCTTAGAGATAGTCCCGTCACTTCTGCAATTTTCCCACTACCGGGGGTATTTCTGCAATTTTCCCACTAACGGAGATATTTCTGCAATTTTCCCGCTACCGGGGACATTTCTGCAATTTTTCTGCCATCGGGGATATTTCTGCAATTTTCCCGTCATCGGAGGTATTTCTACAATTTTTCCGTCATCGGGGGTATTTCTGCAATTTTCCCGTTACCGAGGGTATTTCTACAAATTTCTGCCCACCGGAGATATTTCTGCAATTTTCCCGCTACCGGAGGTATTTCTGTAATTTTCAGTATTTCTGTAATATTTTTATAAGGTTTCAACATTTCTCTAAAGCTTCAGAGCCTCAACATTGCATAGTTTTCCTTGGCATTTCTGTAATGTTTCACATCATTTCATTTCTGCACAGCATTGCATTTCTATAATGTTTCACAGCATGCATTGCATTTCTATAATGTTGTATTTCTTGTATTTTTGTAACATTGCACTTTCTGTAACATCACATTTTCTGCATTTCTGTAATGTTGTTACAACGCTTCTGCATTTTTGTAATGTTTCATTGCACTCCTGTAATGGCATTTCTGCATTTCTGAAATACATTTCTGTGCATTTCTGTAACAGCATTGCACAAACATTTCTGTGCATTGGATAAACATGGCATTTGGCATTTCTATGTTGTTGTTTGAAACTTGTTAAATATTTCACAGCATTTCTGCACTTTTCTATAACAGAATTCAATGTTGAACATTGCTGAATGTTGTTGAACAGAATATGTTGTTGTTTGCTGCCACTTTTCTATAACAAAATTCAATTTTGAACATTGCTGCATGAACAGAATGTTGTTGAACAGAATATGTTGCTGTTTGCGGGCGAAAATTGTTGCATCTCTGTTCAGAAACTGCACTTTTCTGTAGGGTGACATGTCTCTTAAGCTCACCATTCCCACAGGAGGTGATCGGATCTCCCCAGGGGGGGCTTTTTTGTGGTGACCACACCCCTTATCATTCTTCTACAGCATGCTTCGCCTGGGCCTCATAGAAGCTCTCCAGCCTTTTCCCCGTGGCTTCCTCCTATCGGAGTTCTTCTCTTTCTCCAGCCCTCTTGAGATTTGGCTTCAACCTTCCACGAGAGTCTTCCTCCTCCCCCTAAGCAAAGGAGAGGGCTTGAGTTTTATAGGAGGTGGAGGAGGCCAAGGAGGAGATCCCCCGGAGCTTTGGAGGAGGTAACCCCCTGTCTTTTCATCTCCCCCACCTTTTCCTCTCCTCATTCTAGACCTCAGGCAGAGGGAGGGCTTCTCCCCCGGTGGCAGCAGCAGAGGGGGGGCCTCTCCCCCCAGTGGCAGCAGCAGAGGGGGGGGGGGTTCTCCCCCCCGGTGGGTACAGCAGAGAGGGGGTCCCCCCCCCCGGTGGCAGCAGCAGACGGGGGGGGGGGGGGGGGGCTTCCCCCCGGTGCAGCAGACGGGGGCTCCCCCCCGGTGGCATCAGCCGGGGGGCCTCCCCCGGTGGGTGGCAGCAGGAGGGGGGACTCCCCCCGGTGGCAGCTGGCGGGGGAGCCTCCCCCGGTGGCATCGGGAGGGGGACCCAGGGGGGCCTCCCCCGGTTGGTGCAGGTGGTGCGGCAGCAAGCTTCGCTTTTTTTAAAAAAAATAAAACATCAAGAATAAAAAGGCAACAGCCATGGTATCTTCTCAGTAAAATAATTAGCAGCAGTCCCTTTTGCAACAGAACAACAGGAACAACCCTTCCTTTTCAACAAAACTACAGTAGCAAACCCTTCTTTTCAACCTAACAATAGTAGCAATTCTTTCCCTTCGACATAACAACAGCCGTAGCCTCTTCCTTTCAACACAAGCACAACAACATTAATAGAGCAGCAAAGGTAACAGTGTTCCCATTTCTCCCCTTCGCAAGTCAACAGCAACAAAAGTCAGCAATAACGGCAAGTGAGACAGCACCCCGTCCCCATTTCCCGGTGGTGTCCACTTTATTCTCTTTTTGCTTTTTTATTTTGTTGTGTTTGTGCCTTTTTTGAACAGCAGTAATAGGGGTATACTGGAGGTCACAGCATGCACAGTATAGAAACAACCGGGGAAAGCCTACAACAGCAACCAGGGGTCCCATTTTTTTCTTCTCTTCTACCACCGGGGCTCTATTCCTTCCACCTTATTTTAATTATGGCATCAACAGTAACTGGTGGGGACCCAACAGGTGGCAGAGAACATGCATTGTGTCATGTCTTTCCAAGATCTCCATGTGATGCAGTTTTTTTTATGCCCCTGGCAATGCAGAGATTACTAATTATGGTAGTGCCACATGCATATCAGACCTTGATGTCTCTGATAGCTCGGCTGTCATATCCTTTTGCCGGGAGTGGGGAGTTGGGCTTATGGTTATTGGTCCAGAGGCCCCTTTAGCTGCTGGTCTTGTCAATGACCTTGTTAAAGCTGGCATTCCTACATTTGGCCCTTCAGTAGAGGCTGCAGCATTGGAGGGATCAAAGAACTTCATGAAGAGGTTGTGTGATAAATATGGAATTCCACCAGCAAAGGTCGGTGTCACCTCTTCTCATGAACTATCATGTTTATGTGCTTGGCAAAACATCCATGGGCCTTCAAATGTTAAAAGCTTAATTTCATCTAGCGGGTGTACATGACTTTGTGCCGCTCTTCTTATGTTCGATGAAATGTCCACGGGTATCTTTATGACGACGATGGTCTAGCATCGCTTCATGTAATACCATAAAGCATCTTAATTTCTGAAATTTACTGTAATTATCAGAAATTATGAATTTTGTGGGGTTCAACAACGGGCTACTTAAACAGCATACGTGTGCCGGTGTAGATTTCCCTTTTCTCCAAAAAGGTCGAGAAGTCTATACCGATCTCTCACCATGTGAGACTATCCATATTAATTCCTTCCTATGATGGATAAGATTTTTTTCTTTTCTATTTCTTTCTCTCAGTTTAAATTTCTCTATTGATGGCAGCCATAATCAATCCTCTATTGGATATGATCCCATAACAGACTTCAATAACAAAGACTCCTTCATTGAAACATTTACTTCTCAGGTCTAGTTGGTCCCTTGCAGGGAATTGAGTTCGGTTTCACTTTTGTGTGCATGCAACCAATCCAAACCTTAAACTTGTATCCTCTCGTGCAAAAAAATCATTTTCAAATACCAGCCCAATTCCATTTCCGATAGGTGATGTGTCTATATTACCAAATCTTTGCACCTCACCATCTCTCCCGCTTCACTACTTTAGAAACATCTTCTAATTATTAATATGTACACTGACCAGATATTTACTGAAGCAATCACAAAAAATATTCATTTTATATGATCAATTAGATTTAGAACCCTCCATGGAAGCAGAAAACTGAAATATGGAATGAAAGGAAGCTGAAGAAACAGTATCTTATAGGGTTATTCTATGTCCCAGGCTAAGATTTGTTCCTAGACTTCTACGAAGTGAGCTTCTTCCACACTTCCAGATTAGACACCCCCAATCAGTTCTTCAGTCATTTATTGGTGTAAGGGCATGTACTCAATAGGAAATCTTTTCCAAATCTACTCAGACACGCACACATATGAATTTCTTCCTGTCTGGTAAATTCAATCACTTCATTCTTGATAAAATTTTATTTTCAGGCCAAGTACCACTTCAAAGAAGATATAATAATCTTTCCATTTCTTTGCAGTCTCCTTTCATAAGCATCACTACACTGCATCACTGGCAAATGAATATAAGGAACATGATATCATGCTTTTCTAGTGTAAATGTGGGTCAGCCATCCACATTTTGCAGCTGTACCAAGAATCCTCTCATGGCATTTGCTACAAGGAGAAAAAGGCACAGAGCCTTCCAGACATTAACTTTAGAGATTGAGGGAAAGAAAATCTGCCCTGCCACTGAAAAGGGTTGAGAATTTCACTAGAGGCATGATTAGAAATTCATTAGATCAGATCTCAGCAAATCAATGTGCCTGCATCTTCCATGGAAATTTTTGCTAAAAATCCACTCATATGTTTTCTCAAACACTGGTTTACACATTATTCTTCTTTCTTTTTCCTCTTTATAAAATGTAGGACTTGTGTGCCACAATGGAACAACACCTACAATGGACAAAGCCCGATTGATTAACCTCAATCAGGTTCTCCATCAACTTGCACAACATCCTAGAAAGAAGTTTTAGAGGTTATTCCATATATTCAATTCAGCAAAATCTTTACCATCTCTGAACAATATTTCTTTAAAGTGAGTAAAAGAAGAGGCCTGATTCATACATTGACATCCTAACCAAGTATCCAGAAATTCTCTGAACATATCAACAGATATTAGTACTAATCACATTCCTTTTGGAAGAACAAATACAACTTCTAAATTTCTAATCACATTTGAAGAAATCGTCATTCTGCAGCCTTTTCTTCACCTAACTCAAATACGATCTTCCACTTCCTCCTCATCAATTCCTCTAGTCAAGCATATGATTCCCTTATACTGAGAGCATGTTTCAATTCCCCTTCTTACCTTTTAAATAAACTGCCTCAGAATATCGGAATACACTCTTTGGTGGCTTTATTATTTTAGAAGTCTTGATGTACACATCTGTTGCACCCGTTATTTTTCTCGAAGGAATCGAGACACTCCCCTCAAGTTGGTCGAGGTTCAACATTCGGCGTACCACCGCTCAGTGGAATATTTCCACGTGTCGGGACTCTATCGCCCGTGTGTTACTTCAATTACAAATCTCTCGCGGCAAACGAGGCAGTTGAGAATCGGATCAAATCCACAACGATTCTCAACGTCATGTGGTTCCGGGCGAGTCCCGAGAGGCGAGAATTTTCTCCCTCGGATGTTCAGGGTGAATAAAGAAAACCCTTGCAGCAAAGAGAGAGGGTGCAAAAGAGAATACACACACCTCCGGGAAAGTTTAATACACGTGTATCACGTAGCTCGGACAAGCACAAATCCACTTTTACCCACCGATGGCGCGGGGAAGACGAAAACGAACAAGAGACATGTTTCCTATCTTCTCCACGCATTGTGCTGCAAACAAGACTGCTAGAAAAAGCCCGAGAGGTAGGGTTTATGCAGGGAAGAGGACGGGGGGACCCGTTCGGGGTCGAATAGACCCGCACGGGGTCGCCCGACCGCGGGCGGGACCCGCATGGGGTCATTTGACCCCGAGTGCTGTCCCAGGGGTCATTTGACCCCCCGCCCCTTCTCTCTCTCACTAAAGAAAAGAAAAAAAGGGAGAAAAAGGACCCTCCCAGGGTCATTTTCATCCCGTCCATTCTGTACGGGTTAAATCAACCCCGGTGGCCCTCCAACTTCTATAAATAGACCCTTGGGGATCCAGAGAGAGATGAACATCTGGTACACACACATACAAAGGGAAGAGGAAACAAGCGACTGCGACAAAAAGCTTTGTTCGTTGTTCGACCCACTAAGGGGATGTGATGGGCCAAGCTTTTGTATTCATGCCCCTAAGGGCTACGTTTGTAATTATACTCCTCTGAGGGCCATGTTGGTAATTTTTCATGCACCTGACACGATAGAAGTGTATTACCCAGGCATTCAAGGTCACCCTAGGTGTCCGTGCAACCCTCTCCTTCCCCACCAGGGCCAAATCTCTCCATATCTTCATCAAATATCTAAAGCAATAGGGGAGAAGATATCTACCGGTCCCATCAAAGGCAGTAAGATGCAGATCATCCAGAGACAACTCCTCATAGGCCTACCCACAAATGGGAAGGCCCTATGGAAGGCTTAGAGGTTTAAGAAGTCTCACCCTCAGCGGTGACGAAAGTGTTCCAACGGCGGTTGAATCTCTCGACCAATGCCTGGAGCATCCCAGTGTTACAAGGATAAGAATATAAGGCCGTTGTCACCGCATGGCGGATCCCTGCTTCGTCCAACACTGTTTGGTAAACAACCAAGATCCCCCACAACCATTCTGTAACGCCTCGATGGTAGCAATGAGAAAGAATAACTGACCATCTACCAAACCAACCGGGAGCCTTCAATGCAAGTATCCTCTCCAACAAACAGTCGTGGTCATAATCATCATGTGCAAAGGCCGCCCGTGAAGGTGTTAAAAACATCCCATCCACTGTAGTATCTGCATTCTTGTGATGCCCTGATAAATGCCAGATGACAGGTGATGAGGGTCCTACTCGGACTGTGAAGGTATCAAACTGACTGAAGTATCCCAGGCTCTTGTGGTCGGGATATTGTCGTTGTTGAATAAAGCCCTCTAGAAAACTTGGATAAGAAAAAGTGCAGGTGCCTTGCATACTGTCCCTCCCAAGCAATATGGCCTGCTCGAGACGGCACCTCTCCTCAGACAAGAGAGGGTCATCATCCTCCATACCAGGAGGCACGAAACTCTGAACAAAGGGCAGAAGATGTCGGTCCAGTGGGAAGTGAGACGAATAGCCTCTTGATCTATCATATATATAGATCCCCTGCCGCACCGCAATGCGGGAAATATCAACCATCCCCTCGTCCGGGTCGACATCTTCAATTGGGCCCTCAGCGACCCATGAAAGACCGCGGTCAACTGCGTCGAAGCTCTCAGAAGTGATGTTGCGTGGGGGAAAGGTGGCATAGGCCTATCCGACCTCCGCACATAATGATCGTCGAAACCCCCAACTCTCGGCCTCCGGGAATGGTCTCCACCTCCACTTTGGCGAGCCACGCCTGCAGAAGTTGCAAAGCAAAAAGAGACATGAATCAAAAGGCGAATTAAACATAAGGACAACAACAAAGCATTGAAACGCAGCCCTACAAGGTCTCATCATGTCAATAGACTCGGGACAAATAAAAAGTTACAAAAGGCACGGGTCATCCGCCCCTGCCCTCGACCTTGACGGATGACCCGTGGGGAGCATTTGTTACACCTGTTATTTTTCTCGAAGGAATCGAGACACTCCCCTCGAGTTGGTCGAGGTTCAACATTCGGCGTACTGCCGCTCCGTGGAATATTTCCACGCGTCGGGACTTTGTCGCCCGTGTTACTTCAATTATAAACCCCTCGCAGCAAACGAGACGGTTGAGAATCGAATTAAATCCACAACGATTGTGAGGGTCGTGTGGTTCCAAGCGAGCCCCGAGAGGCGAGAATTTTCTCCCTCGGATGTTCGGGGTGAATAAAGAAAACTCTTGTAACAAGGAGAGAGGGTATACACACCTCTGGGGAAGTTCAATACACGTGTATCACGTAGCTCGTACAAGCACAAATCCCTTTTTTCCCACCGATGGTGCGAGGAAGACGACAACGAACAAGAGGCACGTTTCCTCTCTTCTCCACGTGGTGTGCTACGAACAAGACTGCTAGAAAAAGCCCAAGAGGTAGGGTTTATGTAGGGAAGAGGACAGGGGGACCCGTTCGGGGTCAGACAAACCTGTGCGGGGTCGCCCGACCCGGGACGGCCAGTGCGCGGCCGGGGCAGACCCCCCCCCCCCGGGGGGTCACCCGACACAAGCGGGACCCGCCTGGGGTCAAGCGACCCTGGTGGGCTCGCCCGGGGTCAAACGACCCCTGGGGGACCCGCCCTGGGTCATTTGACCCCGGTGGGACCCGCCGGGGTCGAATGACCTTTGGCAGGTCCCGCGCGGGCCTGTCTGGGGTCATTTGACCACGGGTGGGGCCCCTGGGGTCATTTGACCACGCTGCCCCTTCTCTCTCGCTGAAGAAAAGAAAAAAGAGAAAAAAGTACCCTCCCAGGGTCATTTTCATCTCGTCCACCCTGTATGGGTTAAATCAACCTCAGTGACCCTCCAACTTCTATAAATAGCCCCCCGGAGGTCCAGAGAGAGATGAGCATCTGGATCTACACACACATACAAAGGGATGAGGAAACAAGCGACTGCGACAAAAAGCTTTGTTCGTTGTTCGGCCCACTAAGGGTATGTGATGGCCCAGGCTTTTTGTATTTATGCCCCTGAGGGCTACGTTTGTAATTATGCTCCTCCGAGGCCATGTTGGTAATTTTCCATGCACCTGGGATGGCTAAATTATATAGTCCCCCCCCCACATAATGGGGAATTATAAAAATGCCCTTCCTGGGACTGCGAGAAAATTCAAGTCTTATTATTTGCAGTTTTACCCTGCAACCTTTTGTAATTGGGGCTATGCCCCTACGTCCCGCATTAGTGCGGAGATCTCTTATGTACAATCGACAACTCACCGACAGCCCTTGTACGCATATGAATCATAAATGCATTCAGCTGCTCCTTCATGTGTCGGTCGAGAAAAATTATAAGAGAACCCCAATACTCGGGAAATTGTGTATATGCCCCTCTTTACGAATCAACACACGTGCTTCTTCTATGAAGTCCATTGTTGCTCCTTTCGCTTAGAGATCTTGCTAGGTCAATCTTGCACCAATGTGTCATCTCAGACCTAGATCCGCCTGTGGTGTGGTAAAATTACTAAAATACCCCTGTGACCTAGAAATCGCCTAGGAGCCTTCAAAATCCGTTGGAAATTGCCTCAGTGCCTTCGGAAGTCGGAGATCTTTCCATACTCTCTCCAACCTGAAAATTCCAAAAATACCCCTGGCCTGGTGGAATTACCAAAATACCCCTAAAAACCCAGAATTACCAAAATACCCCTGGAGTCCAAAAGGTCTCCCAACACTCAAAAAACGCCTATAGCTTCTACAAAATTGTAGTTATAGCCTCCAATTACAAGGTTTCTTTCCCAACCTGGTGGTCTTTGACGAAACCCCAATTTCTTCGGTGGTGAGTGAGAGGTAACTGTGAGCCGCGCAAGTGAGCCTGCCCTTAGTATCAGAACTTATGTAGGGGACCTTAAGATTTCTTTGACAGTTAAACAAAGATGTTCGGACATTAGGCCGATATAAATTAACACTAACTACGGTCAGTGGGGAAAGGTCTAACACTCAAACCCAAATCGTCTGATATGATGCGTAACCACGGAATAAGCCCTGCATAGGCTATTTATGCAGCCCCCTCTATGTGCAATCCTTGTAGTGATCTTTCCAAAAGACCACCACGCACTATATATATATATATATATATATCCATACATTGTAGGCTTACGCTGTGATGCCAACAACGTCCAAAGGTAAAATGCAGAAATCATTTTTCCAAGACTCTGAGCAACATAAATACATAATTCCTTTCTAACTCAAGGTTCTCTGTTGTTTCCTTCAGCAGCTCCATCACATCCAGATGTCAAAGTCAGAGGAAAAGGAAGTGAAGAAGAACAAAAGGAAGAAGAAGAAGCATCCAATCCCCCCCCCCCACTCTCCAACAAGGATGAAGAGGAAGGGTGGAATTCTGAATGAATCAGTGATGGTTCAACCTGTCTCAATCAAACCAAGTGATCTAGTTAGAGAAAGAAGCAATTTCTCCCTCCTCTCAGAAGGAGAGAAGGCTGATTTTCCTTTTTCTTCTCATTCTCACTATTTTCCATTTTTTGAAATTATTCATTAACCAATATGGAATCAGCCAGTCTCCACTTAATCAAACTGAACGAGTCAATCTGATCTGATCTAAATTACGACTGATCCTAGACCACTCAGGTATCTGAACATGTCAACAGTCCTTGTAGGCAGCCTCCCTAAAGATCAGCTTGCACAGGATAGTTTCACACCAGAACATGGTAAGCATGATGAAGAAGAAGCACATCCCACAAGCATGGGATTTCTATAAGCAACTCCCACTATTGGCGACTTGAGTTTCACACGATCTGTAATAAAAGAATACAAGCCTTCTCAAAATAAAAGAATACAAGCAACTTCAAAAATCCTAATGTAATAAAAGACCAGAAAATTCTTAACAAAATACAAATATCCAAAAAAGCCAAAGACAGTCAACTAACAAAATTCTCTTTGTTAAATAAATTGCCAAAGAGCAAGCCCCCCTCTTCTCTTTCTGTTCACCATCTCTTTATTTTTGACATAATTTCAGCAATCACAATGTCAAATTCAGTATTGTCATTGTCAACTTCAACTCAGCATTGTCAATTTTGAAAAGTTAACTCAATGTTTGCATGTCACATGCCCAAATGCTGATGAGACATCTAATATGTTTATGTGATGTGACACATGACTATTCTAGCAATGATTTCTTAAGCATAATCTACTTTATACATTTTAATTATTATAACAAAGATTCTGCAAGAAAATCATTGTCATTCGTCCAATTGCAGACAAAAAGGCTCTCAACCACATAGACTTGTTATGCCCAATTTGACCGAAACAACTGTAGACTTTGATAACTTTATAGACTCCCTTCATGAAGCCCACATGATGTGGTACAAACCACTTTCAAAGGAAAAAAAATGATGCCCACATGATGCTGTGGTGATGTATAAACAAAAATGCTATGTTTTATGGAATCTGCATGATGACATGTATAACTCAGTGAATCATCGTGAAGAACAATACAAATGATGACATGTCTATTACAATTCCATCAGAAAATTCCAAAAATGAGCAGTAATACTAAAAATAAGACATTTCATGGGTGAAAATATGGCATCATGGAATGTCTCAATTTCTCTTCCATAATCACATGTTCTCAACTGGAGACATAGCTCAAGCAGTTAATTCCTAAAAAGCATGAAAATGAATGAGGTCAAAATATATTAAATTAACCTCAAATTTAGTCTACCTCCATTCATCTTGATAAAGGACCTCCTGCCATGTTTCCCACCATGAATCTCCCTCAGCATTTTTCCCCGACTTCTCAACACCTAAGTAAATCAAGTTTGGACAAAAAAGAATCATAAAGAAACAGAAAGCAATGAATGTCTTACATGAACCAGATATTATAGATGAAGGATACCAAATTTCAATCATATTCTAGCGTCAGTCCTAGAGGCCACAACAAACTTTTGTCACTGCCATCAACAGATAAAAATAAGCACGAAAGGGAACTTACATATTTTTTGGTAGTAGAACACCAAGTAATAAATCAGTTTACTGTTACCACATATCAGAAACATAAGATCTTCTGGATAGTATTACCTCATACAAAATGTTCTGTCTCTTCATGGCATTATGCAAATTCTTAATACTGCAGATACAGGAATAAGAGAATAGATACATGATATTTTACTTGTTATGTCCCAGTGGACAAAAACAGACTTTGCATGTGAAATTCATATAGATCAATTCCACCAGTATACACCCCATTTTCCATCAAAGAAAAGACCGCATGACATTAGCTTTATTCTGATAAAATAGCAGCGGTATACCCACCCTTTATCTGAAAAATAATAATAATCTTTCCTTCTGATAGATAGTTGAGCTGAGGAGGAAAGGCCATAATAAAGCCACAGTGAGTACTATACATAACTGGGTCAGGTTCCCAAAACCTAAATGTGAATCCAAACAGACGCAAAATCCTCGGCTTGTAAGATGAGAGTTTTAGTAAACCAAATTTTTAGGCGATTACCGGTTAACTCATAATCTGGATAAATTGAAAACCCTAGGACAGAACACTTGCTTTTCAAGATATTTGACCAAGTAATCCGAAGATTTAGGAAGCCACAATGCCATGAGGAAATTGATGCTACGATTGGGTACTAAAAGCTTCCCCAAAAACTATCTCACAGAAAGATGCACGATCACACATTTGATTTTGGATAACCAACAGTTAGTTTTAAATATTATTCATGTGTCATGATTCATGTTACACATCAAAAGGACGGAAAACAGGAAGCAAAAATTACAAAACAAAAATGGCCAAATTACTGAACTAATTCAAGTGAAAAACATGCCAACATAGTTCATCACTTAATTGAAGAAAATTTTGCTTGTAAAGAGCCAAATTGAACTGTACAACCAAACAGAAAACAAGGACAAACGAGTTGGTGGATCGCATACCAAATTTAGTATGTGAACTTGACTTCTAGAAGGATAGTTTCGTTCTTTCTTGTTTAAAATGCATCCCTTCCAAGATCTTAGCCAAAATTCCAAGATATCACCTCAAGGCAATACAAATATGCACACAAATCACATGAATAAGACATGACCAACCACTAGAAAATAAATTTTTGACATCAGTCATGTGTGATGTTTAAAATTGTGATTTACCTAGGATGATTAGTCAAAAGAAAGAGAGATTCAACTCATGGTTGGCAGCTTCGGCCGAAACCGATACGTTTCAGCCAAAACGTATCGGTTTCGGACCTAACCGAAACGAAACAGGGCTTGCTCTCACTGTAGCAGGTCTGAAACTTAAAAAAATATATATTTATTGTTTCAGGCGAAACCGAATCCGGTTTCGCCCAATTTCAGGTGTTTCGGCCCTATACTGCCTGAAACCGGACATGAACTCCCCTTAAGAGGGGAGTTCAGAACCGCCACACCCCTCAAATCAAAGGTCCGAGGGGTGCTGCCACCAGGGGAGGTGAAGGAGGGGTAGGGGAGAGCTTGGGAGGGACTTTTGCTGTCGGGAGGAGAGTTTGCCGACGCCGCCGCCGTTTCTTGCTGTTTAGAGTGCGTAGCTACCGCCGCCGTCGTTTAAAGCTTCCGTGCAAAGATTCCTCAAGGAGGATGTAAGTTTTTGTATTTTTTTCTTTCATTGATAGTTTTCTTGTTGTAGGTAAGGTTACGTTAGATTCTATTAGTTTTTATACGTAAATTATGGTAAATCTCCAAATTAAGATGTAATTAGGAATTTAAATTTGAGACTTTTGTCTAATTAGGTAAGTTTAGCGTCAATTGAAGCTTAATTAAGTTTCATTAAATGCTTTAGGGTGGGAGCATGCTACAAATTGTATTACACGTCATGTAATTAGGGTAAATCCCCAAATTAGGGCATAATTAACAATTTAAATTTAGGGTTTTTGTCTAATTAAGTAAGTTTAGCGTCAATTGAAGCTCAATTAAGTTTCATTGAATGCTTTAGGACAGGAGCATGTTGGTAATTGTATTTAATGAAGGGTAATTAGGTAAAATCCCAAATGTGACCCTAATTAGCTGTTAATAATTGGGACTTTTGTCTAACTATCTCAATTCAGCATAATTTGAAACTCAATTATGCTTCATTGTATTTTTTCATTGTACTTACAACCATTTATCTTTGATTGTCTTAATACAACATCATGGCTAGACGTGAATAAAGTCAAGAGCATCAAAGGCAGAACCATCCGGGGTGGACCCACCTCACGTTACTTGAGACTAAAAGAAGAAAAGTCAAATGTAATTATTGTGGTAAATAGATACATGGCGGAATTACTAAAGGAAAGTAGCATTTGGCAGCAATAAGAGAAAAGGTAAAGCAATGCGACAGATGTCCCCAACAGGTGGTAGAGGATATACGCCAATGTCTTCTGGGCAAAAAAGACAGGATGCAACGAAGGGCTGAAGATCAAGCTGAAATTTCTGAAGAAATTTCAGGCAGAGTAAGTAAAAGAGGAAGAAGGGATGATGATGATGGGGAAAGCACTGAGGATTCAGATCCAGAGCTGACCAAAGCAATAGAGCGTGAATAAGCGGCTAGAAGGAAGGGAAAAGAACCGATAGATTCAAGGACCTACTCTAGTACAACTAGTGTAGCATGACGTCCTGACACTAGTGTAGCCCCGCAGAGAGTAGGCCCCATAGACAGCTATCTGCACAGAAGGCAAAGTGTTACACAACCAAAAATCAAGCAAGCATTGAGAGGGGTCAAAAAATCAGACGAAGCTGCAGGGCATGTATTTAAAAGTATTTGCAAATAATTTTTCCATGTAAATGTGCCTACACATGCAGTTGAATATGAATATTGACAGCCTATGCTTGATGCCATAGCAGATGCTAGCCCTAACTTGAAGCATGGATGGCAGTTTCAGCCGAAACGTATCAGTTTCGGACCGAAACGATCTGAAACTAACAGGCCAAAACCGAGCAAAATCGGACGCCCTGCAGTTGACAAAAAAATAATATTTTATTTGATTTCGGGCCGAAACCGAAACTGAAACTGAAACCGAAATGGTTTTGGTTTCGAACCCGACCGAAACTGACACCGAAACCGAAACTGGCTTCTATGGCTTGAAGGCCCCGTCACGTCAAGACGTATATGGGAGTGGCCTTGAGAGAGAGGTTGAGGAGCTTCATCAGTGGGTTGAAAGTTTCAAACATATCTGGATGAAGTGAGGATGCACCATTATGTGTGATGGCTGGATTGGTACTACGAAGAAGTCCATGATCAACTTTCTGGTTTATTGCATCGAATGATGCATCAACTTATGAAAAGAAAGCAAATTAATTGTTTCATTTGATGGATGACATAGTAGAACAAATTGGAGAGGAACATGTTGTGCAAGTTGTCACCAATAATGAAACCAGTTACAAAACTACAAGGAGGAAGTTGATGCAGAAGCGCAAGCATTTATATTAACTCCCATGTGCAGCACATTGTCTGAACTTGATACTTAAAGACATTGGGAAAGAAAAAATTGTGAAGAAGACAATTGAGAGGGCACAGAAAATCACTCAATACATTTATGGTCATCATCGGATCTTGACTATGTTCAGAGAGCATGCAAGTGAGGGCCGAGATATCATCCGTACAAGGTCAACAAAGTTTGCTTCGAATTTCATTTCTTTGGAGTCCTTGCACAGGTATAAGAATGTGCTCAAATCTTTCATGTAGCACAATTCCATGTGAGATTATATAGACAAATCCAATGTTGATGCTCAGATAGATTATTTAGATGTGTGCCACATCGTGGAAGATAGTAAATTTTGGAACATGGTCTCACATTACATGAAAATAGTCACACCTCTCGTGAAGGTAGAATGGTAGATGACGATGAGAAGAATGATATGGGATATCTATACAAGGCCATGAACTGTGTCAAGTTAGATTTGTAGAAATCCCTACCCAGAGAGTATGCAAAGTGGTGGAAAATTGATGACAACAAATGGGATAACACATTACACCATGAATTACATACAGCTGGTGAGTAATTACTTGTACTGATATAAAGTTTATTATTTTTTAGGTTAATTTATATTTTATATTTAGTTAATTATACACAAATACAGATTACTTTCTCAACCCTCGATTTATATACAATGTCAATGCAAATGTTGATCGTGAGGAGCTTTAAGGCACCTTAACAGTCATTGGTCATTTATCGAGGACACCAGAAAAGAGGCTTCAGGCTAAGCTATAGGTTGGCCTCTATCGATTTTATCAATAAGAGGAAAAGAACTTACTTAATTACTTATGTTAATTGTTACTTTATCCTTATAGATGGACAGTTATAGATTAAGGATTGGGACATATTCTGACTCACAATTACAATACGTTGTGGCAAGAGTGAGTCCAAGTATACTAAATCTTTGTGCTTAAATTGAGTCAATATGTATTAGTACATCATGAAGAATTGATCTTCATTTCCATCTTACATTTATTCGTTTATGGTTGGTGAAACAGCTGACTGGTGGATAATGGTGAACAATGGAGATTTGGGCAGTAATGCATTGACTTACATTGCAATTAGGATGCTAAGTCAAACAACATCAGCAAGTCAATGTGAAAGGAATTGGAGCACATTCAACCTTCTACACTCAAAGATTCGCAATCGGCTAAGCCTCATTTCATTGGCTCAGTAGGGATCCCTCGGACCCCCACCTCGCACGAAAGAACAAGGCGGAGAAGCACGCACAAGTGCGGAAGGTAACGCTACCAAACGAGAGTACGGTAGAATCAACAAGCAATAATAAATAAACGGAAAAGCTCTCTACTCTAACCGTATTGTACAAACCGAACCTCGGTCGGACAAAACACAAGTCCGCACCTACCAGGAGACAGGAGCACCACCCACTAGAAGCAAAGCCGGATGCGTCCCCTGACGTCTTACGACGCGCCTCAGAGTCTCCCTACAACGCCCCAGGCGGAGACTGAGACACAACAGTAATCAGTACCACAAACAAGGACTAGCTGGGGCCGCGCTCGTCAGCGCGGGTCCAACGCCCCCAACTACGTGTGCACACACAGACCATCCGCTCTAAGTCGGGTCCTCTAACTGGTTTTCCCCCCAGCCGGACTCAGGCTGCAAAGGCGAGGAGCCCTACGGTAACCAGCCTAAAAATTGTCTCTCTCGAGTAAGCCGCTCCACCACTCCCGAGTGGGTCAGCACACGCGTGCCGTAAGAAGGCTACGACTAGTGGACGTGTCACTGGAGGTGAGACTCGACTCGCGGAAACCTCCGAACGTAAGGAATCAGAGTGGCGGTCCACTCATGACCGCCCCTCAGCCTAGCGGTCCTCTCTGGACCGCAAGGCAGGTAAAACGGCCTCCCTGAGACCGCTATAGCGATCCAGGCAGTCAGCCCATGACCGCAAGGAGAATGAACCAGGGGGGGCATAGCGGTCTATCGCCAGGCCGCTAACCCCAGAAAACGGTCTCCACTGGGCCGCCTTTCCACGGAAGAAAAATGGTCTTCTGCAGACCGCTAGAAACATAGGCGGACACCCATGGGCCGCCCCAAGGTAGAAACAGTTCCCACTGGGCCGCCAAGCTAACCGACTATGAAAAAGGGAAAACGGTCACCTTATGACCGTTGAACCTCAAAACGGTCCCCTCGTAGACCGTAAAGCAGCCCATGACCGCCAACTCCCAAAACCTTTCAACAGTCGGAAAGCAACGGTCAAAATGCCTCGGGGGTCACGCCGGCCCCACGAGGGTAGCGGTCGGCCAAAGGGCTGCCGCTGGGCCTTGGCGGTCTATCGCTTGACCGCCAAGCCATGCCGACACTTGGGGTCAGAAAACGGCCCACCTATGGCCGCCTTTAACAGAAACGGTTCCTAGAAGGACCGTTTTCATTCCGGAAAATCGAGAACGGCGGGAATGGCCCAAAAATGCCATTCCACGCCCCATTCACCCCCAGGTGATGGGGAAACAAAGGAAAATCCTTCCCCAACCCTCCTAGCATGATTCTAAACCCTTAGATCGGTCAAAAACCCCACGAAACGGGAGATCCGGCGCTCAACCCCAAAACATGGATTTTGACCCTCCCGGCTTAAAAACGCCCCTCTCGACCTCCCCACGGCCTACAAATCAAGGGGAAAGCAGTAAAGAGGGTAAGGATCCGTTCCCCTACCTCAAGGAAGCTCGAAAGCCGCCAGATCGTCGCCGATCTCCAAAACTTGGCCGAACAAAAACTCCTCTCCCACGCTTCAAAAAGGGTACCTCCGCGTTCCTCTCGTCGCCGTCGTCGTCGCCACCACGCCGCCGCCGAGGTCCGCCGTCCATCGCCGGAGGAGGAAGGGGCGCCGCAACGTTCAAACGGAGAGAGGGGGGCCGCGGTGCGCTCACGGGAAGGAGGAAGAAGAAGGAAGAAGAAGGAAGAAGAAAAGGAGAAAAAGAAAAGGAAAAGGAAAAAGGGGGTTTTATATAGAAAATCCGGAAAATCGAAAAAATATGAAAAATTGGGAAAAATCATTTCCTCGATCCTCGGAACACGCTCGTCGCACTGGTACAGTCCCGGAGTAGGAGAACGCAACGGTTTGCCCTACACAGGGTTCCGTAGGTCCGTCAGGGAAAAACACGCGTAAACCGCAAAACAAGCTCCGGGACCCCCGAAAGTGATCCGAAACCCACGGATCCAGATCCAAAACATGTCCGAAAAATCAGGGACATTACATCGCTCCTCCCCAACGGGGACAGCGCCGCCATCGCAGTAATAGAAGTCGTTCCGAGACGGCCGCCCCTGCTCAACGGGGGCAACGCCGTGTGCGCAGCGGAGCACGCCCTGCAGCAGCCACCTCACGCTCTGGCAAGACCATACTTGTCGGAGACTTCCGCATTCGGCTCGATGGAGGCGAGCCGATTGTGCCTCGGAATCGACAGGTCCCAACCATTCCTACTTCTAATGGCTTCGAACTTCTAAGGAAAGTCCGGGAAGCCGGGGCAAAAATGAAGAGCTACGCCGCCCCTTCTTCTAAGGCGGCAACCCCCAGAGTCAGGTCTAGGGGCAAGTCAACTGAGGAGCGACAGCCCCGGATGAAACAAATTTGGGTCACCAAAGAGGAGGCCCGAGTCATCAGACGGGCCCGGTCCAAAAAGGCCGTCCGCCAGTCAGAATTACAACAAGTGCGGAGCCCGGCTACTCGACACCAAGGGGAGCCTTCAACCTCCCACGGGTCGAGGGCTCACCGTCAACAACGGCGGAAGCGCCGCGGACCGGCCAAGCTAGTACGCCCGACTTCCCCTTGGGCTAGCCCAGTACACACGGGCGACGGCCACTCTGAGCGGGAGTCTATACCTCGAGTATCTATTTTTGACAGACTCGGGGAGACATCGAAGCTAGGGCGGTACCCGCCCAAGAAGAAGCGAGCGGCCTAGATGGCAGACGACACCGTCAGGGTGTTCACTTGCTATGTCTCGTCCACTGACAAGCAGCCAGAGGGCGCTCAGGAAGACCTCAACCAACCTCTGCAAGCCAAGAGAGCCAAATTGAAGTCACCAACATTCTTGATCCCCATACCCCCCAATTCCTTAGTAGCAGCCACCCTCCCCCACCTGATGTCGTGTCAACCCCTACACCTCCCTCCACTCCCATGTCAGAAGAACCTTCCCTAAATGGCTTCAGTCTTCTTCGTCACAGTCTTCGGGATACGTAACATGGAGAGAGTAGCTAGGTAACATGTCCAAAACATATCTGCAAAGAACTAATCTGCCCCCATAAGATAGCAACCTCACCTTCCAACCAGCCAGTCTAGCCTCATATATCTGGATAATAGAAAGCCAATCAACACACCAAAGAGCACCTGAGGTGAGCGGGAGACCCAAGTCAGAAATAGGGAAAGCTCTGACAGCCTAGGATGCATGTTGTCCTCTGGAGGGGTTTGTCCTTCATGTTAACCCTAACAAGTAGGCCCTTGTTGAAGTTAACCTTCAAACTAGCAGTCACCTCCAGCAGTTCTAGCGAAATTCTAACCACATACAAATGCCTCTCATCCTCATCCAAGAAAAAGATAGTGTCATCATCATATTGTAAGTGGGCGACAAAGAGGCCACCTGTCCCAACCTGAAATCCCCTGATCAGCCCTACAAACTCTACTCTCTGTCACACACTGCTAAGAACATTAGCAGCATGCACAAAGAGAAGAGACATAAGATCTCCCTATCGAAGCCCCCTACCACTGTGAAAGGTGTAAGCTAATCAACTCCTCCCATAAAAGTTGCTTCTCCTCTCTATCCTATGGCCCATAAACCCCGGTGAAGTCCCACGAGAAGCCATCCCTCACTGATGTAAGATGGACGGAGATGGCCCACCTGCTCACATGTTTGTCATGCACTATCTCCTCAACCTCAAAGGGATCCTATAGGATCATGATGCCCCCTGACCTGCCAAGGACACAACACCACTGGAGAGTCTCGCACCCCCTCATTCCCTCATGAGGGACTCACCATCCCCTTCACATTTGGTTTATTGGACGCAAAGGATGTCAATCTTGCATCTCTTCACCAGCTCCTTCACCGCCCTCTTCCACTCCCCCCCTAACTCTCTCACATTCCATGAGACAATCCTCATGGAGAGACAATAATACTCCTCTCCTCCCCTTCTCCTTCCTCCTCCCTCACCCCTCTCTATTGAGTCCTTTCCTCTTGCAAGATAGCAGCACACCACCTCTTACTGATATTGGTGAACACCCCTTTCACATCTTTTTCAGCCCCAATTTCAAAGGAGATACCCACTTTTTCCGCCATCCCCCTAACCTGGGCGTCCATCATTTTTTGAGCAATAGCCATCATCTCCTTCACCTCCTCCCTACTCATATGGTACCTCCTATTCTGCTCCTCCCCTTCAGTGATCAAAGCCACTAGTCCCCCCAGAAAGGCCGACAAAGCCTCTTCTTCATCGGAGACATCCTCCTCCTATGACTCATGCACTTCAGACCCCCCTGGATAGGATCCCCTGTGCCAGTCCTGCTGACAGGCTCTGCTTCCTCAGTCTCCCGATGGCAGCCGACCGTAGATAGACCTTCCGGAGAACCCCCCGCGACTGTGGAGGACGATCGGCAACCGTCGAAGGGGAGGCCAACCCCAGTGTCATCATGGAGATCCCCAGTAGAGGGACCGGTTGAGGCAGAGGCGATGACCGCCGGAGAACAATGGCCCCCCAAGCCTCCTCTACCCTCATCGGTGAGACGTCCACCATCACTCCTTTCCCGGCGACGGCTGCAGAATGCCTCTTCTGACTCCCCTACGCAGGCCGATCAGGAGAGCACCCCTCTCGAGGCAGACTGGGACGACTGGCTACCAGCGAGGGGAAGTCGATCCCCAACGGGCAACCCACCACTGGCGTGCATCATTGCGGCTGCAGCCGCAGTTCTTCAGAAGAAATCAAGCGGGGGAGACAACCGAAAATGGGCCCAGGCGAACCGTTAGCCAACGGATTCGCGGCTAAGTCGCAGGTCTCCACAGCCAACCTAGAAACTAGCTCCGTAGCAGGCCGCTCCGAACCGTCACCTAGCTGAGAGCCTTGACCGGCCAGGCCTGCCCCAGGCAAACCTAGCTGGGAGCTATAGCGCAGGCGATTCAAAATTGAATTGTCCGTCAAAACCTGGCCGGGTCGTACATCTTCAACCTCTCGCCAACCTCCTTGTAGCCCTACCTTAGACGCCATCGCAACCGGCTCCTCCTCTCGAACCCACACCCTGACCACGACCATGAGACCATCGAGGACGATAGAAAGAACAGTCAGTATGGCCGAAGGGCTGGCCACCTGGACAACAGCGACCACACACGTATGGGAGCTCATGGGAGTGAATCCCAACCCTCAAGCCAAGAAAGAAAGACCATCGTCGTCGCACAGGTGAAGCGGAACCCCTTCGAAGTCGACTCGGCACCTTCTCATCGGTGGGTTTAGGAAGGTGCCTCTAGCCTCCGACCACCGCTGGAGGCGAACCAGAGCTCCACCAACCACCAGGCACCCTATAGCCACCATCCTCTCCACCATGTCCTACTCCTTCCCAACCGCCAAGGTGGAGGAGGTAACCTACACAACCTTCCAGCAACCTCCTGAAACCTCACCTAAATGTCTTTGGGCATCCTGTACCTCCATCGAACCTTCAAGCAGGGATACACAAAGACACCTCCGCAGCCAGTCACACCTGCCTTGCAAGAGTTCTGCCGAGATCTTGCCAGAGTCAAGCCATCTCCTATTAGCAGGCCCAATCACCGGCGGGAAGGTCCTGACGACATCTGCGAACGACCAGCGATCCCCAGAGCTGCCAGTAGGCCTTGCAAACCCCGACCCCATCTCCCAACAAAACCGCTTGATGTGGCCTCTGCGGCCATAGTTGAAGCAGGTGGGAGGGATGCCAGCGGCCCAACCCCCCCTGCAACGAGAAACCCAGCCAGAGCCAAGTTCCGACAAGTGGCAGCAGAACATGGTCCCGAAACCCCAAAACCCCTCGAAACCCAAAGCTTCTCTCCCTAGAAAAGGCTAGAGAGAGAAGACGGCCACAATCCACCGCCAATCAGCTGTTTCTTTTGGAAGTGTGGGGTTGGATCATGAGAAGGTAGTACATATTTAGTTACATCAGACTCTTTAATCATAAATTGTCACCACAGTGACGTCACTAACATGGGCATTCTGTTAGTTTTTCTAGTGATCCTATAATCATAATTTTAACATTTTTATAACAAATTAATTGACAAGAAATTTAAAATTTGGAAAAATTGATGGCTGACAAGGTAGAGTAGCAATAACCATGAGACATACAGTAGTTTATACAGCATACTCTTGTTTCTCCTAGAAGAAGACATACTTTGAACATAGAAAGAATTGTCCATACAGAAAATATTTAAAAGAAATGTCATACCTAATTCTTTGTATCCAGTCCAATCACTCTTCTCCCACCACTGCAAGGAGATGAAAGAAAACAAATTAAAGATTTATCTAGTCAATACTGGTCAGTATTACAAAAACTGCAACTAAACAGAGCAAAACATTCAAGATGGAAATGCAAACTTGTAAAAATAAGTGTAGACAATGAAAAAGGAGGCCTTAAAATATCCAGCTAGACATGTCTATCATTAAAGCAAAGAAGGTTTTCTGCATAGATAGTGGCAAAAACCTAAGGTCCACAGCCAACAGAAAGGTTACACCAACTTGAGTTCAAGCTATCCTGAATATAACTCTGAAACTGTTAACTACACGTGACACTCTAACGAACTAACTTTTGAGTCTCACACGAAATTGTTCCAACAGGCTACTAACAAGAATAATTTATTTGGATATCGGATATTACTTTTTAAAAAATAATAAAAATTGCATTTCCAGTATCTGAGGTTAAATAAAGATGATCAACATAATTCTGAATTACAACTAGCTCTCTCAAACTCTTAACCTTTTTCTTGCATGATTCTGAGGTGGCCTCTCCCATTAACAATTACAGCACTTTGACACACAACTGAGTCATATAATTTTGAGGTTAATAATAGAGGGTTGGGAGAGCAATTCCTTCAATCCCTCCCCAAAAAGAATTCTCATCCTGCTTTGTTTCAGCGTCCATGTTTTAGAGCTTTTAGAAGAAAAAGAAAATACTCTTGCACTCTATGAACTTTTGAAGCTTTTAATTAACCACTAAAATCTATGAAAATTATATCCTCAGCCCCTCTTAAATTCTCACTCGCTCTACTCATATCAGCACCGAGCTCGTCAGAGTGGTCAGGGATCACTGGGTCTTGAAAATCGATCCCATCCCAGTGACCCGGCATTCAAGGAGAGGGATTGCAGAAGAAGGCCAGCAGGAGGTCATCTCATCTCCTTCTCTCCTTCCCTCCCTCCCTCTCTCAAGATTCGTCTTTTAATCAAGGGGTACGATAGTTATTTCTACACTAATTTAACTATAGTTTAAACTAAGGTTTAGAAAGTAACAGACTAAAGATTTCAAAACCTTAAGTCTATCAGAGTCAAGGTTAAATACATATGTGACAGATTTATTTTAAAAACATATATTTACAAGGACTAAAAACTAAAACAAGACCTAAAAAATGTCCAAAAGAATAACTGCCTCGGAAATCAGAATAGAGGTGCCCACTTCACCTCCTAGGCCTAGGCGGTAAGGGGTTGGCCATCTTGTTCTGCCTAGGCCATTCTAAAACAATAACAATTGAATTGAACTTAACTCTTAAGCACTCTTTCTTCTGTCATTTATCCACTTATATGCATCACTGAATCCTAAATCCTGGCTAAGCCATTATTGTTGTTTCTGCTCTCCCTTCAGTTCAGGGTCCACTCTAGCCATCGACATAGCCATGGCACTTTTTTGCTCAACCACTCAAGTGTGCAATTTATCTGGACCTCAGGTCCAGCTATTCAAAATCAATTATCTAATGCATGGTTATTGGGGACTTTTAATACAACACACTTAGCCACTAATCATTCAATACCAATTCCTAAATCAATTCATTGACTAGCCAATAAACCTGACTCAGTAGTGCAGGAGAAAGCTTGGCCTTCTTTCATAGACCATTCCCATGAAGTTGGATACAATCATTGTTAAAAAGCATGAAATTGCAAATGAAGCACAGACCAAAAGACTTCTAAAGCTTAGAATGTCTGGTATAACCAAAAATATGAATCTGTAGCTTAGCTTACTGATAATAACGTAAAATGTGTTTTTAGTTGAGAAGAAAGTAGATGGATCATGCAAAATCTAAATATCACCATGACTCTAGGAGTTGAGAATGACTTAAAGAGGCAATGAAAGATTAAAGAAAAATGGAGACCTTTTCTGCATGCAGATTCGTGTTCATGCAATCCATCAAAATGTTCTTTTTTCTGCTTTTCAGGATGTCTTTATTAAAAGATATAAAAGTGAACATCTTGTATATATGTTAGGTTTGCAGAGATAAATAAGGGACACTGAAGGTTACAAGAACCATCATTGTCTCATTATGAAACTGCAAAATGAAATAGAAGCAATGTAGCCATGTATAAATCGTTTAACAAAATTTATGTTATTACTTGGCCAAAGCTGCTGCTATATTGAATAAGCTTCACATGAACAGACAAGCAAGCAGACTCTGCTAGATCCCATCCCACATTCCATATGTTGGAGCATCTGGCGAGAGAGAAATGACAACATATTCTGTGTTAGTAAAACACACGTTGAAAATATCTCACTTAGAACTCTGTCTTTTACTTACCAGAGGTTTAGATTCTTGCTGAAGATGTCTTTAGCAGAGTGGAGAAGGGCTACTGTTTCCTCATAGTGTAACTTTCATTTAGATCCTCAATTAGCTGTCCTTTCTTCTCTCTCCTCACCTCTTCCACTGTATAACATCTATTTATCTCAATAAAACTGGTGGTACAATCCACTATTTCTCAAAAAACGAAGAGAGAAGAAAGGACAGCTAGATTACGTGTGCCTAATGTTATGTACAATTGCTACCACACAGAAAATTAATTTTATATCTATTTATTGGATAAATATGCATATGTTTTAGCTAATTGATTAGCATGCATATTATTAAATCCGTGAGGTTGGTTTATCACACGATTTAGGATTCGTGTCATGGTTTGCAATCTTGGCAAGATCTCACGAGACTCGGTCTCGGATGGGTCTCCGAGAAACGAAATGGCAAGATTCGGGCGGGGCTTTTAGGCGGGAAGGCGGACGCGTATCAGGTCCGATCGAAACCCAATGGGGATCCGGAAGTCCGGATCCCCTTTAAGTTCCGGATCCCCCTTAAGTGTAACACCTAACCCCCCCCCATCCCAAAACCTTCACCCGCCTCCCATCCCCAATGCCCCCTTCCTCTCCGAAGAGCGAGGGTTTCCACTAGACGGACCTCGACATGATCGCCGTCATCAAGGCGTGTTTGCCACAGGTCATCTCCGCTACTGCAAAGGACGTCCGCCAACCTCGTCTTCGCCGTGGCAGCCGTCTTCGCCGTCGACCATCGTCAACGACCTCCAAGCCCTTTAATCTTCGCTGGCGGCTATGAGATAGCGATAACCTCCTCTCTCTCTCTATCTCTCATGTCCCCTCTCTCCTCTACTCTCCCCAGCCCCCTCCATCTCTCCCTCGTCCCTCCTTCCCTCCCCCTCTGTCTCACTCCGTCTAAGAGAGAGAGTCCAGATCTAACTCTCTCTCTCTCTCTTTGTCTCGTTGTCTCTCTCTCTTTGCCTCTCTATCTATCTCCTGACCCCTCTATAACACCCCAATTTCAGGAAACCAATGAGTGTATTGGGTAAACTATGTTAAGAGCCCATTAAAGTGGCTCATTTAGTGAATTTGAGTCCATTAAGAGGAATTCGTGATTTCAGGAGAGTAGTACGTTATTTATAGCCTAACTCTATATATGAATGTCCAAAGAGGATGAAATTGAGCACATTAGAAAGATAACTTGATTGCCTACAACTTTGGTGTTGCGCACTTTTAATAGTCTGTCATTTAGTAAGTCAAAACTGTCAAATAAGAAGATGTAGCATTGGGCGGTGAGTTAGACTTAAGATAGGCGCTTGGAGACTGATTAGACCGACTACTAAGTGAGATAGGCGGATGAAGAGAGTGAGATAGGTGGAAGGGATGAAGAGAATGAGATAGGCGAAGACCTCAGACTAACTTGAGCTGGGCACTGAGGTAGTTGAAGTTTGAGAGATATGCGCTCATGCTATCTTAGGATAGGCGGAAGAACATCGTCTAAGTGGGAAGTCAACTAGAAAGATAGGCGGAGGAAGAGGAGAAGAAATTAAGAAAGTCGCTGGAGTTTGAGAGATAGTCATTGGAGTTGAATAAGATAGTCGCTGAAGTTAAAATAGCTGCTAAGATAGTCAATATATTTTATGAGATAGACGCTCTAAGAGTTGAGATAGTCAATGAAATTTTGGTGAGATAGGCGAAGGTTCTAGCGCCTATGTGAGTTGAGATAGACGATTGACCTTTGCGAAAGGCGAAGATTCTAGTGCCTATGTGAGTTGAGATAGGCAATTGATCTTTGAGATAGACGATTGATCATTAAGATAGGCGAAGGTTCTAACGCCTATCTGAGTTGAGATAGGCAATTGATCTTTGAGATAGTCAATTGATCATTGTGATAGGCGAAAGTCCTAGCACCTATGTGAGTTGATATAGGCGATTGATCATTGAGATAATCAATAGGTGAAGTTATGATAGGCGAAGCAGACTAAGTGATCTTAGCTTTGAAAATAATCGACTATGTGGACTTAATTTATTTTAACTGTGCCAAAGTGAATTAATTTTGAATTATGACGTCTATATTCCATTTAGACGTTTTTCATATTACTTAAGTGTTATGTCCCAGAAGTCAATAAGATAAGGACAGAGTGTCTATCAGAAGTCAACAAGGTAAGGCAAGAGTGTCTACCAAAACTCAACAAAGTACAGTAGGTGTGTGTCAAGGTTAGCAATTGGGGCAGGTGAAAAATATCTTGAGTAAAGTGAATTAAATAGTTCTCCTTGAGGGTTGTCTATACAAGACTGGGCTACCTCTCTTGTTACCTCTTGGTCTACCTAGATCGTCCCAATAAGAACCCCAGAGAGAGAGAGTGAGGAGCGCAACAAGGAAGAAAAGGAGAGAAACAAGGGGAGCGGTAGCAAAAGACGCAGGTCAACTGGGAAAAGAGGAGCAGCTGTTGCGTTTCAGGGGAAGGGAAGAGAAAAAGAAAAAAGGAGGAGAAGAGAAGGTCGGGTTAGTAGGTGGAAGGGGAGAAGAAAGAAGATGAATAACTGGGTGTGCGTGCGCATAGAAGCAGAGAGAAAGAGCTAGTGGCCGGAGGGAGAAGGGAGAGAGGAGCAGAAGGAGAGAGAGATGTGCTACAGAGGAAGAAAAGGAGAGAGCAGCAGAAGGAAGAAGAGCTGGAAGGAGGTCGTCCCCAACGTGAGGGAGAGCAGTAGGAGCAATCCGGGAGACAGCAAAGGCTAGAGGCCAAAGGAACCCGTAGGAGCGTTCAGGGAACTAGCAGCGGTTAGGATCCCACAACACAGGTAGGCATCTGAACAGACTGAGCATATGTTATTTGTTACTTTTATTGCTTTGAATTTATTTTGGTATTCAGAAATTAAATGTGAATGCAAGGATGGCAACGATCATGCATGGTTAGAACCTGAAATCTGCATGTTAACAGTATATTTATGAGCTGCATAAGTATATTTATTTTCCTGATTTGTTGTGAACCGTGACACTATCCATGTTCATTAAGCGATTAAAGTTGTTCAAATGAAAGGCAATGAAAATGTGAATAAGAGATTAAGCGCATGGACAGTGCCACCATAAGGAGGGTAGGGCACCGGGTTAGCGTCTGCCCGGAGTTGACCCTCATCCGAGGACGGACGAACGGTGAGAATCCGGAAACTAGACCAGACGATGATCTGGTGATGGTGGGGTATTGACCCCCAATCCTGTACAGTCGAATCAAGACTGGTTGGTAAAAGCGTTGGGCCATCCATGACAGTGCCCGCGCCTCTAGACATCAGTGGGTTTAACTCCTTATGTTGTGGATTAGATGCATGTCCGAAATGTGCAAGCAAAGGTGATTCGAACATTTCAGGTAGGTGGGGTTTAAACTGTGAAAAGGGAAATAGCCTAATTGTGTAAGGCCAGTGTAAATGAATAGCTACCTGTAGCTGTATGATTCTAATGAAATCTGGCCTGCAGGCCTCCTATAAATCTGAGCCCCTGACAGTGACATTATAGTAATGTTTACATCCTTTCATTTATGTATATGTTAGAATCTGCTTAGAAATGGGTGTGTGTGTGTGTGTGTGTGTGTATTGCGTGAATGTCTTCCTGCATTTTTCAAAATGTTTATTATGTGATATGCATGTGATTGGTTATTCAAATGACTACAAAGTCTTCGGACTCACGTCTGTGGCTTAACAATTTTCAGGATTCTAGGAGGCTGATCCTATAACCCATTAGCAGAGCACTATAACAAGAGGTCTTGGGGAGCTTGCAACAACCGCATAGAAAACATTAAGGTGGTAGTTTTAGACGCATAAGTCTTAGTGTTCACTATGTATTTGAGGGTTCTCTTATATAGTAGAAGACCTTAAGGTTTTAATTTTCATTATGTTCATGAGGACTCCTTTGTAAGTAGGAAGTTAAACAATGTTGATCAAGTAAGAAATGAAAATGATTCTGGGAGACTTTCTATTAAGTGGGTTGTGTAATTCAGGTTATGTTGTAAATGATTTCATGGTCATGATGCTAAGAGATGTACAAAGGAGTATATGACTTTGTTTATGTGTGTTGTTATGAATGGAAATGGTATAGTCACGTTATTAGAACTCTAGATGGTATGGCCTTGAGTGCATGCGGATACCTCGGTTCACAATGACGGAGAAGTATAAAGTAACGCTGCCCCGACTGGGCACCGAGTGCCCCGAGAAGGGGGAGCCACACCCTCTCTCCTCCAGTCTCTCCCCGGCCCCTTCCATCTCTCCCCCGTCCCTCCTTCCCTCCCCCTATCTGTCTCTTTCTGTCTGAGATAGAGAGCCCAAATGCAGCTCTCTCTCTCTCTCTCTTTCTCTCTCTCTCTCTCTTCGCCTCACTATCGCTCTCCTATCCCCTCTCTCCCCAACCTTCCATCTCTCCCCCATCCCTCCTTCCCTCCCCCTCTCTGTCTCTCTGTCTAAGAGAGAGAGTGCAGATCTGACTCTATCTCTCCTACCCCCTCTCTATCTCTCGATCTCTCTCCCCCACCCCCTCTCTATCTCTCTCATGCCTCCCTCTCTCTATATCTCTCTTCTCTCTCCCACGCCCCCTTCTATTTCTCTCCCCCATCCCTCCTCTCTCCCTCTCTCTGTCTTAGGATTATGCAAGAGATGAAATAAAAAACACGGAGCCAATGTATCAAGTTTTGA
This sequence comes from Amorphophallus konjac, assembly GCA_022559845.1. NCBI lineage: Eukaryota > Viridiplantae > Streptophyta > Magnoliopsida > Alismatales > Araceae > Amorphophallus > Amorphophallus konjac. The sequence continues at coordinate 269,048,532 of CM040128.1, forward strand.
GAGTTATGGATACTGAGAGATATTCGAGTATGGGTACAGTATACCATTCTATGGCCATTATGAAGGAAGGCATCGGGATACCTTCTCCAAGCAATTTTGCTAGGGTACATAAGATTATTGATGAGAGATGGCTCAAATCTATAGATGCACCTATCTACAAGACTGGTAAATACTCAAACTTTGAAATTTTAATAGTTCTCATCCTTTAATTTATTATTATTTTTGAAAAGATATAATGACTTCTTTTCTTGATGATTTTATGTGATTAGCATATTTTATTAACCCCCAAGTACCAATATAAGTAAAATTTGGGGGATGATCAAGCATTAATCAAAGCTGTGCATGAAATATTTGTGAAGTTACTTCATAAATCTAAAGGGAGAGCAAATTTTGGCAACGGGATAATTTCAAGTTGTTAACATTAAGATCAGATTTTTTTAATAGTTGAGATATTTATTATGTTTTTCTTGATAGACTGTCAAGTTTAGAGATGCGATAGCTTCTTTGGGACTAGGACTGCCATAGCAAGTAGAGAAACTATGTGGCTAGGTCGGTATGATGGATTAGATGGGTTTCAATGAAATTATTTTTTTTATAAAAATTATTACTTACTAGACTAATTGATCTTCAGGTGAGTGGTGGAAGATGTATGGAGCAGATGCTCCCACACTTCGGCAACTTACAATTTGGGTCTTATCACAAATTGCATCAGCCTCACCTTGTGAAAGGAATTAGAACACGTTTGTCTTGATACATACGAAGCCTATAAATAGGTTATTGTATTTAAAGTTGAAGAAGCTAGTGTATTGTCATTATAACATGAAGTTGAAGATAAAGAGAATGGATGCTGAGTGTGGACGTGACGGTGAGCCTGAGGATGATCCAATTGATTATTTCAACATGTTGGATGCTAATGAAATGGATGATCGGGAGAACACGTACGCAGAATGGATTGCTTCCAACACTTTGGAAGAAGATGGCCAACCATGTGAAAAAATATCAAATGGATCACGAGAGGCAAGAGTTGATGTAGATGCCGTGACACAACAAATTGTTGATGCATTTTCAAAGACTACTCATCACCACGACACTGATCCTCCTTCAGATATGGATATCTCTCATCCTGATGATGATGAAGATAAAAGTATAAAAGAGATGATGGTGATGAAGGTGAGTTAGGTGGTGATGGAGGTGGGATAGGTGGAGATGAAGGTGTTGGTCACATGAGTCCATTCACAGGAGAAGATCATTTCACTCATGCTACTCAAGATGATGATCATGGATATCGATCGACATATGGAGGATATCGAAGTTATCAACGTGCAATGAATGATCAAGGCACATCAAGATAGTATAGATTATATGATGATAAAGAACAAGATTATTCTCATACTTTCACTTCTATGGATCTCTTATCTGGGCAAGCATATGGAGGCCACCAACACTAAGATTCATCAAGTTCATCTTATGGCTATGGATGTGGGCATCCAGCACACGAGTCATCAAGTTCGTCATATGGATATAGATCGTACACTACTCCATATCCATATCATGTCTCAGTTGTTGTACATGTACCTACAGTGGCATATTCTTATCCCCTCTATCCACGCAGTGATGTATTAGTACACGTTTCTATTTAAGATTATGATAGATATGTGAGGGAGTATATGCAGATGTATGAACAAAGGATGACAGGGGAATAATATTGTGCTTATGTTCAAAATTATTACTTTAGACAATATGAGTGGAGAGATTGAGGCACACCGCTCTTTTTTTATTATTGATAATTTTTATGTATTCTTCCTTTTGTGATTCATGTATCATTTTATGTATCTCTTTTTTGTGTAACTTTTGATGTATATTAATATTAGTGCATGTGAATGGATTTGTTATTGCCATCATTACTCTTTATTTGGTAAAATTGCGTTGTCAATTAGAAAAACATGTTTGTAAATTTGAGTGGTTAATATAAAAAAATAAGATTTTCTTAGAAATAAGCTTATATATGAAAAAAAATTCTGAAATCACTGCACCCTATCTCCTGAGATTTTCCAGAGATCTCTCCGAGATCTTTTCTCTCCGACACCCCCTCCCAGACGAAGCCAAGATCCGATATGGCAAACATTAGTTCGTGTGCTGGACCTTTCCCCACCAACCGTAGTCGGTGTTTATTTACAATGGCGTAAAGTCCGAACATCTTTGATTAGCTGTCAAAGAATATCTTTTGCCTAGATATCTGTTGTGATGTTTAGGGTTTTATGAAATGGTCATGCTTAATAATCACCGATTAAAGATGCATACTCTTGCAAAGAACTTTGAACACTTTTATTCCTTGAACGTATGTAATTTGAATTACAATCGGTCTTTTAAGACCATTACATTTGACCCCGATTATACAATCGGGTCTTCTGGTTTACATCCGGTCACAATCCAACCATTGAATATGCTTTAGTCTGCATCTGGACCTTTGCTTTACTTTTGACCACATTCGAACAGCAGAATTTGAATCCCATCATGATCAGATCGTTAGGTTGCCAAGATGATCACTATCGGTCTGCTGGATCTATTTTCGATCACGATATAACCATCAAATTTGTTCTTGGTTGAGATATGACTGTGAATTTACTTGAGATAAAGATCTAACCCTTGAATTGATTTCGGTCCTTTGAATTTGAATATGGTCAAGATTCGACTGTTGGATTTACTTCAAATCGACATCTAACCATTGATTTCACATTTCATCACAATCGGTCCATTGGATCGCCAATATGATCACTAACAGACTGTCGGATTGACCCATGGTCATGATCACTCTTTTGATCGTGATCGAACCATTGAGTTATATCTTTAACAGACATTTGCACACATGGCATGGGCATTTTGTAATTTTTGACCCTTTCTGGGTACGCCTACAATTTAGACCCTTTTGGGTATTTCTACAGCTTTTGACCCTTTCTGGGTATTTCGGTAATTTTCCTGACATCTTGGATTACTTCTGCCATTTCTTGATTTTGCAGCGTATTTCTATCACTTCTTGACATTCTGGGATATTTTCGGCATTTCTTGACATTCTAGAGCATTTTTGTCATTTCTTGAATTTTCCATACCTTTTTTTTACTTTCCTAGGATATTCCTGTCATTTCTTTACATTCAAAGGTATTTATGCCATTTCTAGACATTTTGGGACATTTCTGTCATTTCTTGACTTTCTCAGGATATTTTTGTCATTTCTTGACATTTCATAACATTTCTGTTATTTCTCGACTTTCCCGAGATATTTGTGCAATTAACAAACTTGTCTGATCACAAGGCACATGCACAAGTCTTCACACTTGGATCTCCTCCGTCGCCCCTTGATGCTTGATCCATACTCATATTCTTGATTTTATTCCTAAAATGAGCCTTAAGACTCGAGAATAATTCACATAGGGGTATACATGCAACACATTCCCTTTCTTGTATTTTTGGTAGATACACGAGCACAAGAACACTTCATAAGACAAAAGTGTCTTGGACAGTCCTTCCTTCATGTTTGGTCCTTGGTGGATGTCTTCCTTGGGTGCTTAGTCCTTGGCCATAGTTGTCAAGGCGACAAGGCGACCAAGGCGAGCTTGGGGTCCTCGAGTGCCTAAGCGCTTAGGCGCCTGCCTAAGCGACAGCTTAGGCGTCAAGTTCATAAAAAATATTATCATCAATATACACATAATTTTTATATATAAATTAATCATGATTATTACAAATATGGGGAAACAACACTAGTATGAATATAGAAATAAAAATTAATAGAAATGACATTGCAATAAAATATCAAAATTTATTTTGAGATAAAATTAACCATTAAGATATACAAAATTTAAATTAAAATTTAAAATACTTTATTAACAAATTAACCCCATTATTAATTGAAAGGGGGGAAGGCAGGATAGAGAGAGGGATTGAGAGAGAGAGTTGCGAACTGTGTCTATGTGAGAGAGAGAGAGGAGGAAGGGTGGGGGAAAGAGAGAGAAGGGGGCAAGGGGAGAGAAGAGATAGACAGACAGAGAAGAGGGCAGGAGAGAGAGAGGGTGAGTCTCACTGTGAGTGTGAGAGAGAAATAGAGAGAGAGTGTTAGAGTGTGGAGCCCGAACTCCCCATCGTGTGCCCTCGCACGCGGATCGACCTGTCCGGTCAGGTCGCGAGGGTCAAGGGGGCAGCGCCCCTTGCGGGGGTTTCCGGGGGCGGAGCCCCCGGAAGAAAATTTCTATTTATAACAGAGGAGAAGAGGGAGACGAAGGTAGCAGGGGGCGCCTAGGCGCCGCTTTGGGTGCCTAGGCGGCCCAAGCGGCGCCTAGGCGGCGCCTTTTTCAGGGGCAACAAGGCATGGAGGCGCCTTGCTCCCAAAAAACCGCCTGTCTGCCTAGGCGCCGCTTAAGCGGCGCCTAGGCGGGCGCCTTAACAACTATGTCCTTGGCGGATGCCTTCCGAGAGTTTTTCTACATTTTTTTCCACAAATAGGGGTGTATTTGTAATTTTCCCACAACAGGATAAATTGCCGTAATTTTTTGACAGCAAAGGGACTTCCATGCAATTTTTGAAGCTTCAGGGTATTTTGTAATTTCCCTGAAGATCAGGGCTCTTCTACAATTTTCCAAAATGTAAGGGCATATTTGTAATTTCTGAACTCTCATGGGTTTTTTCTATAAGTTTTTTGAACATCAGTGTTTTTCTGCAATTTTCCCAAAAGCGAGGACCTTTCTACAATTTCCTAACATTTCAGGGTTTACTTGCAATTTCTGGATAGCAGAGTGATTTTTCCCTGATCTCCGAAATATTTCCATCGACGTCGACTATTTCTGAAATTTACATGATTTCCCTATCATTATAGCAACTTCTCATAACCACAAGAGTATGTCCCCAATGTTAAGGACATGTATGCAATATACCCTTATTGGGTTTTGGCAAAATCCACCAGTTCAAGGTTTGACAGATCGCTCATACAGGTCGTACCAGTCTTTTACCGGTACGGTATGGTACGGTTCGGTACAGTTATGTACCAAGGTGAAAAAAGATCATAAATATATATGTAAAATAATTCAAAAACATTCTTAGCTCAGTAGGTTAGGTGGTTTGCACTTTAGTTATAAGATGTCCTGAGTTCGAATCTCAGGAATGCCGCGCCTGATGCGTTTTGAACTGGTGAGACCTCACACTTAAACTTAAGATCTCTAACCAACTCACTTACAAAACTTCTTTGATATAAAACAAAACATATAATATTTTAAAAATATGGTAGTAAACCGGTTGTGTACCACGCACCGGTCGTACCAGTCACCGACTGGTACGGTCTGATACGTGTGGTATGGGCCGTATTGTACCGGTTTGTCAAACTCTGCACCAGTTCTTGAAGTTCTTCACATTTGTTCAAGTTCTTCAAGTTCTTGATCCTTCAAGACTACAAAAGCCTTCAAAAGATCCTTGTGCAGGTTCCTCCTTTCGCCTTCCTTCTCTTGCTCCTTGGTGGATGCCTCGGTCCTCTTGGATGCCAAGTCTCATTTCTACCCTCCGCAAGGTAGTTCGGAAATATTTGGTAGATCAGTGTATTTTTGTAATTCCCTGAACATTCCTAAAAGGGCCCTTGTGCACAGGTACGTTTGTAATTTCAGATTTTCGGAGAACACCCTGTGCAGGGGTATGTTTGTAATTTCAGATTTTCAGAGATGTCCCCTGACAGTGGCATATCTGCAATTTCAGATTCTCAGAAATGTCCTATGACAGGGACATATATGCAATTTTAGAATTTCAGAGAACATATTGCACATGGGCATATTTGCACATTCAATTGTTCAGAAAATATCTTGCACAAATACAAGTCTTCACACAATTTTCTGATCTTCAAAATACACCCAGCATGAGGGCATGTGCATAATTTCTATCTTATGATGATAGGAGAATTTATGTAAAACCCTTCTTTCCGAATTCTTTTATACATGCACAAGCAAAAGAACATTTGAGCAATCCCTCCTTCTTGGGCTTCATGCATCACACTTCATGGCTCATGTCTTATCAACAAAAAAACATAAGTCTTCAACCCCCTTGAACCTCCTTGTGCAAGCCTTCTCCAAATACTTGCTCCTCCTATCCCCATGGCCAACTCCTCCTTTATTTATAGGAGTGAGGGGGTTACCCGGAGGGAGATGAAAGGGTTTTTTTGGACATTTTGGCCCCTCCGGGTTTGAAAGGAGGAGGGGCATAAAAGGGAAAAGGGGAAGTAATTGATAGAAAGAGGAATCTCGGAGGTACCCCCTCTTGGTTTGGAAATTGAGAGAGAGAGAGGAGACAGGAGGGAAGGGAACCCGGAGGGGCTCCCTCCGGGTTTGCAAGACCCGGAGATGGTCCCTCCGGGTATTCCTCTCCCCCTTCCTTTTTTTTAATTTGAGAGAGAGAGAGAGGAGAAAGGAAGAAACCCAGAGGGCCTCTAGGTTTGTTTTGTTTTGTTTTTTTTATACGGTTTAACAATACCTGGAGGGGGGATCCCTCCGAGTTTGAAATACCCGGAGGGTGTCAGAGGGACACCCTCCGGGTTTGGAGATTTTTTCCAGGGTTCAACAACAACATATCGAACTTAATGTTCATTCTAGTAAGTTCGAAACTTCCAGTATGTTTCAACAATATCATTTTGCAAAGATGAGAAAGAAAATAGCTGAATTCAAGAGTTCTTTCAGAGTGAGTAGATTTACTCCATCATTGAAAAAAACAGAGAGATTACGTGGAGCTCTTTTTCTCCTTCGTAAATATTGCTTCTCTCTTCCACTCAAAGCAAGGTACATTTTTTTTTTGAAAAGTGGATAGTACCACTAATATATTGAAAGGAGAAAAGGGATGTACATGTATAAGCTTTCAGCTCTCAAAAACAAAATCCCGTGTACAAAAAACTCCCCCCAATAAGGGGTTACACCCCACATTAACTGCTCAAAAACAAAAAAAGGGAGGAGTTATGAGCCTCCACTAAACATAAATGTCTCGCCCAAAAAGTCACCATGTCACAAACAAAAGTAAAAACCTTGTCCTCCGATCCCGCTTCCACTCAAAGCAAGGTACATGAAAAGTTAAAGTGTTTCTATCTCACAAAATGTAATAGAGCACCATCTAGTAGCACATAATTCACAAGTAAAGCATTAAATTCAAAAAGGAGATAATGTAAGCGGAAAGGAATTCCAAAAAAAATCACATTAACAATTATAATATTGTAGCAAGTCAATCTCAACAAAATATAATATAATAGTTAGAACCACCCAAAATCTAAATGTCAAAGTAAGAAGGCTTTTCAGGGGTGAACCAGAAAAGTTACCATTTCTTTCCACACTGAGGAGCCATCATTCGATTGACCTCCCATCCTAGCCCACCGACACCTATATCCATTATCTCCGAGATCAACACCACTTTCCCGGTACCAAGTACTACCTTCTTCATTTGTGCCCGACTCATTTATGCTTTCATTCAACAGGTTAATTCCCCAATCCTTCTCATTAGCGATACCAGTGTCTATGGAAAACAAGTCAAAGAAGTCAACATATTCTTTCAGAAACAGCACATCATAAATGCAAAAAAATCAAAAAAAAACAATTACCATGGTTGTGTTTACGAAAACTTCATTCAAAGAATGATCACATTGCAGACTCACTCATAAAAGGACAATTGCATAAAACAATTCTCAAAATGACAGTGATGAAGTTATAACAGTTCCAAGGTGGTTAACATCTAGATTTTTTTTTTAAATGGGTAGTACCACAATTGTATTAAAAAAAAGTGGAAGGGATGTACAAGTACGATCAAGAAGCTCCCAAAAAATCCTTATACAAAAGGTCACACCGAGCCAGTGCCGACCACACTAACCCCCTAGCAAAACAAAAAAAGAGGAGTTGAGGGAATTCACATTACAAAGCAACTCGGCCCATTCCCTCACTCTAACACAAATAAAAGAAACAAGAGACTCCTCAGCTCTAGCCTCCCTTCTAAAGATCCTACTATTCCATTCACCCCACAGGGACTAAAGAGTGGCATGCAGTATCAGCCACCACACAGTCATATAGCAGGTTAACAGCAAGATAAAAATGGTGTACCACAGTATGGAAGAGGATCATACCTCTCTTGGGAGGGGTATCACGAGATTGAGGAGCAGAGTTTCTTGGGCTGCAACGGGGATAAAAGTCTTCTTGTTTGGATAAACGTCGAGGGCTAAAAAAGTATAGCAAGTTGATAAAATTATAAGCAACCCTGATCTTTCTCATATATATCTGCAGTAACTTAGCTTCATGTCATCAATCTCGCATCCACATCAAACAGTAGAATCTTAAAGATATAATGAAAGCTGCACACGAAATGATATTAAGATATTTCACAAAAGGTAGCTGAAAAACCAACTACTTTATGCTTAAAAATCATTAACATTTGGCACTATTATCACTACTATGGGTGATAAAACTTGCTAGAAACAGGTGATAGGAATCAAAAAAAAATAGCAGTTCATTACTAGCGATGCCTCAGTTGATGAGGCCGATTGTAAAGTCATAAAACTCTCGATGCCAGTCTGAATAGAATAGCTGTGCTGACCAGAAGTTCTGAATAGAATAAAACCTCACAGCTTGGATGCCAGTCTACTGATTGTTAAAGAGCTCGGTACTACATGCAAAAAGGGGATATGAAAACAGTAAGAAGGGTCAAGAGGTGATACCATGTACCCCTCGTAAGTAAAAATGTTAAGGGTCATTCTGTTCATAGTAAGGACTAGAAAAGTACCCTTATCGTCAAACAAATCAGGAGGAAAATCTCACACATAACAGTCAAATGTTCATAACCTTAATTATCTTATCTTATAAAGACACTTGATGAAGCAATGTCCTCTTCCAAGTTTCAACATGAAGGTCCGGATACTTGGAGAGTTTCGATGTCAGGACAAAAAATCTCACATTTATGTAAACAAGAGTCATCTAGAAACTTATTTATTATCAAACAACAGAATTGTTCCAATGCCACCTAAGTAACTTTACACAAATATCATGCCCAATTCAGAAACTAGCAGCCCTATCATAATGATAAAAATAAAATCGCAGGATGTTGCTTTATGATATGTATCAAGTGCGTCATGAACTTGGAAGTCATCATACTCAGGAACAAAGAAAACTGAAGGCGCATCGGTCCATTAGCGCTGCCCAGAGTGCACAAACAGCTCACGGTCACTGTGAACAACAGAAAGCACAAAGCTCACTGGAAAGCTCCAGATCAACGCCCCGCCCCTTATCCCAGAAAAAGGGGGAAGAAACAAACAAGAAAGGCTGAACAGAGTTGCCAGCTGGCACGCGTAATGCCACATTGCACTGGAGAAAACGAGAAAAGCAGTTCAATACCCTGGAGAATCATGACCTGATCTCACGGAAGAAAGAAGTTATTCACCTATAAAATTGGACAGCAAGTTCTAAGCTTTAATCTCCACATTTTCCTCAATCACATGAAAGATATTCTATTTCCAAATCTCTTAATGAAAAAAGTGGCATTATCAAAACAAACGCCAGGCTTTTCAGCCTCAATGGAGGGGCTCCACCAGAATCCGACTATCCATGTCCATTCTAAAAGGAAAATCACTTGGTACAGTGTCGATTCCCAACTTCACATCCAAAGGCAATTATTTCGGCAGTCGATATGAGATGCTAACGGTAAACATCTAGCACTGCGAAACTTGAAAGTTACTCCTGGTTGTTGGCAGGTTATATCACCTCGTCCACTGGAAGATGCAGAAGTTCTGAACAGGATCATACGTGAACAGACAGGAAAACGCGAGACGCAATGTGTTACCGTGTTGACGGGAAGGGCAGGGCCGGCAGCGCCTGCATCCGGACCCTCCGGGCGCTCTTCTTCATCTCGAACCGCCACTCCTCCGCCTTCTCCGCCGCCGCCGCCGCGGCGGCGGCCTTCCCTGGCCCCAGCTTCCGGAACTCCGACGAATCCCCGCGGCAGAGGACGACTCCGCGCGGCCGCCACTCGTTGCACAGTCTGCCTCCCCGCCACCAGAAGCCAAGACCGCGGGAGGGCGGCAGCAGGGGCAGGGCGCCCATGGTTCTGATCTTAACATCCCATGGAACACCCCCAGCGGCTACCGCTGCCAGGCCCCCGCAACCGGCATCCATTGCTACTGCAACCACCTACAAGACCGCCATCGAAGGAGGCGGGGACAAGGATTAGGAATCCTAAACGGCGGATCCTCCCGGAGGTTCAGAGAAAATCGTCAAGTCTTCTCCTTCGCAGCCGAAGAAATTTCAAACCAGGTAGAGAGGGGAGGCTAGAGAGAGAGAGAGGAGGAGGGAGGGAGAGCAGAAGAAGAAGTCTTCAAAAGCAATCCCCTCGAAGCCAATGTGGGTTGGCGCGGAGGGGAGATGTGGTACGCCAATCTGGGCGGCGGTGGGCTTTTGTTAGTGAGTGGGCAGTCGAGAGAGAGAGAGAGAAGTGTGAGATTGGAAAGAGGAGGATGTCGATCGGAGAAATCGCCGGTGGGAAAAACAGGGGCGGTTTGCTGGGTTTAACCATACACGTGAGCCGACAGCGGTGGCCCACACCACACTGTGGGCCGAGACCCACCGCTAGCTCCATTGCCGTCGCGGGTATAACGCATCATCGGCCGTCGATGCCGTGATCCCTTTCTCGGCGCGAGGGCCTCAACAGTTCTGATTGGCGCAGATCAAAAGAGACGACGTACACGTACGAATTTTATTAAACCAGCGGTCTTTCTATCCAACGGTCTGGATTGATGGGAGGTGGGGAAGGTCTCCTCTCTCATATTTTTGCTATGCCCGGGATCGGAGGTTGGACAGGCTGACGTGGCAGCAGCAGGATCAGCTGCGTTTCCACCGGGGGGGCGGGCCCGCGGGAACGTACGGGTGTGGACGGGGGAGGCCCAAAAAAGGCCCGAAAAGTTAGAGTCGTTTTTGGAACTGAAAGGCCTCCGTCACCGCCACAACCTTGGGGCACGTGTCAACAGTATCCGTAAGGAAGGCGTGGCTGCCAGGTTTCCGAGATATGGATGGGCAGGGTGACGTGGCGGCGGACAACGTGGCAGGGTGTTCGTGGCTGGGAGGACGCCGACGATAAGCACGAGGAGGGGGGCTGCCGGCGTCGGATCCTCTCACCAGATAACAGGGTACGGGATGGATCGTTCGCCAAGGATCCGGCTCTCATAAAATTTTGGTGGAGTAGTTTTATCTTTAAATTAGATTTTATAATAAAAAGTAATTAACATGTCTCTCAAAAATATTATGTCTTCCACTCTCCCTTTTTTTTTGCTCTGAAAACAGTACAAGATATTAACGCATTCAAAGCGAAACAAATTGTTAATGCATCACAATTAAAGTGTTATAAGTGTTAACCCTAATGTATTAAGGCCCTAAAATGTTGCAAATTTTTTAATGCATTGCAGTTAAAATGTTGCACGATGTTAACACACTGAAACCTTTAGGGCAATTTAAAAATCAGTTGGGGTGATTTATTGGCGTCTCACCTACGAATAAGTCACCTCACCCCGATTAAAGAGGGATGGATGTGAGAGAAAATTGTGAAACTCTGACATCGATTTATTATTCGCACGGTGATAACCTGGAAACAAAGGCGCCCTTAAAGTATTGTAAGACTTTGATGTGTTAATATCTACGATGGTGGTTCAAGACAAGGATTGAAAAAAAAATCCGACCAAAGGCGAAGGTGCATGATGCAGGATTTTGGGACAAAGATTGAGAAGTAAGCCAAGTGTTACAATACAAAGTGTTAAATTAATTTTCTTTTTATAATTCATATCAAAAAAAGTATAAGTTTAAATAATTGAAAATATCTTATTTAAAAGAGTTAAGGGTTTGAGATAAATTATACATTTTTTATTTACATAGATATATTTGTTTTTAAATACCTTTTGAAACGTTCATTGACATTTTAGCTTATTATTTTTAAAAGTACCATCTTCTTTCGTTGGAATTTCACATATCCTTTTTCATAAATTTAATGCATCTATCTTATGGATAAAATCTCTACGATGCTTTTTTTTATCCTGTGTCTCCCTTTTAAAAGTTCGCTTGCTAAATGCATAATGTGGAGATTATAGAGGTGGAAAAATGGTCTCTATATTTAGTACCACACTTTTAAGATTTATTTGTTGGGAAATATCATATAGTCACCCGTGGAACCCTGCAAACATCATGAGGATGGTGTTAGAGGGGACAACTCTCCGATGCTTAAGTTAGCATCACACTAAGAAGAAAACATTAAGAGGAAGAGAGAGAAAGAGATAGAGATAGAACATAATGGGCGAGTCTAGCCATGGGAACTGAGTCCCTTGAAGTGCTCGTCGCGTTCGGTGAGTGCTCGAATATTGCTCGTTGGGTGCAAGACGTGCTCGGAGAGTCGGGGGGATGCTCGGAACAATGGAACTCGCTTCTCTCTATTTGCTTCTGCTTTTTGTCTATATGTCTTTCTCCTTTTTATGTGTGTGTTTCTATATGTCTGTATACTGGTCTGAGTCTCCCCTTTTGGCATATGATCGGAGGCCTATTTATATAGGCCGCCCTAGCGGTGAAGGTCCGTTCCTCGACAAGGAAAGGCGTAGGTCGTAGAGTAACATCTCCTTGATCGTGATGGGAGTTTACCATTGTGCACATGTTTATTCGGGAAGAGTGATCTCGGGGTGAGGATCTCGACACTTTGGGCGTGCCCGTATCCATGTCGAGGAAGGGGCTATAATGGTAGGAGTAACGTTTGGTTGCTGGAGAGTTTCTCGGCGCCCGAGATGCCCTCATCAATACTTCCAGTGGGTTGGCGAATTTTTCGCGGGCCTCAGTCGGGCGTCTAACCTCGACCGCGGGCCATCAGGTGGCCTACCTCGAGAATGATTAAGACGGGCCACTGCGACTCTGGTGTTGATGAGCCACAATGACTTGGCGGATGTTACCCTCCTTAGAGATCATTTGAATATTTGACGTCACGTGATGCTGTCGAAATTTCTCAATAAATCCTTTTTCCTCTCTTTAACTAATAACAAATGTTTGATGAAGAAGTTCTCATCTGCCTCTACCACCCACGACGTGTTTGGTATCACTTTTTTAAATGGATTCAAATCATTGGAGAGTTGAAATTAAGAAATATGATAGACTTAATTATATTTATTATATATTTAAAATTTTAATGTTCAAAATTTCTTCCTTATATTCTAAAAAGAAATATGTATAAAATAATATTTTTTCGATCTCCACTAAAATATATTTTTGAGTTACTTTTAAAAAATTTAAATTTATAATAATTAAATATAGTTCATATATTTTTATATAAATTTATTTATTCTCGCTCGTCCGACCAAACGTGCTTAACATATTAAAACTTGTTTTTGCTCAACTGTGGTAAACCTCTTCGTGATAACACCGTCCATTGATGGGGGCTCCACCTTCTATTGTGATTACGACTTTAGAAAACATCAGTTTACCTATTTCATTTGACTGCAATGAAATCACCTTGGAGTTTTCCTTGCAAACTTTTGAAGCCTCAAAAACTCTCACTCTCTCTCTCAATGAAGATGAAGTGAGGACTCGAGCAATTCTTAATCTGTATTTTTTATGTTTAATTCTAAATATTTACTTGCCGTCGACCCTCACATCTTCTAGTCCCACTTTGGAAAGGGGTAAACCCTGGTTTACACCTCTTTTAACCTATACTTAGTCCTTTTTTTACTTTGATAGAAGATTTAGGTTGTTCCGGGCTAAAAGGTGGTTACTCCTGGATTTTAAAACTCAGTCGGAAAGCTTCGTCAGGGGTTAACTCGCATTCTTCACTCATGCAACCCCCTCTCTCTCTCTCCTCTGCTTTCTTCTTCACACAGCGGCCCCACACTGCCACTGCCGACGACACACGCAGGGTCACCGTTCCTCGGTTGCTATGCGCTCCGCGATCGGGTTCGCATCACCACGCCGGACGCCTGCTACCGCCGCTAGCCACCACCACCGTTGCCCCCTCTTCCCTGGGAACAGAAGCCGCCGACGCACCAACGCAGTCGGTCCGTCTGGCCAGCCCTGCCCCGCCGGTGCCGTCCCGCGATCGCCACGCACCCTAGCGCCACCGTCGTCGACGTCGAAAGCGAACGGGCCATCGCCAGCTCCGCCGTTGTCATCGGCAGCAGGCCCCGTGCCTCTCCCCGCTGTAGCATGAACAGTGTTCCGAGGAAACACTGTTTATTTGAACAGTATTTGATGGTAAATTATGTAATTTTTTTAAAAGAAAGTGCAGAGTTTACTCAAATGAATTAACCTACTTCTATCAAAGTAAAAATGAATTAACTCTGGGACAATTTAATCGGATTGAGTTAACATTGGGTTAGTCTAACCCTTTACCAAAGCGGAGCCTAGGGACTTCTCGAGCTCCTCCCCCCCCCCTCTCACTGACTCAGGAACTTGTACTAAGGGTTATCACGAGGTCGGATTGATTTGATAGGTCCGCAACTCGCTATTGGACTGAGGTATCGGTTGATAAAATTTATCAAAGTTTAATTTTTTTTAAAACCATCCTTTACTTACGATAATTAATGCACCTCAAACTTTGTATGGAAAAATTTCATCGTATTTCAAAAGTCTTTTGGACTCATTTGGCACAACATGACGGGTGAAATATTTTCATTTCTCCATTTACGAAATGACCCTTTCCTTTATTTTCTTCCTGACAACCCGATGTGAAAAGTGAAAAAAGTGGGGGTAGAACTGTCTATGGACAGAAGAGTCGCGGGCCAACATCCCAAAAGCATGTAGGAGCCAACTTTTGCAAACAAGGGGCTTCCTTACTTACCGTGTATGCTTCTCTCTTAGCTCGAAATCCACGAGCACACACAGAAGCCAAAGCCAAGCGTACGTGTTTGGTTCAGCTTTAAATATTATTGAAGATTTCAATCATTAAAATTCCCTTCGAAAGTTGAATCAAATGCGACCTAAGGTCGTATTTGGTAATCCACGTGAATTTTGACTTATTTTGACTTTTTCCCAAAAGTCAGTAGAGAGAGAAAAAACTAGTATAGAGTAATTTTTGAAACTTTTAAAAAGTGGGTCATTCTCTCATTCTCTCTCTATAACTCAAAAGTCAATTTTTAAAAAAAGATGACGTGACTTAGGGCCCATTTGTTTCGGATCATTTGGGGATTCCAATCATTAGAATCCCCTACATAATTTCATCTCAACCAAATGACTCAAAGTTGTCTCGACTTTTGTGCTGGGTGGATTTTTTAAAATAGAGAGATAAAGACACAAAAAGAGATGTGTTAAATAATCTACAAAAACTCCTCTCACGGAGTTTCGGGATGATTTTCGAGATCTAAAATCTCTGACAATCTGACATTTGTTCAAAAGGGATTTTTCAAAAAAATCCACTTGAACAATCCCAACCAAAGGGGCCCTTAGATCATTTGATTTATATTTTGGGATGTGAGACTTTCGAGGTCAAAAAATAATATTATATTAATTTTTTATTTTAAAAAAATATTAGATATTTTTCTCCTTTAAAGGAGTTTCTTGAGTTTTTAAAAAGTGAGGTTTTTTTCTTCATATCTCTCTTTACAGATAAAAAAATAACTTTTGAAAAGTTTGATGTTACCTTCGTGCATTAATTTTGATTTCTACGAGTCGAGACTTTCGATATCAAAAATCACCCCCAAAAGCCCTCCCAAACGCGCCCTTAAGTAGCCACCTTTTTTTAGCAAGTGATCTTTGATCGGGTTTAGAAACATGAGACCATTAAAGAATCGAGCCGAACTTGAGTTTTTAGATCGGCCCAAATGAGCATGAATGGCCCATAAAATTTTTAGATATAATGGAAATTTACAACATATTAACTAATAAAAAAGGAGAGTTCCATAACAATGGTCATCCACGATGAAGTATTTTATATATCTTTAGTGTATTGAAATGTAAGCAATTTTTTCAAATATAATGTTCAACTGTAAGTTTGATACTCTTTCTTAAACTATTTTTTATTAATTTTTTCATATAATTTGTCGGGTCGGCACATGCCAAGATCGTGTCATACACTTAGTTAAATTCGACTCGATCATACAAATTATCACTTGGACTTACGTTGAACTAAGACTTAAAAATCGATAAGTTGGACTTGAACTTGGTTATACTAAGCTTAATCTATCGACCCTTTGACAACTATACTTGGATGAGATTCCTCCTCAATTGAGTTGAGAAAATCCAAACATGCTAAGTTGATACCTGCACATTCAGTTAATTTGAACTCATGTAAATTAACTTGATCTCAACAATTTTGGTAATAACAAAATCATTAAAATAAAATGAGATAAACAACAAAAATAAAAAGAAGAAGAAAAGTCTAAAAAATCGGCTAAGTATAACATAGGTGTTGATTGCTCTATCTAAGTCTTCATAGGCGCTGTAAAATTAAGCTAAATTGACAGTCACTGCTTCAACTATGTCAAGCCCTTGGATTGTCTATTTGTTAAGATAGTCGTTGTAATTCACTTAGTCGCCCATCGCCTATCCTTCTATCGTCTATCTTAATAGAATCTCGTTTAGGCGCTTATTTTTCACTTAGGCAAAATCCATATCACCTATATCATTCACTTAGGCACAGTTTCTTTCAGATAGGTGCACATATTTCACTTGGACGTTGTTCAGATAATCGCATAATCTATCAGCTATATTATTTTTCTAAACTTCGCCTATCTTGGTAATATAGGTGCAACTATTCACATAGACCCACTTAAAACTCACTTAGGTGTTGCTAACATCGCATATCATGTGTATCGCCTATCTTTTCCTTTCAACATCGCCTATCTTGAATATAACCGGACTCACTTCAGACTATCTAAAATCTTAAGTCCGACTATCTCGATATTGTATTCGCATATCTTAATTAACATAGCCAGGGGTCAAAGACCCTAAAAATAGAAATAAAACTGATCGTGTGTTATACCTTGGATGCGGGAGATTTGTGAGAGTTCCTTCTTTCTATTCCCTCAGCCGACTGATGAAGATAGTTTTTTTTTATTACCACTTGCAAAAATGGACAAATACCAAATGTGGATTAGAAACAAAAGTAGTGCAGTATCAATCTCCTATGATGAAAGAATGATAAAATTATGAATAAATACACACTTTGTTGGTGTTTTTTTAAACCTCTTTTGGATGCAAAGGGTGAGAAATATTGTAATAAAACGAGATTTCGTGTAAAAATTGCACAAGTGTGAAGTTCTCTTAAGAAGAGAAGTGGAACACAAAACAAAATGATAGATGATGCATGCAATTAGGCGAAAGTGAAACAAAAGGAGAATAAAGGGAAGTAAAAGCTTATTATGGCGTCAAGGGGCTCCAATAGCGTGAGGACGTCGCACACGAGAAAAGGATGAGGAGATGGCTATTCTCTCAAACGATCATGCACTTGAAAATCCAACAGAACCTCCCCTTTATCCAAAAAAATATCACAAGCTCAGAAATAAATTTTTCAGAGTTTCCCCATCCTGTCAAACATGATTTTGAAGCCCCTTGTTTGTGGGAGGGGGTGTTCTATTTATAGACAGACAGAGAAATGTGTCCTTTGGATCGAACGCTTGTTTAACAACACGCCTAGACGACTAGATGTTTCTTTATCATTGACGCGTCCTGTAAACAGGACGCCTTAATTTATAGGTGTCTTCTCAATAGGACGCCTATTTTAAAGGCGTCCCCTCCGTGGAACACACCCACTCTCCTCTCACCGCCAGACACGGCACCTAACAATAGCACACGCATTGCAAACGGGGAAGGTCGATGCCTAACTTTGATACTTTGAAATGCGTCATCTGAAAAGGACGCGGCCTATCTCTTGTGAGTGCGAGACACGGTGCCGAATAGTGACGCATACATTGAAAATGGGGGCGTTTGACGCATAAATTTGACGAAGAAACCGCGTCCAGTGTCAAGGACGCCCTATTAAAAGACATCCTCAAGTAAGGATGCATATTTTAATTACACATGAGATTGGTATTACGTGCCAAGGTAATTAGAAGGCATCTGGTTGAGATGATGTCTCTTTTTAAATACGTCCTCTCCACAAGACGTCTTTTGACTTTCTCCTTTTCAAAATTAATTTAGAATTTTTTATTGAATAATTCAATAATGGGTGCCACTTCTAAGTATTATGATGTGATATGCGATTTACTCAATGTGATGTCGAAAATAGCGTGTCTACACCCCCACCCCCAAATTCCGATATTTGTAAGAAGGCCCCGTCGGCTACATTGTCAGGCTCCTAATGTCAGATGTGCCGCCATCATCACCCACATCAACATCGCCATCCATCGTTGTAGGTGGGGGGAAGAGGCTGTTGCGAGTTTGTCGCTGACTGACTGGATTGGGGAGATGTTTTCAACCAGAGTTGGCTACGACATTTCAAGAATGAGTTCTATTCATTGTTTAAAATGGCGATGTCTTAAACCACTAGGGCGGCTTTGACATCGGGGTAAGGGGGTGCGTTGATCGACCCAGAAGGGTCGATTGAGATACCCGGGGTCGGTTAACGCGATTGTGTGAGGGGGAGTCGAGCGGAGGCGGGGCCCAGCGGGTACGCTGTGTCGGCTAACCGACAGACAGCTCCGCTGTCAAACACGCCCCTAAGGTTTATGTCGCAAGATAAGGCATTAAAAAAATATCTTAAGACATGCGTCTCTCACCTTATACTTGAGGCTTGCATCTTACGTTGATTGTGGTGTTGTATCTTAATGCATTCATTTTCTTAATGTATTTATTTGATATTTATGCATTAATTAGGAAAGTGGTGTAACGAAGTGTTATAGGATATACTTAAGATTTATATGTTTTTATTATCCTTAATGTGGTTCAATAATTTTTTGGATAACATGGATCTATCATTGAGTCGAGATAGTATTAACACATAAAAAATAATATTATTTTTAGCTAGTTAGATAGTTTTAAGATTATTTTCTTAAATTTTTGAGACTGACGTCTCGTTGTATCTTAAGACTTATGTCTTATGAGATTTATAGAAAGTGCCTCACAATCACGTCAGAATCTTTTAAACTATAGTTCGATTTGATGTATCACAAACAATGCAACAAAATATTGTGCTACCTTGCAGTTGATTTTTAATTTTATTTGTTTAGATAACTTCTCAGACAAGCTATCTATCCACACCATTTGATCTTAAATCAGATGGTTAAAAAAAATCACAAAAAACAACATATATTCTTTTCCCACGTAACATGGGCCAAACAAAATTGACTGATTAAAAGTGCCTATTTTTCTAAAAATTTTGTAGTTGTTCCATTAAAAGGTCGGTGTCTAACTTTGACAATTTGAAATGCGTCCTCTTAAAAGTACGCCCTTATTTCTTATCAATGCGAGACACAGCGTCAAACAACGATGCACACGTTGAAAATGGGGGTGTTCGGCATGTAACTTTGACAAAGAAGCCACGTCCAATGTCAGAGATGCCTATTAAAAGTCATGCTCAAGTAGGGACGCATCTTTTAATTACGCATGAGATTGGTGTTGTACGCCAAGGTAAGAAGATGTCTGGTTGAAGGGATGTCTCTTTTTAAAAGCATCCTCTCCACAAGACGTCTTTTGACTTTCTTCGCTTTTTAAAATTAACTTAGGAAAAATTATTAAATAATTTAGTAGTGTGAGCCACTTCGAGACATTATGGTGTGATATGAGATTTACTTAATGTGACGTCAAAAAAATGTGTCTACACCCCCACCTCTAGATTTCGATGTCTACAAGAAGGCCCCACCGACTACATTGTCAAGCTCCTAACGTTAAATGTGCCGCCATAATCATCCCCGTCAACATCACCATCCATCGTTGCATGTGGGGGGAAGAGACCGTTACGGAGCTTGTCGCCGACCGATTGGATTGGGGGGAGAGAAAGCATAGGGGGGAGAGAGAGAGATATAAGAGTCAATGAAGAGAGAGGGGGGGGGGTATTTTCAACATTTTCTATATCCCATTAATTTGTGATAGAGTATTCTCTCACGTAGCCTATTTTTTCTAACACCCCTAAATTATAGGGACCAAAAAATAAGAATTAAATGATTATTGGGACATTAAAAATAATAGTTACATTTAAGAGACTAAAATATAAATGCACTTGTTGTAGGGACTAAAAAGGGATAAAACCCTTTTATGTTTGATATTAAAAATGTAACATTCTTAAAAATCTTAAAACAAAATATATATTTGTGCCAAATGAGATGTTTCAAACCAGAGTTGGCTACGACATTTCAAGAATGAGTTCTATTCATTGTTTAAAATAGCGATGTCTCAAAGCACTAAGGTTTATGTCGTAAGGCAAGACACTAAATAAATGTCTCGAGACATGTGTCCCTGACCTTTTACTTGAGAATTACGTATGATGTTGATTATAGTGTTATGTCTTAACACATTTATTTTCTTAATGCATTTACATGAAATTTGTGCATCAATTAATAAAGTGGTGTAATGAAGTGTTATAGGATATACCTAATATTTATATTTGTTACTCTCCTTCAAATGCGGTTCAGTACTTTTCTGGATAACATTTATCTATAATTGAGTTGAAATAATATTAACACATAAAAATTAATAGTATTTTTTAACTATTTTGATGATTTTAAGATTATTTTCTTAAATTTTTGAGACTTACGTCTCGTTGTCTTAAGACTTACATCTTATGAGGGTTATAGAAAGCGTCTCGCAACCAGGGTTTGTCGACCCGGTGCGTCTCGCACCGACTTGCACGACCCGACCCGACCCGACCCAGGCCGGGACGGGTCGATCGGACTGTGGGTCCCACCGGGTCGGCCTATTATTTTAGTATTATATTATATTATATTATATATATAATGTGTGTTTTTCTATTTTATTATATTATATATATATATATATATAAAGTGGTGTTTTAGAACGGGACGGACCGGGTCATACCGAGACGGGAGCGACCCGACCCGACCCAAGTCGAGACCGGGTCGACCGGACCGACAAACCCTGCTCGCAACCGCATCAGGACCTTTTAAATTATGATTCTATTTGATGTACCACAAGTGATGCGACAAATTATTATGTTACCTTACAGTTAGTTTTTATTTTTGAACATTTTAAAATAACTTGGCATACAAGCTATCTATCCACACTATCCCATCTTAAGATCGGATCGTTAAAAAATCTGTTTCCCACATAGCACGGGCCAAACAAAATTGACCCATTAAAAGTGCCTATTTTTTATTTTTATTTTGTAGTTGTTCGATTCAAGATTTGATGCTATGGGTATAGGCATCTTACACGAAAGAATACTTAAAAAATAAAAAATAATTTTAAAAAAGTTTTGTTACTACAAGATGCTACGATTAAGTGAAGAGAATGAGATGTGCAACAATTATTTCAAACCATATTTTGCTTGGTCCACATCACTAAAAGGATGCGACACACCTTCAATGCATTGATTGCACGTGACTGAAGTCACTCTGTACGTAACTCGACACGTTCCTCGTGTTGACTTGAATGAGTGAAAAATATTATAGATCGCTGAAAAAAATTCTTAAGATTATTTTTCACTCTTATAGAATATTTTTCACTCATATGAGTTTATAGGTTATTTTTAACTTCATGAATTATTTTTCACTCTTAAAAATTAGTTTTCACTAATGCACGTCATTTTTCACTTTGACCCGGTGTTTTGCATAAACACATGGGCCTATGCATGACGGGTATCGGGCTGTATGCAATCAGCACATCAAAGACACGCAGCATCCTTCCAAACGATTTGAACCAATCAAAAATAGACTTGTAAGGTGGATGCAAGTCATTATTATAGGTAAACCTCTGCCAAAATAAATTTGACCCAATCCAAACTTGCTCAGCCTGGCGGAGGCATGGGCTTTCCGTCAGTGAGATTTGGGCCCGGATCGGGCCGGGCACCGGCCCATTAACAGCCCGGGTAAGATCATGTCCCGTTGGATTGAAGCCCATAAAATGTCCGAGCTGGAGATACAAATGGCGTGATCCACTTCGACGTGGCAGGATTGAGATCGATGGCTTCCCCTCCTCACCCTCCAGCGCTGCTTACCCGCCTCTTCTTACTGGTCGCCGGATGAGGGAAATGGGAGGCGACACAGCACGCGCCCAGCCTCTCTCTCTCTCTTCCCTCTCTGCTTCTTGTTCTCTCTCCACCCCCAACCCCACCCCCACCCCCCCTCCTCGATGGCGTCGGGGTGCAACTCTCTCCCTCTGCAGCTCGCCGGCGGCGCTCGGCACGGCCACCGGAGCGCCAGGGGCGCGGCCCTGTCGTGGGGACGCGCGTTGGCGCCGGCCAAGGATCGTTTCCTCTCCTTCCCTCTGGCGGCTAATTCCGCCTCCGCCTACCGAGGCAAGTGCTGCTGCTGTCTGTGTGCCCTCCCTTATGGTTCTGGTGAATTCTACCGTCTGCTTCTGGGGGGTTTTCCTTGTAATGACGAATCCGTGATGTTTGAGGCACCTTTTACTCTATGCCTTCTCCGGGTGAATTAGACTGATTTTTTTCGCTGCTTCTGCCTCAGTGGTGATGGATTTACTCGGCATTTCACCTCATTAGTTTCTTCTTCAGTTGCATGACAATCACATGCTTTTACTAGCTGCTGCTGTTGATTGCATTGCCGGTCATAAATAGCGCGAGAATCCAGAGTAGAAAGTTCTATATGCATAGAGGGTTTTCTCTATAATTGGAATTAACGGGGTGTTTGGGAGCACTTCTTTTTTGAAGCTATTTTTTCTAAAAAATTATTTCATCTCATTTTTGTCATAATTTCAAAAGTGATGTAGTTCCGTCGTCGAGCTGTTTCGAAAAATTAACATAAATTTTAAAAATTAGGCAATTTTGTTTGGTAAATAAGTTTTAATAATATTTTATCTGATTAACTTAATTTGATAAATTACACATACATCTCTTCCTGAACTAACTAGCAGTGAGGACAAGGAGCAAGAGCACGCAAATTAATGCAAAATTTCATGAAGAGAAACCACCAATCTACTATCCGTAATGAGCAGTTGACAACTTGACATGATCAATGTGATCATGGTCTCTTGGTGATTGGGATTTCATTACTTCCCTTGGGCGCCACTGAATGAGAACAACCACACAGAGGTACCTTGTTGTATGCCGAAGGTGGTATCGAGCAAGAAGAAACAGAAGAGGAGGAAAAAGACGGTGGTGCTGAAGTGAAGCTGGGAAGTCCCTGATGATGGAAGGGCCGCAGAGAAGCCCTCGGTGCAGCAGCAGCGGGGGGGGGTGCGCAGTAGGACTTCACTGAGTAGCGACAGGGACACGAGGTGGGGCGTACTGGCATGGTGGGCAGTGGGGCCAGGGGGTGCCCCACAGTGGTCCTGCACCAGGTAGCTTTCAACTGTGGTGGCCTTGATCAGGCGGCGGTTTGTGTGGGGAATCCGGTGGCGGCCTATGGTGACTTTGTGAGCCTGCTGCGGCGGCTTGCTAACTGTTGGAGGAACTCATCCGAGGAGAATCCACTGGAGGAGTAGATGGCCCCATGACCAGCAGGAGAGGGAAGGAGAGGAAGAGAGGAGGGCGGTTTTATCTGTGGCGCACCGGCCTTCCATGGAGATCATAGAGCGGCAGAGGGGAGGAAGACGAAGTCTATGGGGAGAGACACGGAAGGCAGGAAGCGTGAAGGCGTGTCGCGACGTGTTTTCGGGAAAGAAAGCAAGTTTTTTAAAAAAAAACTGGAGAGGGAGATTTGCGGCCCACTACTCATGCGGCCTAAATGGCCCATCATGACCTGTCTGGCCCGTTAAGTGATAGCCCCCGCCGGGCCCACTTATTTTGAAGCTTTATTCGCCCACGGCCTGTTTCATCTTTTGTGCCTCGGCTCGGTGACCGATCAGTCGCCGCGCCTTCTTCTTGGGGAAAGCCAGTGGATCCGGCCGAGCTGCCCTCCAAGGTCAGACGGGCGGCCCTAGCAGAAGAAAGGCATTCCTCGACTTATCCTCTATGGATTAGCTCGGTGTTTGGACTTCTTAACAAGCTAAGGCTAAGTCCTCGTTGCTAGTGCCTATCTAAAGGGAGATCACGCTAATATCTGGGGATGGAGATAAGGAGAAGGGGAGAGTCATTGAGCGAGAAGAGTCTCTCATCAGGATGCAGCTCCCCATCCCTCTCCTCCTTTGGCGATGAAGCCCCCACTATATAAACCCAGGGAATCTCTCCGGAAAGGTAAGTCACTCTGAGCCACTTCAACTGGTGAAGAGCGATCTCGTGCCCTACTTCTCTCTTGCCCCCTTCGCACCTTGCTTCTACTGTTGGCTGACTTAGCCATCGGAGGGTTTTCCCCGGGGTTATAACCCTGGGCCCCCTGATAGTCGTCTTCCCTCATTGCAGAGTCCTCATCTGGAGTGGCCGCATCTGGTGATCGCCTTAGATCGGACGGCTCAAGACTTGGCACGAGATCTTGCATCTTCAAAAACAAATGGGGAAATTATCTATATAATCTTTGGAAATTACCCTTATACCTCCTACCTTTATCATATTTACCTTAATACCCCCAAAATGTACTAACCCATCATTTCATGCCCTTGGGGTTAAAATAGAGTCATACGACGGTAACGGACCATATGAGTGGATTGTTTTACCTTCGGTGCAGAGATAGAAATAGAGAGAGAGAGAGAGAGACGAGAGAGAGAGAGAGTAGGGGAGGGGGGAAGCCGGAGGGGGTCTCCCCCTCCGACGCAGGTACAGATAGAAAAGAGGGGGTGAGAGAGACTGATACAAAGAAAGAGAGAGAGAGAGCGTAGGGGAGAGGGGATGCTGGAGGGGGTCTCTCCCTTCGGCGCCGGTGTAGATAGAAAAAGAGGGGGAGAGGGAGAGCGACGGGGAGGGGGAGGGCGCCAGAGGGGGTCTCCCCCTTTGACGCTGGCATCCCGCCAGGGATGCAGAGAGAGAGAGGGAGACGAGAGAGAGAGGGAGCGGCAAGGAAGGGGAACGCCAGAGGGAGCGGTGGGGAGGGGGGAGGACGTCAGACGAGAGAGATAGAGAAGAGAGAGAGCGCGGCGGGGAGAGGGAGGGTGCCGGAGGGGGTCTCCCCCTCCGGCGCCGGCGTCCCTGAGAGAGACGAGAGAGATAGACATGAGATACAAAGAGGGAGCGGCGGAGAGGGGGAGGGTACCGGAGCCCCATTCGGCGTCGACATCCCGCCAGGGATACAGAGAGAGAGACGAGAGATAGAGATGAGAGAGAGAGAGAGGGAGGGAGCGACGGGGAAGGGGAGGACGCCAGACGAGAGAGATAAAGAAGAGAGAGGGGGGGAGGGTGTCGGAGGGGGTCTCCCCCTCAGGAGCCGGCATCCCGCCAGGGATGTAGAGAGAGAGAGGAGAGAGAGACGAGAGAGATAGAGACGAGAGAGAGGGAGAAGCGGGGAGGGGGTCTCCCCCTCTGACGCCGACATCTTGCCAAGGATGTAGAGAGAGAGTGAGGGAGCGACGAGGAGGGGTGAGGACAACAGGCGAGAGAGATAGAGAAGAGAGAGCAGTGGGGAGGGGGAGGGGAAGGGTGCCGGAGGGGGAGACCTCCTCCGGTGTTGGCATCCCCCCAAGGATGCAGCGAGAGAGAGAGGGAGCAGCAGGGAGGGGGGACACCAGAGGGAGAGGCGGTGAGAGGGAGGACACCAAATGAGAGAGATAGAGAGAGAGAGGACGCCATGTCTGGGGTGGAGGTGGGGAACATAGCAAGTCGCTCTGCGAGGGAGCGACTTTTATCTGAAGTCCCTCCGACTCGAAGCGACTTTACGTTTTCAAAATTTAAAAAAATAAAAAACCTGAACTCTTCTCATTCGGGGAGAGTTCCACTTTCTCTCACCCGTCTCCATCTCTTTCTTTCGTCACCCCTTCATCGGCCCACCTCCTCTCTCTCTTTCTCTCTAACAAGGGATATCAGTGCCCTCCCCTCTCTCTCTCTCGGCCTCCCACCTTCTCTCTCTCTCTAGTCCCCCTCTCCTGTCACCCCCTCTCTCTCTCCAGCAGGGGACGCCGACACCCTCTTCTCTCTTACCGCCTCCCACCCCCTCTCCCCCTCTCATATCATCAGCCCACCCCTCTCTCTCTCACTCTTCTCTCTCTCTCTCTACCTCTGTACCTACAGGAGGTGCCGACACCGGAGGGGCTGGAGGGGTTGCCTCCTCCTTGTGTGCTCTCTCTCTCTTTCTCCCCCACATCTCTCTCTCTTTCTCACCCTGCAGTAGTTTAGAGATTTAACCAGGGTAGGTTAGACATTTCCACCTCCCTTACCCACCTTCAGTTAATCAAGGTAACGTCTCAGTCAGGGGCACAATGGCTCCTTCTTAAGGATTTTGGGGTATTATGGTAAATACGATAAAAGTTGGGATATAGGGGTAACTTCGAAAGATTCTAGGGATATAGGGATAATTTTCTCTAAAGTTTTTAGAGCAGTTTACAAATAGGAAAAGGCTCCTTAAAAATGTAAGAGTGGCCTTGCCCAAGACTTGCCGGATAGGGTTATCAAACCGTGTCGATTCCGCGATCCTGCATGATACGGCACGGGACCGTATCAAGAATAATGGGAGGGAAGGGGGTCCATCAGGGACGGGATCATGTTGTTGCTGCACAGCACGCGAGATTTGGGATCTATTGGAGGAAGGAGGGGGACATGATGACGTCAGGCGACGACGGCGGCGGGGGTGCCGGGAGTTGCAGCAGTAGGCCGCACAGATGGCTTCATTGCGGCAGCTGGGGAGAACGCCCAAGGAAGGGGAGCTGATACTGGTGCCCACTAGGCGACTGGGCGGCATCGTCCGGTCGGGCTCCCCATTGGCCGCTGATAAGTAACGGGAGTTCATCCCTGTGCAGAGTAGGTCGATTGACTGTTAAAGGGCAGGTCGACCGGCTGGAGTGAGACTGTAAAGGGCACGTCGAAAGACTGTTAAAGGGCAGGTCGACAGGTTGGAGTGGAGGCAAATCGATGTTCGGGCATGTTTAACTGTCCAAGACCGTTTGGGCCGGTTTAACTGCCCAATACCAAAGAAGCTCAAAAAGGTTTGTTACAGATGAGAGAAAGATAAGGGAAAATTAGCGCCAATTGGCATTTGAATTTCATTGTAATTTCGATGGTCCATTCCCTTTAAAAGGGGTGCTGACAACATATCTAGGGGGATTTGAACCTTTGAGTTCTCAATAAGAATTCTACTTCGCATCGCCATTTCTTCCTCCTCCTCATCTTCTTCTTCTTCCTCCTCCTCTGTTGTTAATTCTCTAACTGCTCAATCCGGTTTTGTTCTTCCAACAGCCACTACATTCCAGATTCCTCTCTTTGTTCTTCCATCTTCAGTTTCTGCAGCTACAGCTACTCCTGGAGTTCTTGGAGCGGTCCCTCCACCTCCATCGGCCACTGGGCGGAAGAAGGCGGCGATGAGTGCTCTGTTGTCCAATCGATTTGCAATTTGCGAAGAAGATCCAAGGTCAGAACTAGTAGGAGCTAACAAATTGGTGGCATCGCCCTCCTTGGACACCCCTAATTCTTCGAGATTGCTTGCACTCGATGACCTACTGCTCTTTCAACAATCAATTCAGCATGTTGTCCAAATTTCGGTACAACAAGCCTTGTCGCAGACAACAACCATCATCGATCGGCGTTTGGACCAGTTGTCTCAGAAGCTTGAAGCATTGGAACTTACAACTGCTAAACGAGAGCCGGCCTTTATCTAACCGACTCGATTTCTAGAATTTGTACCCCAAACACCTCCGTCAGTCCAGGTACGTTGGCCTAAACCCTTAGAATTACATCTGTTCGATGGCTCTAATTTTGAAGACTAGAAGTTTAAAGCGGACTTATATCTTCGTTATTACCAACTGAGCCATGATCAAATGCTACTACATGTTCAGTATTGTTTTCTTGATCAAGCATTGCGGTGGTTTTGTCGAGTCTACAAGGCTCAACAATTTACTACCTAGCCGCAATTAATGGCAGCCATGGAAGCCAAATTTAGTAAGAAAGAATGGACTAATCCACATATTGATTTAAGGCAATTACATCGGGAACTGTGGAGGAATATGAACTCAATTTTGAGCGCCTATGTGATGAGATTGACGGGGTCCCAGATGAGCACTTACTAGCTCATTTTGTGGGGGGATTAACAGAAGAGTTGCGTTATGAAGTACTGCTTCAGAAACCTCATAGTTTAGATGAGGTAATAACCACGGCCAGTCTGGCAGCCAAGAAACCTAAGTCTTTGCAGGCTACTTCCTCCAATCATGGACTTCACATGGAGGCTACTTCTCTCCCTCCTCCGACAAATCATCCAAGTGTTCGACGTTATTCCCCAGAACAATTGGATGATCGCCGAAAGAAAGGTCTATGCTATATGTGTGATGACAAGTGGGAAAAAGGTCATAAATGCAACCCCCGTCGTGCATTTTCAGTACACCTAGTTTATATTCCCGAGATGGAAGATGTTAATGCAGACCCCCAGCCAGACATAGATACTGCATAGGACATCAACCCTGCTCCTAGGGCACAATTGAGCAATAACACCACAGTCAATTCTATTACAGTCTCTTTGGCGGCGGCCCCAACGGCTATGCACAGCCCTGTTTGCCAACCTTCATCTACTATGTAATTGATAGGCTACATTGCTACAATCTCAGTACTAGCTCTTATTGACACAAGGGCAACACATAACTTGCTTGATATCCATATTGCACAGTAACTTCACCTTCCAATTAAACCAGTGGAGGGTCTGTCAGCTACAGTGGTAGGGGGAAGTCAATGTCCAATTATGGGTTATGTTGCTCAGGTACCCCTATATCTCGGCAAACTCCAAGTGTTATTGGATTTCTTATTGATGGACACCTCTCCATTTGATCTCATTTTGGGATCCGCTTGAATTCACTTTAGGCATCATTCAGTGGGATTTTGCAAACTTATCCATGAAATTCACCCTTAATGATATCTCTTATCATCTGCAAGGCATCACCCACATGAATGTTCAGTTGTCAGCCTTACTTGAGCTTTCACACAGATTATCATCAGTGCATGCCATTTATGTCTGTCAAGTGTCCAACGGTAGTTCTTCCGCTGCCCCCAACACTCATGCCCATATGGACATCTCTGCTATCGATAAACCAGATCTTGCAGAGTTATTATTACAATTCCAGTCAGTTTTTGATATTCCAGTTGGTCTTCCGCCTATTCGCAGCTATGACCATGCCATTCATTTGGTGGATGAAACTAACATTATCTCCTCCATATTGGTACTCTCCTCGTCACAAGACTGTAATTGAACAGACATTGGCAGAATCTTTGAAGACTGGGATTATTCGACTTAGTCACAGTCCATTTGCTTCCCCAGTCTTGTTAGTCCAAAAAAAAGATGGCTCCTAGCGTATGTGTGTTGATTATAGGGAGTTGAATAAAAATATTGTCAAACATAAGTATCCAATCCCTGTCATTGCAGATTTATTGGATGAGCTTCGCCAGGCCACATTCTTTACCAAATTAGACCTGAGATCCGGGTATCATCAGATCCGGATGTGGCCAGAGCATATTGACAGGACGGCCTTCTCTACACATGCCGGTCATTATGAGTACTTGGTTCTTCCTTTCGGCCTTACTAATGCCCCAGCCACCTTCTGGGGCTTAATGAATGATTTATTCAGGCCTTATCTACGGAAATTTGTATTAGTTTTTTTGATGATATACTGGTTTACAGTTCAGATTGGGAATTGCATTTACAACATTTGCAAGACGTTCTCACAGTATTACAAGAACATACTTTCTATGCTAAGTGGTCTAAATGCTCCTTTGGACAATCTTCTATCTCTTATCTGGGGCATATAATTTCCAAGGGCACTGTCTCCATGGAACCAGACAAAGTCCAAGCTATCCATGACTGGCCCATTCCAAGGGGATTAAAACAATTGAGAGGATTTTTGGGGTTAGCTGGCTATTACAGGAAATTTATAAAGGACTATGGATCGATTGCTGCTCCCTTAACAGTCCTGTTAAATAAGGATGTCAGATTCAAGTGGACTTCACAAGCAGATATTGCCGTCCTTTTCTTAAAGAAGGCCTTGACAACAACCCCAGTTCTGCTTCTTCCATATTTTACACAAACTTTTATTGTTGAATGTGATGCCTCTTCCACAGGCATGGGTGCCGTACTTTTACAACATAATCATCCCATCGCATATATTAGCAAGGCTTTCTCTGCTACTCAATAAGCTATGTCGACCTATGATAGGGAATTGTCTGCTGTTATTTTTGCTGTCCATAAGTGGAAACACTATCTCTTAGTGCACATTTTGTTATTAAGATTGATCACCAGAGTATTCGACAGCTACTAGCTCAAAAAATGACTCCCACCCCTCAGCAGCACTTGTTAAACTCATGGGCTTTAACTTTTCCCCGGAATATAAACAAGGCCGCACTAATATTGTTGCTGATGCACTGTCTAGACAATCGGATACATCACTCGTGTGTGGTATTTCTATCATCATTCCTAATTGGCTTGAAGGGTTAAAAGCCAGTTATGCTACGGATCTCGTACTAGATCAATTGAGGCAAGAATGGGAGGCAGGTCAACTAGACAAGCAATTCTACACTCTCAAAGGTGACCTCTTATATTTTAAAGGGCAAATCCTTCTACATTCTGCTCATTCATATATTCTGCGGATCCTACAAACCTTCCAGCTATCTCCCATTGGCGGCCATGTGGGGTTCCATAAGACACTGCATAATATTAAGAGGAGCTTTTACTGGAAGAATATGACTTCTGATATTAAGCAGTTTATTCGGGAATGTGATGTCTGTCAAACATGCAAATACTCTACACAACCACCTTCTGGGCTGTTACAGCCACTGCCCATTCCCCACAAAACATGGACATCTCTTTCTATGGATTTTATTGATGGACTTCCTAAATCTCACAGTTGGACATCCATTATGGTCGTGGTGGGCCGTCTTTCCAAGTATGGACATTTTCTACCACTGAAACATCCCTATACAGCTCAATCTGTTGCTCAACTATTTACCAGGGAGATTATACGGTTCCATGGGCTTCCTTCCACCATAGTATCCGACAGAGGCCCCATCTTTTGTAGTAATTGTTGGCGATAGATTTTTACATTGCAAGGGGTGACCTCAACATGAGCACTACATACCACCCCCAATCAGATGGCCAATTTGAGGTTGTAAACCGCTGTTTAGAAACTTACTTGCGCTGCTTCTGCTGTCAACAACCTGCAGTTTGGGCAGATTGGCTATATTGGGCTGAGTATTTCTATAACACCACTTATCACTCTGCCATTAAAATGTCACCCTATGAGGCAGTATATGGGGTTCCTACACCAACACTTCTTTCTTACATACCGGGGCTTACAGAGAACAGTGAAGTGGGTGTTCATCTTCGTTTTAGGTAGGACATTTTGCAAGAACTTTGGCATAATCCAGAAGCTGCCCAAAACAAAATGGTTTAAGTATGCTAATAGGCATTGCCTTGATGTAGAGTATCAAGTGGGCGATTGGGTCTATCTGAAATTGCAACCCTATCGCCAAGATTCTATGGTTTGTTGCCATTGTCATAAACTATCTGCCCGCTACTTCGGGCTTTACCAAATTGTCAAATGCTGCAGAAAAGTGGCTTACCAATTAGACTTGCCAGCTGAAGTCCGTTCATCACACATTCCATGTTTCTCAGCTAAAAAGGAAACATGGACCACAACCAGTTTACCCAACTCCATTACCTCATTTATGCTGTGCTCAGGGCAGAGTTCCAGCCCGTGTCTTTCAACGTCGATTGGTTAAACGACATAACCAAGCCATTTCGCAAGTTCTCATTTCTTGGGAAGGAGTTCCTGAGTCGGAAGCCACTTGGATGGATCATTCCACTTTTAAGCAGCGCTATCCTTATGCCAACCTCGAGGATGAGGTGGTCTCCCTGGGGGGGGGGGGTAGTTGATAAGTAACGGGAGTTCATCCCTGTGCAGAGTAGGTCGACCGACTGTTAAAGGGCAGCTTGACCGGCTGGAGTGAGACTGTAAAGGGCAGGTCGACAGACTGTTAAAGGGCAGGTCGACAGGTTGGAGTGGAGGCGAATCGACGTTCGGGCCGGTTTAACTGTCCAAGACCGCTTGGGCCGGTTTAACTGCCCAATACTGGAGAAGCTCAAAAAGGTTTGTTACAGATGAGAGAAAGATGAGGGAAAATTAGCGCCAATTGGCATTTGAATTTCATTTTAATTTCGATGGTCCATTCCCTTTAAAAGGGGAGCTGACAACAAATCTAGGGGGATTAGAACATTTGAGTTCTCAATAAGAATTCTACTTGGCATCGCCATGTCTTCTCCTCCTCCTCATCTTCTTCTTCTTCCTCCTCCTCTGTTGTTAATTCTCTAACTGCTCAATCCGGTTCTGTTCTTCCGACGGCCACTGCATTCCAGATTCCTCTCTCTGTTCTTCCATCTTTAGTTCCTGCAGCTACAGCTACTCCCGGAGTTCTTGGAGCGGTCCCTCCACCTCCATCGGCCACTGGGCGGAAGAAGGCAGCGATGAGTGCTCTGTCGTCCGATCGATTTGCAATTTCCGAAGAAGATCCAAGGTCAGAACCAGTAGGAGCTAACAGCCGCCACTGCCGTCTCTGCCAGGTTGCCAGCGAACCTTGCGGGCTTGCACCGGATCGCGCCCATGCCGGTTCTGTGCTGGCATGATTAGGTATGGCCGATACACGTTGGCATGGTTGGATCCGGCAAACCTTGGTCTTGCCAAACACATTTGTGTGAAGATTTATTCTTATTTTTTATTTCAAAAGAAAAAAGATGTAAAAAAGTGTAATCAAACACCCCATATTCCCATAAAACATTGAGGAGAGAAGTAAGAAAGAAATGCCTGACTGGTTGAGACGCATAATAAGGTATAAAATGAAACTATAAGATAGTTGGCAATTCACTCATAAGGTATAAAGTCCCTCTTTGGTGCCGGTTTGAAATTTTAGGATGGCAAAGGGGTTCCTAACAATTTATATTTTCATGTAGTGCTGGTGGTTGAGATGTTGGGGGGAGGCACAAAGAAATGGGCTCTTGCATGGGTCCAAAATGAAACACACGGAGGAAGAAGAAGAATAACGTAGAGTTGAAGAAAGATGTTAAAGAGGAGTGTGAGACAAAAAATGCAAGAGAGTAGCAAAAGAGAGGGTGCAAGGAGTTATTTTTCTGATTTCTGCTGTCAAAGGGAAAAAATAACTCCTTTGCGTAGGGACTTAAGGGGTCATCTGAGTGGTCAACTGACTGTTCATTTTCCATAGACATTTCACCTCTGAAATGGTGCATGCATCACACATGGTAAAAATTTTCCCTCCAAAATTCTCTATTCTTCTATATTGAGAGATTCTCCTACGAGAATGACACATCATATAAAGAAAATCATTTTTTACTCCCAATATTGGACTAAAATATTGTTTGGATTGTTGTAAAACACCATACAAAGAAATACCTTCACACGTTGAGACACATAATTGCTGTATTTGGAGAAGATTTTGCCCTTATAGGTGAGCAATAAAAGGCTAGTGATTCACTCTTAAGTCCTCAGATATAACCAGACACCCACACAGATGGCACTAATGTATTCTCTAAACCCCATCAAAGAGGAATCGCAAAGACCACATACGGGTACTTGCATAGGTGAAAAGTGAAACATGAGAGAGAAGAAGAGGAATCTGCAGGAAGATGGTAAAGAGGAAGTGCGAAGTAGAGAATGCAAGAGAGTAGCAGAAGAGAGGGCATAGAGGATGTTTTTTCTTTTTCATGTGGCCATGTCACCAACTGAAGAGGTCTCTTCTTGAAAAATAGACAGGGACGAGGCATTTTGAATGGTTAAAACAAACATTCATCTTCCATGAATGTTCATTTTGCCTCCAAAATAGTGCATGATTTGTTGCGACATCTTAGGTCAATCTAAATTTTGGTCCTTCAAAGGAAGATACAAGAATTCTTCTCTTGATGAGCCCCACTCCAAAGTTTAATGACAAAAAGAAACACAAAACTTGGGTGTCTTTATAAACTCATAATTTAATCACCAACATCCAACATGTATTCTGTGAGCAACAAGGTTAAGGATAAGATTGAGTTTGATCCTTTACCCTTGATTAGCATAAGTGGTGCCTTACTCTTTAGACATTTAGGGTTAGCTGAAACTTTTTGATTTGTGATAAGCGTTATGGTAGATTCTTGTTGCTCCCATAACTTGGCAGCCTATACTAGGATGACCTCCCTTAACTTGCCTTTGTATAGTTATAGTGAAAGCTTGAAATTGTCAGAGAAATGCATGATGTATGACTTAAACTCTTACATGCTATTGAGATTTCTAATTTTTTAAGTGTAGCTTGTAATAATGTTAAAATATTTTGCTAGATATTATGCAAAGACTTAACAAAAGTTGCTAATCCTTTTAGCTTATGCAGGCTTATTGAGTTTAGTGACAAATCATAGTTTGTAGGTTCCAGTTCATTTCATTGCAAGATCCATATTTATTCACCCTTTCATGCTCACTTCGGCTCTTTACTTTCTGACCAAATGCAACTTCTTACTTCCTTTTCTTTGGAATTACCTTTTTCCTTTTCCATCCTGGTTCTGGCTGAAGCCACTTATATTTGTCTTTGAATGTGTGAAAGTGTTACTTTTTTTTCTTTTATAAATGAGGGAGGTTGGCTTGATGGCCATGTCATCAATAATATTACCATTTTTATTTGGCTATAGGGTTCTATTTTAGTTGTTATTCTTCTTGTAGATCGTGAATAACTGCTAATACCAATGCATACTCTAACCATTGCTCTATTTTTGATTAACAGGAAGACATCACATGCCATTGCTTATTTCATGTACTTCACAGACAATATCTCCAACTAATATGGCGCCAGGAACCCCTGTAAGGCCCACAAGCATATTAGTTGTTGGAGCAACTGGAACTCTAGGTCGACAGATTGTTCGGAGGGCATTGGATGAAGGGTATGATGTTAGATGTCTTGTGAGACCTAGGCCAGCTCCTGCTGACTTCCTTCGGAATTGGGGTGCAATAGTAGTAAATGTAAGAAAGCTTTAGCTACTCAAACTTTACATATACTCATTCTTTTTCCTGTGTTCCATGTTCATCGACTTCGTGAGAGCGCTTGCTGGTGCATGTCTTCATGAGACCAATTTGCAAATGTCCCTAAATTAGTCATGTAGTTTGTGCAGCATTACCTATGTATTCTCAACCTAGATAATATCTCTTTGTTCTAGTTTTCATAAGATTGGTATACTCATTATGCATTATAAGATAGAAACCAGAGTCAAGCTTTGGCAAACCACTTATTTAACTTGGAAGCATGTTTTGCTGTATTACATGAGGACAGAGCTATAGGTACAAGGTAAGATTCCAATATACCATGGATACGGAGGAGTGCTTTTGTTCTCTCACATCATCAACTTATCACTGCATCCCCATGTTCAAAGAATTAATTAATTGATTATGGGGATATTTCCAATTCTAGTTTGGAATTTGTCAGCCTACGGTTAGAATGAGAGAAAAAACTGATGTAAGAAAGGAATCAACAAGCCCGAATCAAGCTTTCCACTTGCTATCATATTATAAGTAGATTAAGGATTCATTCAATGCTAGTATCTCTTCTTCTGTTTTCTTGTTTTTCTTTGAGTTTAATTGGTGTTATTTTTTAATTAATGCTAGTTCACTGATGATGCAATTCCTTTTTTTTATAATTATTATCAAGAGTTCATAGGATGCAAGGAGTTTAGTCCTTTCAGGAAGTTTATGAACTTGAATTGATAGGGAGAGTTGGTATCCTCAGGATTTATTTGCTCCAGGTTTGAAGTTCTAAAACTATTTAATCTTCAACTTGCTGGAGATTGATGGGTATCCATTTTTAAAGTTGGTTGTCAAAAATTTCCAGATTTTGATGTTATGAAGTTGTAGTGACTTGTATTATGACATAACTTTTTTAGTTCAATATTTTTTTGTAACTTTGTCTTCCTTGTGAAATCAAGATGAGCTTTCTTTAATGTTTCAACAAGTATAGGTTTATGCAAAAGGTCGGCACTCCATCTGTAAAATACCTCACAAACTTGCATTTAATCCATGCATACCAAGACTTGGAACCTTGACAAGTTATTGGAATTAGTGTAAGCTAGAATAGCATGCTTTTGGATGAATTAGCTTTGATTAGATCTTGTTCATGGTGGATCTCACAATCCCTTTTCCTTGATATGTCTATATCTTATGTAGAGCATCATTGCATTTGTATCCATGGTTTAATCTTGTTTTTTAATCTTAATATCTTTTCTTAACTTACAACAGTGGTACCACCCACTTTCTAAAAAATATCTTTTTTTAATTTCATCATCTCCCCGTACTACCTTTGACTAGTAAAAGCCATTTTCAAAATTCCTTCTCACTTTGACATTAATTAAAATTCATGATAATTTATGTGTTCCTTGATGTGGTGAAATGGTTAATCAATTTTTTTCAGGTCCCATTATTGTTGGTTTCCATTTGGCACTCTTTGATATCATTGAACATTTTACATGTTACTTCTTGCTCACGAGGGATAATTATCTTTTATCACATACAAAGTTGAACTGGATATTTATCTTGGACATATCTGATACAACAAAATCTATCTTTTTCCGTAAAACTTTTCTAGATGTTTCATATGCTTTTAATGATGCTATGCAGGGTGACTTAAGCAAACCAGAGACGATTCCTGCAACATTAGTTGGCATTCACACAATAATTGACTGTGCTACAGGAAGGCCAGAGGAACCTATCCGAACAGTACAATCCATGAAACCTTTTCATTTATTGTTAATTCTTAAAAAAAGTGTTATATCTTGATTTGCATCCATAATTTATAAACTTGTTTCACTCATTTTTTCAAGGATTATCAGACAGTAATTGGGTATGCTGCCATGTTTTCATTTGATTCACCTTTTAATGCAAGTTCGCATATCTATTCTTTGAGGGTTGTATGATGACATGTACATCATCACATGTTACTAGGATCATAATTCAGTTACATGTACATTTAAAAAAAATAATGATCATCATGTAATTACTCGAAGATTTATTTATCATTATCACATGTTGTCGCCATCATCACCATCATTGTCACACGTCCTATACATAGTGTGTTGCATATCTGTACAGTGACTGCATTTTATGATTTTATTAATTTTGTTATTTTCTAATGCTGCAAATCATGCTACATCATATATGTATAATGAATAGATTTTCCACTCAATCTAGTCTCTACCACAGTTTTTTCTATTGACTAAACTACCTTTCCTTAATCAACTTTCCCACATGGTCTAACTTAGCAAGAGGATAAAAAATACTTAACTTTTATCTAGTTGCACCATCTGCTAATTCACTTTTTATATTTAGGTAGATTGGGAAGGAAAAGTTGCTCTGATACAATGTGCAAAAGCAATGGGAATTCAAAAGTATGTGTTCTTTTCCATCCACAATTGCGACAAGCATCCAGAGGTTCCATTAATGGAAATCAAACATTGCACTGAAAAGTATCTCCAAAGCTCGGGTTTGAATCACATCATAATTAGATTATGCGGTTTCATGCAGGTAATATATCAACGAGACTTCTTTGTACTCATTCTTCAATAAGATTATTTTGCTTCAACCAACTTTTGTTTTGAATTAGAGGTTATTCGGTAAACTTAGTTTTTTTTCCCATGTCTCTGTCAAAGGTTTTGCCTTTAAAATATTAAAACACTCCTTTTTTTCATTCTTGTTGCACCTCATCTTTTATAATTACCATATATAGAAAGATATTTACTATCACATTAGCAATTTTATTAATTTCTATTTAGGTTTTTTAGTTTTTAGCCCCTAAAAAATCAATATTAGGAAAAGGCCCCTATAATCCACCTATTTAGCTAAAAGACCCCCAAATCTTCTCCGTTACATGAACAAGCCCTTGCCGTCAGTTTTCTCTACCGTGTTTAACCTAACTATGGTTAAGTTTAACCCGATGTGATGAAATGACCAAAATACCGTCTAACCTCCACCCAGAGAGAGAAAACAGAGGAGAGAGAGGGGGAGAGAGAGAAAGGGAGAGAGAGGGCGCCGGTGGGGGTCTCCCCCTTCAGCACGCCGGCACCCCCACCCACGGGGGTGAGGGTGCGCGAAGAGAGAGAGAGAGTAGGGAGGGTTTTGAAGGTAGGCGGGGATGGCATTCTCTCTCTTGCAGTAGCAGTCACCGTTCCAGCCGAACACCTTGAACCTTTCTACCCGCAGTTGCAGATGCCGTGACAGCCGCAATTCCAATTCCAGCTCAAAAGCCCCAGTTCCAGACGCCTTGAACACTTGCCGGCTCACCCCTACCTCCAGGCAGAACTGCTCCACCATCGCCTCATCCTGCTTCTGCATCCGCCACCCTACTCGCTCCTCGAACCCCGTCATCATCTCCTTCTACGTCGCTGAGAACTTGGTCCGAAACTGCTTCTTGGTTGCCCCGATGCCCCTCCTGCCTATTGGTACTGCTGCTGGGGCGCCACCGTTCCACCAGGTACCGTTGGCGTTTGCAGCGCCTAGGTGGGCGGCTCCCCCTGATGGAACTACGTTCCCCCCCCAACCGCCGCAAGCATGTGGGCTTGCATCTTACCGCCTCCTATGAGTACCCATCTCCCTACAGATCATGAAAGACCTCGTGACCGCCACCACCAGCATCACTTATGACCGGGAGAGCATCGAGCGGTGGTTCTTCGTCGATTGCAACCCCACATGCCCTGTCACCAACCAGCCCCTCCCCGCCGACTCCTAGCTCACCCCCAACCACACCCTTCGTTACCTCA
This sequence comes from Amorphophallus konjac, assembly GCA_022559845.1. Classification (NCBI taxonomy): domain Eukaryota; kingdom Viridiplantae; phylum Streptophyta; class Magnoliopsida; order Alismatales; family Araceae; genus Amorphophallus; species Amorphophallus konjac. Next base: position 269,087,419 of record CM040128.1, read on the forward strand.
TCCAGGCCTGTTGTACCGCCAATGCTGCCAGTGGCGTCAACCGGATCCCCACCCCGCGGGGGCCCGTCACACGCGCTGGCGTGTGCTTAGGCTCTTCGGTGACCTCGCCTCCCCCCAACGGCAGCTCGACACCCTCCGCGTCCTGGCCACACTCGCCAGTGATGAGAGCAGCTGGTGGTGCATGGTGCAGGCTGGGCTTCCCAAATTCATGGTCTCCACAGGAAGGCGAGAGAGAGAATGGGAAGGCGAGAGAGAGAGAGGGAGAGCTAGAGAGAGAGAGGTTGGAGGGAGGGCACCGGTGGGGGTCTCCCCCTTCAGCGGCTATGGGGAGAGAGAGAGAGGTAGGAAGGGTAAAATGGAAAAGAAAACCTTAACTGGAGTGGGGGGATGGAATATTCCAAAAAATAGGATGGTATATTCCATTTTTTGGATGGCGGTTAACTCATGGGGCCTTTTACTAAGGGTTTAAAGAATTTGGGGGCTTTTAGCAAAATAGGTGGGTTAGGGGGGACCTTTTCCTAATATCGATTGCTGCAGGGGCTAAAAACTAAAAAGCCCTTTCTTTTATAATCTTTTATGCCATGTTGCAGAAAAGCAGTTAGCTGTTATTGCAAATTGGTAGAAAGTGTGTTATTAATTTTGTGGTCTTCAGGCAATTAGGCTTTATAAATGAATAAAAAAAGATGAAAAGCCTTGAGTCTGAATGCGCAACTGAATGCTCCCTTTTAATTTCTATGCGAGTCATGATTGCCACAATCTCTATGTATGGCGTGCAACATCCTATGAATTCTGTATTACATACAAGAGCGAATGGTTATAACCATTCAAAATTGCTTATTCCATAATCAAAAGGAAAAATTTGGCCAGTGTTTTTATTTGCCATAACAATCCTTTTGAAACTACTCTATTTGTCTAGCACTTTCAAGTCCTTATTTGTTAGACAATTGGGTTGTATACAAGTGGATGGATTTGATGTTGCAATTTCTGATGTAGTGGAAATAGTGAGTATTAGAAAAAGAATTTATGATCATTAATTTAGAAAAAAAATCTTTGATGCTCTAAGATTTCATATTTTGAGGATATGAGGGGAACTGCCGGCATCCACCAAATAAGCGAAACTTTCACACTACCTATAGCTGCAACCTGTAGGACATCTTGATGGACAAGAGCAAGTCACATAAAACTGAATGCTGGAAAAATACCATGTAGCATGTAGAATGTAACCATCAATCTTTAAAAACTCATCCATGTGGCAGGCATTGCTAGAAAAAAAGATACTGATTTGTTTCTTTGTAGCTTGTTCATTAAGAGGAAGAGTCTTGGTACAATGTGTTAAAATAAATAAGAGTAGGGACTTATTTGTTATTGTCCGCATCGTGTATCCTGGGTATTAATACCCTTCTTTCAATTAATGAAACCTAATATTTTCCCAAAACTCATCATGGTATCAGAGCCGGATTAGGGCTCCCGCCACCCCAACCCTGCTCTTCTGGTGTTCGCGAAGCAGCTTACACCAAGTCGCCAACAGCACCGGAGCGGGGCGTTCCACCTTCCGCCAGCAGCCCCGCCGAGCAAGCTGGCCTGCCATCGCCGATCTCCTGCGCCCGCGTGAAGCCTTGGCCGACTTCGCCCGCCAACTCCCGCAGCAAACCGTGTGTGAATCCCCTCGTTGACCCGCCACCGCTGCCGTGCCTGCCGCTCGCCGCGTGGAGAAGGCTTCTCCACCTCGTCGCCTGCGCCATTCGCCTGCTGACCAACTCGCCAGCCTTGTGCGCGTGAAGCACCCGCCTGCCGACGCGCCCGTGTCACGCGTGAAGAGGAGCCCGCCAACTGCCGTGTCCGTGGTGTCTCATCGGGGAACTGTCCGGTGGTTCGGTTGTGGGTCGCTGCTGCAGTGGCCTCTCTTCTCCCAGAACGGGGTGCCAACAGCCCAATGCCTTTTCACGTGCCAACAGCCACAACCTTGTGTGGTCGTCATCCCGTTAGGGGAGAGCATCTTGTCGTCAACTATGGTCAGTGTGTAGACCTCATCTAGTTTCTATATCCTTATGTAGTGACAACTCTCAGCTCTCTGGCGACATTCTAGTTTTCTATATTCCATCATCCACTTCTTGTTCGATATGGGGGACTCCTCGTCTTTGTCAACCAGACAGGCTCCTATCTCCAATCACATTTTGACAATTTCTGTAAAGTTGAATGGTACAAACTATCATCAGTGGTCGAGAGCCCTTCAGTTCTTATTAATGTCTATGAAAAAGTTACGTCATATTGAGGAAGGTGCTCCAGATAAATCAGATTTGAAGGCATATGAAGCTTGGCAAGCGGATGATGGAACTGTTATTTCGGTGATTGGAAATAGTTGTGAGCCACACATCTTCAATAATGTTCTTTTCTTAGATACTGCAAAAGAAATGTGGGAGTCTTTGAAGCGAACCTACTCTGGTGAAACCAATGTTTCACACATCTATAATCTTTATTCCAGACTATTTGCAATCAAACAAGATGGGCGGCACATAGCACAATATTTCTCAGAAGTGCAGGGATTGTGGAATGAACTTCAACTACATCACCCTTCTACCACGGATGCAGCGAAAATACAACAACAACGTGATGAATTCATTGTTGCAAAATTTCTCTCTGGTCTCGATGATAGTCTCCGACATGTTCGGGATAATTTGTTGGCTGATACAGCTATTCCGAAATTGGCCGATGCCTTTTCACGTGTTTTGCGGGCCAGTTTAACATCTCTATCTAATATTGGTCTTTCTACAACTGGACCAACAGTTGCAAACAATGACCTGGGGAGTGCATCTGCCCTTGTTGCTGGTGGCCGTGGTCAGGGACGTGGTCGTCAACCATGCTCGCATTGTGGGCGGTCAAATCATCATTCAAATTTTTGTTGGAAGAAGTACGGAAGGGGAGGAAGCAAGCTGAATCCTATGGCTAACCTTGGTGTGACTTCAGATACCACTATGGAGACTACCCAAAGTACACAGCAGTCGCAAACATATTCTACTCCTACATTCTCACGACAGGAAGGGGGAGTAACTTTATCTCGGGAGGAGTATGAGGCAATTCAACGAATTATAAAAGGCTCTACAACATCTTCGTCCTCTTTTCATGTTGTCTCCCACTCAGGTAGTGCCTTTGCAGTTTCTAATTCCTCATGGATTGTGGACTCGGGAGCCTCTTGTCATATGACAGGTGATCGCTCCCTATTCTCCTCACTTGACTCCACTATTTCTCATGCACCTGTTGCTGTAGCAGATGGCTCTAAATCGCCTGTTGTAGGAAAAGGCATTGTTTCATTGTCTCATCTCACTTTAAATGATGTTCTCTATGTTCCAAAATTTCTTGTTAATCTTCTTTATATCAGCATGTTAACTCATTCTTTGAATTGCTCAGTGGTCTTCTATCCTTGTTATTGTGTATTTCAAGACCTCCAAACGAGGAAGACGATTGGTGGGGGGCATGAATCTGGTGGTCTCTACTATCTTACTGCAGATAGACCTTTCCAGCCTCATCATGCATTGTTGGCTAGTGACACCTCTTATCAGTGGCATTGCAGATTGGGTCACCCTTCTATCTCGAAGCTTAGAGATGTTGTGTCTGTTCCATCTACAATCAATAAGTTCCATTGTGATGCCTGTGAATTAGGCAAACACCATAGAGTGTCTTTTCCTTTGAGTCAAAATAAAAGGAGCACTGCTCCCTTCCATCTTGTTCACTCAGATATCTGGGGACCTTCTCCAGTTATCTCCAGACTCGGTTTTCGATATTTTGTTACTTTCATAGATGATTTTTCTCGTATGACTTGGGTGTTTCTACTCAAGTCAAGGTCTCATGTACTTCATATTTTTGAAAGTTTTTATACTGAAATTAAAACCCAATATTTTGCCTATATCAAAGTTGTGCGTACTGACAATGCATTGCAGTATGTTCAGACATCTTTTGCCACTTTTTGTTCTTCTCGGGGGATTATCCATCAAACCTCGTGTTCTTATACATCACAACAGAACGGTGTGGCAGAGAGAAAGAATCGTCATCTTCTAGATGTTGTTCGTATCTTGATATTCCACATGAATGTTCCCAAACAGTATTGGGGAGATGCGGTTCTTACTTCGTGTTACCTTATAAATCGTGTTTTCAGCAAGGTCCTTAATGGGCAATAGCCCTTTTCGTGTCTGCATCCTGATGGTACACTCTTTCCCTTGGTTCCTCGTGTGTTTGGATGCAAATGCTTTGTTCATTCTCTCGGGCCAGGCCATGATAAACTTTCTCCCAAGTCAGTTCCCTGCATTTTTCTTGGATACTCAAGAACACAAAAGGGATACCGTTGTTTTGAACCCCGATCCAGGAAGACTTTTGTTTCTGCAGATGTTACTTTCTATGAGTCTGTACCTTTTTTTGCCACACCCGATGTACAAACTTCTCCTATTGCTCCTGATGTTCCTATTCCATCTCTTTTATTTCGTTCTGACTCAACTGTTGTCACTAATAATGAAGTCTCTGAGCCACCTACTATAGATCGCATGTATGGGCAGGTCTATATGCGGCGCGCGCTACCACCAGATGATGACCACACACCATCATCTGCCTCGTTGGAGGAACCTACCCCTTCTGGTGAGACATCTTCTCCACCTGTTTTGGATCTTGATCTTCCTATTGCTGTTCGAAAAGGTGTGAGATCTTGTAAGAGCATTTATCAACACCCTATTGGTAATTTTGTTTCCTATACATCCTTGACTCCATCCTTTCGTCAATTTGCTTTGGCTCTTTCAGCAATCTCTATGCCCAAGACTGTATCTGAGGCCCTCACTAAACCAGAGTGGAAAGCTGCTATGGATGAAGAAATGTGTGCCTTGCTTTCTCGTGGCACATGGACCCTGGTACACCGTCCAACTAATGTTACTCCTGTTTCCTGTCGCTGGGTGTTCACTGTGAAATACTCTCCAGATGGCACTATTGACAAATACAAAGCAAGATTGGTGGCAAAAGGGTTCACACAAACTTATGGGGTAGACTATTTTGAAACTTTCTCCCATGTGGCACGCTTGAATTCTGTTCGAATCTTATTTTCTCTTGCTATTAATCAAGGATGGTCAATGGTTCAAATGGATGTGAAAAATACCTTCTTATATGTGTAGACGGCAAAAGAGTGTCGTCCACCCTCGTGAAGAAAAGGTGTAGACGGCGAAAGAGTGTCGTCCACCCTCGTCTGTCCTAAGAGATGGAAATGACGAAATCAACTCAAGAAGAGAAAGAAAATAAAGGAGAGAAAGGAAAGAAGGATGTGAAACGAACTCCGGTACGTGGCGGAGATAGGGGTCGGAAGACCCTCTCGCGCAAACTGACCCCTTCCCGGTAAGCGTGACTTACTGTTCCACGAGCAGTTTTTCATATACCGGAAAATCCGAGCATCTAAGTAACAGAAATGGGGAGGCACGAAGACTCAGAAATTGTAACGGAATATCATTCTCCAGACAATTACAAGGACAATACGAACCAAGACGCACCACCACAGGACATTGGTCTTCGTGGGGTTCTAACAGCAATATAATACTATCAGCAATAATGAATGTATATGTACATATTATTATTGCCGCAAGACATTGGCCTTACGGGATTTTTATTGCAGCATAAATAATAAATATTATATGTACATACGTAAGACCACCGCGAGGTATTACTCTCAGCGGGGTTTCGACAGAAATTAAAGGAATAAAACGACAGAATGAAAAGGCTTCGCGAGGAATTACTTCCGTCACGTGCACCTTCGCGAGGAATTACTTCCGTCGCAGGGTTTAGACAGAAATTGAAAGAATAAAATGACAGAATGAAAAAGGCTTCGCGAGGAATGACTTCCGTCACGTACACCTTCGCGAGGAATTACTTCCGTCGCAGGGTTTAGACAGAAATTGAAAGAATAAAATGACAGAATGAAAAAGGCTTCGCGAGGAATGACTTCCGTCACGTACACCTTCGCGAGGAATTACTTCCGTCGCAGGATTTAGATAGAAATCAAAGGAAAAAAATGATAGAATAAAAAAGGCTTCGTGAGGAATGACTTCCGTCACGTACACCTTCGCGAGGAATGACTTCTGTCGCAGGATTTAAACAAAAAGGAAAATTGACAGGAAAGAAAGGGGGAAGGGGATGTGATCGCCAGGGGCTGAGAGCCCCACAGGAAATATCCTGATCGCATTCGCCGCCGAAGCGGGAGCAGTGCGGGTCCTTTCTTCCTCTTTAGTCGGCCGGCCGACGAAGAGGGCCTTCTTTGGTTACCCGGATTTTATTATCCATTTTTTTTGTTTTACTTTTTTGTTATTATATATTTTTTGGGGGTTTTGTGGCTTTTATTGTTTTTATGTTCTTATATCTTTTTAAGAGAAAGATGAGATAGCAAAGAGAGAAATCGGGTGATAGATGGTAGAATAAGGTAGTACGATATAGGAAAAGAATACTAAGAAAATATAGACAGGATGAAAATTTTATTTTAGATAAGACAGAGAAGAACGGAGATGGAGTTTTAACGATATATAATACTAATAAGGGAGAGGAGATAGACTTATTGTTAAACGAAACGTAAAGGAGGATGAAGATGGAAATTTAACAACAAATAATAATGATGAAGGAAAGAACTAGGATAGATGAGAGAGACAATAGCCGGGTACCTCAAAAGGAGGGATGACCTCCTACTCTTTTGGTCGACGGAAGAAGCGGGATCCCCGACTGGTTAACCCTGGTTGGTAGTATTTAAAAACCCCTTTTAGACATGAAAAGGTAGGTAGATGATATGATGAATGAACAAAGAGGGGTCTCTCAAGAAGAGAGACACCATATGAACGACAAGTAATGCATGCATATGTAACTAATTGAATGAAAACCAAACAACAAGGGGGGAGAAAACTTATTCAGAGATGGATGATGGGCTTTGGATGAGCTTCTTCGGCAAGGTGAGGATGAACCAGGCACGCAGCACAGCAGAACAGCTTCCCTAGTGCACTTGACCACCCAGGGAACTCAACCTTCTTCATTTCACGGGCTTCAACACTGATCAGTCTGGAGCATCTCTTTCATTCCATACGGACACATACACGCACTTACACACACGCATCTGCAAGAACACTCATGCATGCATACCTATATATACACATAAGAATATACTTACGAAAGATAGATTGGAGGAGAGAGAGTTGGAGAGAGAAAGGAAGAGGGAGGGAACGACTCTTCCCCCTTTTTTTAGATTTTTTTTTTATATTAGTTTTATATATATGTAGCATATATATGCAGAGAATATATAAGAATTATATAAGAGGTATATATATATAATGTTTTATATATATATATATATATATATATATATATAAGAGAGTGAGAGAGAACGTGATAGGGGGAGGGAGTGAAAGGAGTAAAAATAAAATAAAAGAGAGAGACAGTGAGGGAGAGATCGAGAGGGAGAGAGAGAGAGAGAGAGAAGGAGAGGAGAGAGGTGAGAGAGAGAAGGCCAGAGAGAGAGGGAAAGAAGAGAGATTAAAAAAAAATAATAATAATAAAATAAAAAAAAACTGAAAGAGAACCGAGAGAGGTCGGGTGAGAGCAGAGAGAGAGAGGGGGGTGAGAGAGAGAGAGAGAGAGAGTGAGGAAGTGAGAGAGAGAGAGACACCGGAGAGAGGGAGAAAGAGAGAGACAGAGAGGACGGAGAGGAAGGAGGAGAGGAAGAGAGACGGGGAAGTGGAGAGAGGGAGAGAATGAGAGAGAGGGGGTGCGAGATAGAGAGAGAGAGAAAGCGGGAGGGAGAGAGAGTGCGACTGAGAGAGGGAGAGTGGGAGAGCAGGGAGATGGAGAGGGAGAGAGGGAGATGTCGCGGGAGAGGGGGGGGGGTCTGTTCGGCAGGGCTCGCCGACGTGGAGGCGGACGACGGCGACGGTAGCGGCCGGCGAGGTTGGAGGCGGTGGCCGCGGGAGGCGTTGGCGGCGGCAGCGGCTGGAGGCGGTGGTCGCAGGGGGGGCCCGGACGGCTGGAGCGGGGGCGACAGCGGCGGCAGGTGCGGCGTCGGGGGTGCAGGCAGGCGACGGTGGCAGCGGCTGGAGGCGGTGGTGTCGCGGTGAGGGAGACGACGACGTCGAGGGAGGCGACGGCGAGCGGCGGGCGTGGGCTTCACGGGGGTTGCATGGCATCGAGGGGGGTTGGCGACGACGAGAACAACAGCGGCAGGGGCCGGCGTGGCTCACGGACGGAGGCGGTGGGGGTGCAGGTGGGGGCGTGCAGGCGGCGTCGGGGGGCGCTGCGGGCGGCCGGAGGCGACGGGGTGCTGCGGGCGGCCGGAGGCGACGGGGGTGCTGCGTGGGGGCGTGCAGGCGGCGTCGGGGCGCTGCGGCAAGCTGTAGGTGGTGGCCGGGGGCGACGGGGGTGCAGGTGGGGGCGTGCAGGCGGTCGGAGGCGACGGGGTGCTGCGGGCGGAGGCTCGTGGCCGTGGAGGTGGGTCACGGCAGTGGGCTGCCGCGGGTGAGAGAGAGAGGGTGAGGGTGGAGGTGGACGTGAGAGGTCAGCGGCTGTGAGCTAGTCAGAGGAGTGGGAAGGTGAGTGAGGGTGGAGGAGAAGAGAGGTGACTGTCGTGAGGAGGAGGATGGCTGGAGGTGACGGGGGTGCCGGGAATGGACCAAGGGGAGTGAGTAGAGAGTGGGAGGTTTAAGTGTGTGGGGTTGAGAGAGGGAGCAAGATCCGTGAGAAATGGATGAAGTTAATGAGTTGGGCAATAAAAGATGGGGCCATGCGAATTAAAATTTTATTTATTTATTTTTGAATAGGAATGGGCCAAGCCCATTAGCACACAATGACCACCCCCTCTTCTTTTAGGATTAAAAGGATGGGCCAAGCCCATTAACAAGAGTTTTTATTTAAGAAACCACAATTTTCTTTTCGTGAGACGAGATCATCAGATAAAAATTGGAGATCATTCAGATAACTTAACCGTACGAGCCCCTTTGGGGCGTCTTAGTGTAATACGGGATCTGCTCAGGATAATGCTTAAAATGCCGTGTCTACAGCTGCCCCGCCTTGGCATCTGCTTTGCAGGGGAATGACACGGAGTGGAATGAGATAGTAATGTAATGAAGTGGAGTGGAGAATGGACTGAAAAGTGGATGCCAAGGCGTGATGAGACACGTTTTTAACACTATGTGATTGGAATCTTTCCTGAGTTTCAACAAAACAACCTTGAAGAAGGTCCTCCGAAATCAACGACTGTTTGGCTGGACATAACAAAAGACTAACAGAAAGAGGGACCAACTTCTCGGCGTGGAAGTGCCTGAGTCGTAGACCTGCAGGTTTCACCTTGGGGAGCGGTTACCAGCCAATGTGGAAGTGCTGCGACCAAGGTGGGTCCAATGGAGTAAATAAAAAGGGTAGCTGATAAATCCAAATAAAGGTCTCTTTCGGCCAACAAGCCCAAGATGGTTTCACAGAAACTCAGTACTCGATTCAGAATGGAACATCCCGTATTAGTCAAGAATTTAAGCACAACGGCTCTCACAATCGAGTTAAAGGAATGATCTTCCACAGTGATATCAAAGTCCTACATGAATGCATGCTGGGTTTAAAGGAAAAATTAAAACAAACTAAAAGTAGAAAATAGCCAAGGATAATATTGTTAAGTTGCTTAGGACGGGTCAGGATACCGATTCGATGAGACGATACTGAGCCGGGGCCCGTTTATCCACGCACCGATTCACCGAATGGAACCATCGTTCCCATGCTATCACAACCTAACGGCCTATCCGTACGTCCTGAACTCCTCTGGAGTTATCACTGTTTTTGTTAGAGGGGAACTCAAACTCCAGATTCATCCAAGGCATAAGGTCCTTGACGTGCTCTAATAGCGTAGATATCGTATAGTAGGATGCATGACACAGTGGGGTCAGTCACTGGGGTGACTGATGGTGGGACATGGTAGGGCAATGGCGCCCTCTTGCTTTCTTATTTTGTTCTTGGAACCTGCACCGAACAACAAGCAGTGAAGAAGGATTTATTTCATAAGAAGTAAAATTACATTCAACTGTACAGGACATCCGCACATCAATACAGGAGCAGGGGAAAACACGACACAAATCAGACAAGATTTATTCGGTTAAAATTCACCGCGGTAACTTGTCATAAATGCTTTACATTTACCTTTTTACCCCCCTTTTCACTATAAGTACCCCTTTGCTCCTTAGCAAAAGATCATCCATTGGTGGTTCGGGGAGTCAAGCTCTTTTTTGAGATGGGAGAGAAATCCTGCCCTTTTGAGATGGAAGGTGGGCCTTCCCGCCCTGCCAAGAGGAGCAAGTTCGGCCGCGAATTCAGGAGGTTGACCGACATTGAAGGCCATCTGAGCGAGAGGATTCTTTCACGAGCGGTAAGTTGGTTCCTTCTCCTAGTTTCCTTCGTAAGTTCTCCCTCGCTTTTTCATTCTTTTCTTTTCCTTCCTTTCAGCCATATCCTCTTTTTCCGGGCTCGAGAAAATTTTCAAAGCTGCCATGGCTATCGAAGCTTACGTCCAACATCACTATTAGTATGAGGGCCGTTATTTCAAAATGGCACCTCCAAGGGTTGGTGATCCATGCCAATCATTATGACAAGATCTGCATGGATTGGGCGGCCCTGGGTGCATTGACAGAGGTTTGGCATCCGGAAACCCACACTTTTATCTTCCCTACATTTGAGGCAACGGTCCTCCTCGAGGAGGCAGAACTTCTGCTAGGCTTAAGAAGGTCGATGAAGGATGACAGGATAAAGGTTTCGCGGATGCGGAAGAGGGTATCTACCGAGGAAGTTCTTGGAAGCTTTATGCCATCTGGAACCATAAAGAGCGTTCAGACTCAGAACGGAGTCAACTTGCAAAAGCTCGCAGACTGGACCATGACTGCCTTAGAAGGGCTGATAGATGATGAACATTTAGAAGGGCTTATGAAAGGGTTCACAATTTGTTTGGCCGGAGCCCTCCTCTTTCCTTGCACTGACAACATCGTAGAGGAAGACCAATTGGGAGCGATTTGTGGACTTTGGGAGGGAAGGAGAGTGGGGCCTGCTGTCCTTGCGCATCTTTACAGTGGTCTCACGGCTTCCAGCATGGGTAGGCCTCCTCACGGGTGCATGCTTCTCTTCAACTGCTGGATTGATCTTCACTTCAAATTTCATCACTACGAAGGGGTACAGACCGCCTCCAGGATTTTCGAACAAAGCCCCCTCCATTACATGGCCGATGTGTTGGGCTTTAGTGGGAAGGTGGCCAATCGCATGCCCTGTCTGAAGACACGCGGCGACTGGCGTACTCACTTCAGCTCCTTGGCGCGAGAGATGTTTACTTGTGTGCCAGCATGTTTACTTTCACGTGGGCTTCTCACGCGATCTTCTCCCGATGCTGAACTCCAGCTTATCGGTGCAACCAAATTTGTTCTTTACAGCTCGCACCGGTGCTGCCTACAAATTGGCCTTCCTCGGCACTCTCTTCCCATGCCATCCAACCTTCCTCTGATTAAGGAGAGAAAGCTGGGCACGGAGGATGATGCGAAGGATGTGAAGGCGATCAAAGCTTCGTGGAAGGTAAGCATTCCGAGGAAGGTGACGGTATCTGTGAGTGAGGATCGAGAGCTATGGGAGGCTTATGTAATGGAGCTCAGGAAACTGAGGCCTGAGGTGCCCAAACCCTGATGTATGTTATCTTGTTTTGAAATAAATGCGAAGCCTTAATGCCATTACATGTTGTTTCAGTCTCTCTCCTCCCCTTTTCTTTGTGACTGGAATGGCGGACGTCGGGTGATGGTCGGCCGTTACTGGATAGGATCTGGGGGGCTGAAGCAACTACAGTATACGGAGATGCCCTGAGATGTCATGGAGCTGAGGATTTCTCTTCAGGTGGCGATGAGAGAAGTAAACTGGGAGAGAATAGAAAGAGAGGCATGGATAAAGCTACATCGGGATTGAGAGGAGAGGAGGGCACGTGAGGCCCGAGTGATGAAGCTCCGGAAGACACAGCGCTCGGACACGTCACTCCTTCAGAGTCACTGCCGATTGGAGGAGAGTTGGAGCTCACGGTGGAGGAGCTCCGGGGGTTGGTGTAGTCTCCCTCGCAAAGCAGGGGGCGGCTCAGCCAACAGCCTCGGGTTCAAGAGCTTCGCGGCCGTCGGGGTCGCGAGAGAGGCCAGAGGAGGGCGAGGAGCGCTACCAGAGAGGGTGAGAATGCGCGATATGATGAGACAATCGTAACGTCGCAGAGCTCTAGATGACCTCCCAGGGACCTCCCTCTTAGGAGAGGAGAGAGACGATCAAGGAGGTAGTGCGAGATTTAGCAAGTTGCTCATACACTCGCTCTCTTCTCACGGTGAACACGACAGTTTATATAGACGTATGAATGGAACGACATGCTCTCTTGTGACGGGTTTGCCCTCCATGCGTTCCTTCTCTTCTACGCCTCTTCTTTTCATGCCGTCCTCATGTGACGTGTTTAACAGAACTCTCCTGAGATAACGGATCGTGTCTCAGACTCATTGGGCGTTTCTTTCGGGAGAATCCATCACAAATTTTAATGATGTACCACCGAATTCAAAGATACCAACCGCCCTTCTGTCCTCCTTCCATGTAGACGAGTCCACTCCCGGATTCAAAGATATCGACTTCCATTGTCCTTTCTCCTGTGGATGAGTCCACTCCCAAATTCGAAGAGGTCGACCTGCATTGTCCTTTCTCCGTGTAGATGACCTCATCTCAGATTTATTTGAATCATGATGAACACAGGGAACCTAGATGTGTAGGGTGTGAATCAACCCGCTACGCTCCCGACCTCGTTTACTTCGAGTGAAAGATGGGTGCTTTGTTACAAGGCCCATTGCAAGAGGAAGTGGGAGAGATCTGGATCATATCCCTTCAATCCTATAAATACTCCCCCCGCCTGCTTCACTTGAAAGCACGGAGTTGTGGAGACTGGTTAGAAGAGTGAAAAGTCGACAGGAGGGAGTAAGAGTTTCTCATTCTCTGAGATGGAGGGAGAGTCCAGTTTCAGGGTGGAGGGCGAGTCTTCCCGCTCCTCGAAGAGGAGCAGATCCAGTGGTAGTTCCAGGAGACTCTCCGATGTTGAAAGGCCACTCAGTGAGAGGACCCAATCGGAGCTTGTAAATGAGCCAATTCTTCCCCATATTTCTTCATGATCCCTTTCTTCCTTTCTCATTCTCTTTCTATTTTATTTCAATGATGCACTCGCTTCTCACTTCCTGTGTAATCCACAGAGTATGACGAGGTCACACATCTCATGGGAGTTAGTGGTGGCCGCCTATCGAGGCTTGCCTGACTTCCAGAAAGCTCGATTAGATGCGATGGGGTTTGGTGCATTCCTCCGGATCGAACCCATTAAGCTCGACCTCGCCCTCATCCAAGCATTGCGCGAGAGATGGGACCCAGAGAGTCGTGCCTTCTTGATGCCCTTGGGGCACATGGTGCCCAGTCTCGAAGATGTGGCCCGAATCACCGGCCTTAGAGTGGATGGTGAGGCGGTGACCGGGGTCACCTACCCCGATTATCGTGAAGTGGCTCAGAAGCTTCTTGGTCTGGAATTAAAGGACCAAAAGAATAGGTCAATAGCCAAGGCATCTATCATGGAGGCACTGGGGCTCACTGACACTCGTCACCGTGATAACGAGTCCTTGGAGGAGTTCATGGAGAGAGCGGAAAGAGGGTCCCGCGCTGTGTACTGCATGGATGCCAGTAGCTGGGAGAGATCAAACATGGACTTGAGGATATTCCTCCTCTTCCTACTGGGAAAATTACTGCTGGGTTCCAAAGGAGACGACATCCATTGTCGTTTCCTAGAATTTTTGGTGGACCTAGAGAGGGTAGGGCAATATGCCTGGGGAGCCGCCGTGCTGGCGCATCTGTTCGCAAGTCTGTCCCAAGGGACAGATCGAGAGGTGACTGTGAGTGGCTTCATACCATTTCTCCAGGTAACTATTTGTTTATTTATTTATGCAACTAATCTATTTCATGAAATACTGATGACATGTGACGACACAGGTATGGAGTTATTACTACATCCCAATGGGGCGAGCTCGACAGTGGCGTGTGGCTGTGGCACCACTAGCTCGGCGGTGGCAACCCATTATGAGCACAACCTCTCTATCTTACCAGCTGATGGTATTAAGGCGTGAGCTGCAAGAGTTCCCCGCAGAGATGGTAGGACTCCATTTTTTTTGTCTCTTCTTTTGTCTCTCTTTTTTTTTGTTCTTTTGAGTGATTAAGGAGATACACACATGCCAACGCAGGTGATCTGGAGGCCTTACTCGGGCTTGGTCGATGTCGACCAACCGTGGGTCATCGCAGGTCGCCCTCGATTTGGTCGGGACCTTTGGGTCCACTGCCTGAATGAAATCGAGCCACTCCGGCTACGATTGGTCATGAGGACTCTAGGGCTTGCCCAGGAATGGGTAGATATGACCGCACCACCCCGTGTCGGGAGGAAAACACGTGGGCCGGTAACCTGTGTCGACTGGCGGGTGCGCTTCCCCGAACAATATGAAGATTGGCAGCGGGGTGGCACGCTCGTGGAGTCGCACGCCCGGGATAGTGAAGATTATCTACGTCTCTATAGGGCGATGTATGCAGAGCGACTCCATCCTGAGGGACTTGTGGAGGTATATCTCCCTCCTCACTTTTTGATCATTTTTTTTATTTTTTTTATCATTTTTCTAAATGTAATGCTGACTCTATGACATGGGTTTAGGATGCCCGTGATACCATGATAGCGAACTTGCGGGCTCGATTGGCGGACACGGAGGGAGAGTTGGGTGACACCCGTGAGGCCTTACATGTCTCGGTGAGTATGTATGCAAATGCATATTCCTAATTATACCCCTATGTTTTGGTGTTTAGCCACTCACTATCACTTCTTGTCATCATAGCGCGCTCGGCTCGACGCAACCCTACCAGCAGTAGGGGCAGAGGGTGCCTCTTCCAGTCTATGGATTCCTTCGTCGGAACTAGATTCGCTCCATGAGCAGCTTGCCCGTGTAACACAGCGCGCCGCGGAGGCAGAGGGAATGCTTTCTGTGCAGGTGAAGGTTCCTCTTATCCGAGCTTCTCTGTTTATGTCTCATCACACCCCTGAAATGACGGATATGGCAGGCCGAAGAGATGCAAGAGATGTTTGCTCATGCATCACAAGGGAAGGCCAGGATAGCGGAGCTGGAGGAGGAATTGCAACGTCGCTCAGATGACAATTTTTCTCGGGACGCCATGGAGCTGAGGATCACCCTTCAGCTAGAAAGGGATGACAGAGAGAGAGAACGTGCTGAGAGGGAAAAGGACAGGGAAAGAGAGAAGGCCAAAAGATCAGTCGAGAAAGAGGAGAGGAGGGCCCTGGAGGCCCAATTATTTGAATTGAGGACCAGTCTCGGCCTCGCTGAGCAGTGGCTGAAGGACGGCGAGGAACGCTACCGAAGAGCACGAGAGCGTGACTTTCGTGTTAGTAGCTTCTTTGCTGCTCCCGCAGATCGACATCGGGGAGTGGAGATAGAAAGAGGACCCCAAAGCGGTAGAAGTACCGCTTTTCATGGTTGGATAGCACCTTCTAGAGTTTCTCGTCCAGAAAGCGGCGAGACGAGTAATGTAGAGAAGGAGGGTGGGAGCTAATGTAGGCTCTCTCTTGTTGTTTGTTTTTGTTGAGTGGGAGTGGAATAAAATGTTTTGTGCTTGGTTCTCTGCTTCTTTCTGATCTCCCGAATCCCTGTACACATCTAAGCAAACAAGTTAGCATTTCTGCTCTGACTTGCCCCTTGCTCAATAAACAGACGTGATTTTGAGTTATTCTTGATAACGAGTCAAGGGGCAAGCCTTTATTAACAAAGGCAATGATAAAAAAAAGGATGATGAATGCGACAGACAAGCACACGGATGCAAACGAGAATTTAAAATGAATGGTGCATACAAAGGCGATCATGCGAAGATGTGATTTTTGTTTTGTTTTTGTAGGTGTATTCATTTTTTTGTATTTTGTTGTTTGTTTATTTTTTTTGGTCTTTTATATTTCCATTTTTTTTGTGCATGTACATTTTTTGCTTCTTCTTTTTTTTTGGATTTTGGATTTGTTATTTTTATTTGTTTTTGGTTTGTTTATTATTTTTTTTGTTTTTGCTAATGCATGATGACCACTTGATATAACATCTAACCTGCATGAGAACGAGGGCTTCTTGCTAACCTCCCAGGCATCCTAAGTGCACGTCTAAGTTGATTTGGGCCTCTAGACTCCTCGAATGATAATCCCGCCGGCTAAGACTTACCCTGATGACAATACCGTCATGCCATGCTTAGGCTCCCAGTTGCTTCCGACCACAGGGATTCACCCAAAAAGTGTTCAAGGTAAATGATTTGCCCGACCCGGGTCTATTTCCTCACAACTCTAGACGATATGTAATGGAACACCCTGGAACCCAAATGACCAACCGCGCGACGCTGACCCAGAATCAGACGCCGTCGCACCCATAGGTGACGCGCTTGCATTGGTCTAAGCCCGAGGTTAGACTTAGAAGACATTAAGATGGTAGATAAGGGTCCTGACCGGCCAGAAACACGGAGACTCTGACAATGACTTCTGCTTTCCAAGATGGACAACCATACGTTTGTGTCGAAAGGTGGTTGCAGACTTTGGTGAGTTTCACCCTTCAGGAACTCCATTGAGCCTTTATCTTCAGGGGAAGAAGGAAGAGTATTAGGGGCAAACCTCCTGAGAGGACCGGCCAAACCGTTAACCTGGCGAGCCAGTAGGGGCACACTTAACTCTCCCTTTCGGACAACTTCAGACCAAATCTCGAGTATTTACATCTCATGGCCCCTCTTGTATAGAATTTGACTTTCAGTCAAAGGGGTTTCATTTGTGGGATCAAGCACGGTTACGACCAGGCTTTTCACTTGACTTTGATTTTGTTCTTCTTTTCTGATTTTTCTTGACAAATTTTTGCGAGGGACATAGTATCTTGACATTATGGAATCCCTCTTGGATGCCTGCGGGGACACTGCCCTCTTCTCGTGCTCTGACCCATGCTCGAAGAATTGGGCCCTACTCTTGCCCTAGGGGTTGTGTTCGTGTTTTCCATGCTCAGCGTTTTAAGGGCGCCGGCTGTCTCATTCGGTCGAAGAGAGAGAGAATAAAGATTTAAGCCTTCCGGAGACCTTCTGGGTGAGGCCTCACCATGAGCGATGCTACCGATCTTTCATAGAACACATGTGTACATGTATGTTGCCCCTTTTGAGGGGGGCATAAGCCGAACTAGTCGGACAGGGATCCCCACGGTTCTGGCAAACCAAGACCCGGAACCTACCAAGTCTTAATAAGCCCTATCCCAACACGGAGGTTGAATGCAATGACTTAACTATATGGTGATCTCCGGGCATTAGCAATTTTGAATTTTCTATTTTTTTTCTTCTTTTCATTTTCTTCTATTTTTTGTCTTTTGTTGTTGTATATATACATATTTTTGTTATTTTCATTGTTTTCTATTTTTTTGTCATTTCATCATTTTTTGACACTATGTATACCTATCTAAGGCAAGGATGGCAAACTCGGTTTCGGTCTCGGTTTCGCCCGGGTCCGAAACCGAGTTGACTCGGTTTCGGTTTCGGTTTTGGCCGAAACCGGCCGAAACCCATATAAAAGGTCAAAAAAATTAAATTAATTCTAAAAAATATGATAAAAAATCATAAAAAATATTAATAATCACTTAAAATCACAAAAATCATTACACATGCATTTGACTGAATAAGTTAGTGCAATAACTTTGAAGTAGACAACTACAAAAATTGAACTTCAAACATTGAACATGTGAAAGTTAAAGTAATATTCCATTGTACATTAATACAAGCAGTACAAAATTAGACAAAATAGATAAAATAATTGTTACAAAAATTCATTGATTCTTACCTAATATGGATAATAATTATTAGAAGAACCTTCTCCCTCATCGTCTGGCCCTTGATGTTGATACCCATAACCATGTTGCATGTATGGTCTATATTCACTATAACCAAACAATGAGGTAGCCAAGTCCTGCATCCCTCTTTGGATCCCTCTTGGAGTGTTTGGTTGGCTTGAGCCGAATCCAGTATCAGCATAAGAATCTTGAGGAAGAGAAGAGGAACTGGCCGGATGGAAGTTGAATGATGGTTCATAACCCCACGACCGATAAATCGCTGCCTCCTGTTGGCCACCTCCATAACCTGATGGATGCCCATATTGACTCTGTGACTCATGTCCTCCCTCACCCTGACTGTATCCTCTGCCTGTGTCTGCGTGGAAGGAGGAAGGACCACCAGCATCCTCACCGCCAGTAGTAGCACCTGTAGCACCTGGCACATACGAAAATATATAATTTATCTCCTACCAAAACCTTTTCTGATTCGAACTGATAATAAGAATTTAAGTTACTTTCCAAAATAAAAAATCAAAGGATCACGAAACCTGCAGTCTCCAGTCGCCTTTTGGCATTTGGGGATGCTTTTTCCTGTGCCGGTGTGCTTTCTTCTTGCACCCTTGACATGAATCCTGTTCCCCTTGGCGTGTGCCTCAAATAAATCTGCTTTAACGGTTCAATTGTCGGGTCCTCTCGAGCAGCAATATTTGTTCTCTCAGTTTGCCCATGCACTGATGTACTTCTTCTTAAGGATGTAGGTGCCTTGCCCATTCTAGGAGTGACTGGCCTGCTATCTGAGTCGGAGTGTCTAGCTGGCTGAAAATCATGTTGCTCCTCAGTGTCCTCAACAACCCTAGACATGTGGGCATGAGTATCTCTGGCCCTCTTTGATTTTCTTCTTAATTCGGGATCCCTTTGCTCATCTTCATCTAGTATGCCCTCTGCCCATCTTCTATCATCATCATCAAAAACGGGCTCATCAACCTGCTCTCGTGTCTCCACCCAAGACTGCAACGGATTCTCATCATCAAATAAGGCATCCACATCAATTTCTGCGGCGGCATCCCCGGCGGCGCGTTTGTCTCGCAGCTGTTGTCTCAACCTCATATTCTTTATTCTCAACCTCATATTGTAGTGGCAGCACACTAATTTCTCTAACCGTTCAGCCTTTAGCCGATTGCGAACCTTTGAGTGTATAAGGCTAAACGTGCTCCAATTTCTTTCACATTGACTTGCTGATGTTGTTTGACTGAGCACCCTAATTGCAATGAAAGCCAATGCATTGCTACCCATATCTCGGTTGTTAACCATTATCCACCAGTCAGTTGTTCCACCAACCATAAAAAAATGCATTTTAGTTGTAGAAATATATATTCATCAGGTTAAGAAATCCAAAAAATAAAATATACCTGGGCTCACTCTTCCCACAGCGTATTGCAATTGGGAGTCAGCATATGTCTCAGTCCTCATTCTGTAATGGTTCATCTACAAACATAAAGTAATAGATTAACATAACTACTTAAATAAATTCTATACATGTTATTGACAGTATCAAATAAAGGCGAACCTCCACTTCGGCCTCTAGTCTCTTTTCTGGATTCCTCGATAAACGACCAATGACTTTTAAGGTCCCTTGAAGCACCTCGCCATCAACATGTGCATCGGCACCGTACATAAATCGAGGGTTGAAGAAATAACCTGCATTTGTGTATAATTAACTAAATGAAATTTATAAAATAACATAAAGGCATTACCCCAATTTCAGTACAATTAATCACTCACCAGCTGCATCCAAGTCATGGTGTAATGTGTTGTCCCATCTCTGGTCAATAATTTTCCACCATTTTGCATAATGTCTGGGAAGGGAATGCTGCAACTCCAATTTGGTACGGTCCATGGCCTCGTATAGATAGCCCATATCATTCTTCTCATCGCCATCCACCATTCTTAGGGCCTTCACGAGAGGTGTGACTACTTTCAAGTACCGTGACACTCTGTCCCAGAATTTGTTGTCGTCCACGACGTGGCAGACATCCAGATAATCCATCTGTGCATCAACATTGCCCTTGTCGATGTATTCCCGCAGGACATTGTGGTACATGAAAGCTTTCAGCTCATTCTTATACCTGTGCAGATAAATGAAAATTGAAGCTGCATCAACTGCTACATATCAGTAAGGATAAAGTATCAAGAATTGTGATCAATCTTATACCTGTGCAAAGACTCCAAAGAAATAAAATTGGAAGCAAATCTGGTTGGGCCTGCACGGATGATATCTCGCCCTCCACTGGCATGCGCCCTGAACATATTTAGTATCCTAGGATGGCCATAGATATACTGTGTGACTTTTTGTGCCTTGTCAATTGTCTTCTTCACATGCTTTTCCTTCCCTATGTCTTCAAGCATCAGATCAAGACAATGTGCTGCACATGGGAGCCAATATAAATGACTACGCTTTTGCATCAATTTCTTCCCTGCAGCCTTGTAACTGGCTTCATTATCAGTCACCACCTGCACAACATTCTCCTCTCCAATTTGTTCTACCATGCCATCCATCAAATGAAACAAATAATTTGCATTCTTTTCATAATCTGATGCATCAACTGATTTTCTCTCCACCCATATATGCTTGAAGCTTTCAACCCAATCATGGAGCTCCTCAACCTCTCCCTCAAGGCCACGCCCGTATATGTCTCGACGTGAGGGGGCTTGCAAGCCAGGGCTAGCATCTGCTATGGCATCTATCATAGGTTGGAAGTATTCACTTGAAGCTGCATGTGCAGGGACACCTGCATGAAAAAACCATTTGCAAATAGATTTAAATGCATGCCCTGCAACTTCTGCTGATTTTTTGACCCCTCTCATTGCTTGCTTGATTTTAGGTTGTGTAGCTTGGGGCCTTCTGTGCAGATAGC
The DNA here is from genome assembly GCA_022559845.1 of Amorphophallus konjac. NCBI lineage: Eukaryota > Viridiplantae > Streptophyta > Magnoliopsida > Alismatales > Araceae > Amorphophallus > Amorphophallus konjac. The sequence continues at coordinate 269,108,267 of CM040128.1, forward strand.
TGTCCATGGGACCTGTTCCCTGCGTATGTGGGGCAACACCAACTTCAGGACGTCGTGCAGCTGTACTGTCATAGGTCCCTGAACCCATGGGCACCTTCCCTTTCCTTCGAGCGGCTTGTTCACGCTCCCTTGCTTCAGTCAGCTCTGGATCAGAATCCTCAGTGCCTTCCTCATCATCATCCCTTCTAACCCTTCTGCCAGAAATCTCCTCAGCAATTTCAGCCTCATCCTCAGCCCTTTGTTGCACCCTCTCCCTTTTCCCCAGAAGGCATTGGCGCATCTCTTCTCGCACCTCTCGGGGACAGTTGTCACATTGTCTGACCTCTCCTCTTACCCATGCCAAATGTTATTTTCCTCTGGTAATTCCGCCATACATTTTCTTACTACAGTAATTGCATTTCACCTTTCTTCTCTTAGCATCTATTAAAGACATGTGGGCCCACCCCGGATCCTCCTGCTCTTGCTGCTCCTGTGTTTGCTGACGTCTAGGCATGATGCTGCATTAAGACAGTGACACACAAAAAGGTATAAGTACAATTAAAAACTTAACCCTTAATTAGCAAGTAACCCTTAATCACCCTTGCAAAAAATCAATTACCAGTATGATCCCACCCCAAAATCTTCAATGTAGTTTAATTGAGCTTCAATTTAGCCTAAGCAAACCGACTTAGACAAAAGCCCCAAATTTTATATACTAATTAACCGTTAATTATCATTTACCCCTTAATCACCTTTTGAAAAAATCAATTGGCAGCATGATCCCACCCCAAAATCTTCAATGAAGCTTAATTGAACTTCAATTTAGCCTAAGCAAACCGATTTAGACAAAAGTCCCAATTTTTATGAACTAATTAACCCTTAATTAGCAATTAACCCTTAATCACCCTTCGAATTAATTAACTACCAGCATGCTCCCGCTTCAAATTAGTCAATGAAACTTAATTGCGCCCTAATTGACCCTTACTAAACCTAATTAAAGAAAAGCCCCAAATATAAACTTCTAATTAGGGTTTAATTAGAAGTGTTAAAAATCTAATTATGGTTTTAAATTAACCTACAATACAACATTTAACCTACAACAAAAAAAATTCAACAACTCAACCAAAAAAACACAAAACATAAAAAACCCTAAATTCACCTTCACAAAATTTACCTCCGCAGTAGCAGTCGGACGGTCGATGTGGAGTGTGGACAGCCCCCTGCCCCCTAAAGGCCTAAACAAGCACAGCAGCAGCAGCCGGCAGCGCACAGCAGCTCCACACTCCACAGGGCAGTGGGCACAGGCCGCACCTAGCACAGCAGCCTGGCAGGGGAGGCAGCAACAGCTCCACAGGTCCCTGCCTGGCAGCAGCAGCAACAGCCAGCAGCTTCAGCAGGCAGGGAGGCAGCAGCAGCACCGCAGCAGCTTGGTGCCTTGGTCGCACGGGCCGCAGCCGCAGCAGGCAGGAGGCAGCAGCTGCAGGCTGCAGCACAGCAGCAGCCGCAGCAGTGCAGCACGGCAGCAGCAGCAGAGCGGCGGCAGCAGCAGCACCCGGCAGCAGCACAGCACGGCGGGGGGGAGGGTTTCGGCCGAAACCGCTGCAGCAGCGGCGGAACTTCTGCGGAAGTGGGGTTTCGGGAGGGAGGCGACAGGAATATCACAAGTTTCGGCCGAAACTAACAGGTTTCGGGCCGAAACCGACCGGGCTCGGGCGAAACCAGTATCGGTTTCGCCCGAAACCGATATCTCACTTACGTTTCGGGTTGCTACAGTTATTAGGCCCGTTTTCGTATCGGTTATGGCCGAAACCGATACGTTTCGGCCGAAACCGCCAACCATGATCTAAGGGTAGTATTTCTTAAGATAAAGCCCATTCCAAGGGTGGGATAACTCGATCCCCTCAGCATTGACTAGCCTATAGGCGTTGCCAGGATGCACAGCCTGAATCACGTACGGTCCTTCCCAATTGGGTTGGAGTTTAGAACGCGGGCCACCAGGTTTTACAAATATTCTTTTCACAACCATTTCACCGACTTGAAATTTCCTTTCAATGACATTCTTTTGATAAAAACGTGAGTCTGTTTTGATATACACGTGCATGCTCGGCAGCGGCCAGCCGTTTCTCATCTAAGAGTTCTAATTGGGCAAGGAGTGAATCACGACGTTCGTCGAGGGGGAGATCCTTATCCAATTGTACTCTCAGAGAGGGTACCAGAATTTCGTACGGAACTACCGCCTCCATCCCATAAGTAAGGGCGAACGGAGTTTGCCCGGTGGGGGTACGGATTGAGGTGCGATTGGCCCATAGAGCTTCAATCAGCTTTTCTGACCAATCCGAGAACTTGTTTGACTCACAGGTCTTTTTTATGATTTTAATCAGTGTTTTATTAGTGGCCTCTGCTTGTCCATTACCTTGTGGATAATAAGGTGATGAATGATGCAATGCAATTTTATACCTTTTGCAGAGGTCCTGAAGGTCCTGAGAAATGAATTGCGGTCCATTGTCGGTGATGATCGTGCTTGGAATGCCGAACATGGCGATGATGTTCTTCATGATGAATTTGCAGACTGTTGATGCTTTAACCTCCACGTAAGCTTCGGCTTCGGCCCATTTGGTAAAGTACTCCGTTGCGGTAAGGATGAATGATTTTTGCTTAGTGAGGGAGTAAGGATTACCGAGAGGACCAATGACATCGAAAGCCCACATGGAGAAAGGCCATGGGGAGGATACTGGATGAAGTGAAGAAGATGGGGAATGAATTTTATCGGCGTGAAGTTGACACTTGACACACCTGCGGACATAGACGGCACAATCTTCTTCCATGGTAGGCCAGTAAAAGTCTTGCCGAAGGATTTTCTTGACAAGTATTTGGCTATTCACATGGCCACCGCACACACCTGAGTGTGCTTCCTCTACACATTTCCAGGACTCCTCTTCGTCGAGACATCTTAGAAGAACTCCAGTAAGACTTCTCTTGTATAGCACTTCTCCGACCAGCACGTATCTCTGTGCCACCCTCCTTATGGCTTTTCTATCTTCCGATGTGGCTTCTTCAGGGTAGGATTGATCTTTGCAATACCTGGCAATTTCGTAAAACCATGGCTTCTCCTCATCAGCCAATTCTTCTTCTAATTCTGTCAACATAATTTCCCTCTTCTCAAGGATTTCTTCCTGTAGGGCCTTTCTTGCTATCCTGTCCTTGATATTTACGTATGAAGCGTCATCGATTGCAGGGGCGTGACGCTTGTAGACGTGAATGGTATCAAACCATCTTCCTAGAGGGAACCTTAGAGATGATGCCAATGAGGCGAGGGCATCGGCCAGAATGTTCTGATGACGAGGGACATGGACAAAGATCAATTTGGCAAACAATTTGGCAAAGGCAGCAGTGAGTTCTTGGTATGGCTTGAGCTTGGGATCGCGAGTGCGATATTTGGTGAGCACCTGGCGAAGAATGAGTTGACTATCACCTACGACTCGCAATTCAGTGATGCGAAAGGAATGAGCGAGTTCTAGGCCAGCTAGAAGAGCTTCATATTCAGCTATATTGTTGGTAACGGGGAATTTGAGCTGATATGTCAGTGGGAATGTAAGGCCTTTAGGCGACAGGAGGGCAATGCCGATCCCTTTCCCTTGGGAATTCAGAGCTCCATCAAAATATAACGTCCACATGCAATCATCTGATTGGTTGATGGACATTAGTTCCTCATCTGGAAATTCTGATTGGACAGGATCGAATCTGGGAAGAGGATGGTGAGCGAGATGCTCGGCTATAGCATACCCTTTAATCGCCTTTTGCTGGACGTAGACGATGTCAAACTGAGAGAGAAAACTTTGCCAGCGTGCTAATCTATCCGTAAGGACAGATTTTTCTAGAAGGAACTTGATAGGGTTCATTCGGGCAATCAGATGGACTTCATGAGCTAGAAAGTAATGTTTCAACTTCTGCACTACCCAGACAAGGGCGGCACAAGTTTTCTCCATAGCCGTGTACTTCTGCTCACAGGGGTTGAGGATTTTGGACAAGTAATAGGTCGCCCTTTCCTTGCCCGCTTGATCGGCTTGTGCTAGGACAACTCCCACGGAGTCGTCTAGGACTGAGACATAAAGGATTAAAGGTCTGCCTGGCGTGGGTGGAATTAGAACGGGTGAATTGGCCAGATACTCTTTCAATCCTTCAAAAGTTTTTTGGCATTTAGAATTCCAAAGGAATTCTACTCCTGACTTAGTTAACTCGTAGAAAGGTTTGCACCTTTGTGAGTGCTGTGACACAAATCGACGAATGAATTGCAACCTTCCAATTAATCCTCGAACTTCTCTCAGATTTCTCGGAGGTGGCATCTCCCTGATTGCTTTAGCTTTGTTGGGATCTATTTCAATACCCCTCTTACTCACAATGAAACCAAGTAATTTGCCTGACGAAACACCAAATACGCACTTTTTTGGATTCATTTTCAAATTGAACTCTCTTGATCTTTGCAGCACCTTGGTTAAAACCTTCGGGTGTTCCGCCCTAGTCCTAGATTTGACCAATAAATCATCCACGTACACCTCTAAATATACATGCATCATGTCATGGAATATTGCCATCATAGCTCATTGATAAGTAGCTCCAGCATTCTTCAAACCAAACGGCATGACCAAATAGCAGTAAGTTCCCCAAGGTGTGGTGAATGATATTTTCTCCTGATCCTCTTCCGCCAAACGGATCTGATTATACCCCGAAAATCCATCCATAAACGAGAGAGTTTCATAACCTGCCGTATTATCAACCAACACGTCAATGTGAGACAAGGGGAAATCATCTTTTGGACACGCGCGGTTAAGGTCCCGAAAGTCGATACAGATTCTCACATTTCCATCCTTTTTCATGACCGGGACAATGTTTGCCACCCATTGAGGATATAGGACGACTCTAATAAACCTGGCTTTGTGGAGCTTGTCGACCTCTTCCTTCATTTTTAAAGCCATTTGGGGGTGGAAACGTCTTAACCTTTGCTTTACCGAGACGGACCCTGGTTTTAACGTTAGGCGATGTTCGACCAGGGTGGAATCCAATCCCGGCATATCCTCGTAGCTCCATGCGAACGTGTCCCTGTACTCCTTTAGAACCTTGATCAATTCCTCCTCTTCAGATGTCGGCAAATTATCGCTTATGAGGATGATCCTAGGGTCTTCCTCGGTCCCCAGATTGATCTCTTTGGTGGGTTCTTCTATAGCGGCTGATGGTTCGTCAAACCTCCTTATTCCGCTAGCATATGCGTCAGCCGCGCCCTCATATTCTTCGTCCCCTTCTTCAATAGGATACTCTTCATCTGTGAGCTCATAAACTCCGTATCCCTCATCAATTGTGCAATCCTCTTCACATTCTAACTCCGGCAGATGGATGGGATTTTCTAGCAATTGAGGAATGGCTAGAAAGGCTTGACACCTATTGGCTAGATCTAGAAGGAATCGACGAGGAATTTCCCTGCCCTTGGATTTTCTTCTAGGTACTACCCTTGACTCGCTATTCCTAACCTGACTGACTTGTTCTACAGACGAAGAAGAAGTTGAAGAATGTACAGGAAGAGACCCCTCGATAGAGGGGTAAAGAAGGTCGCTCAAGGGACCTTGAATGAGTGGCCCGTAAGTCGGGGCACACTCGTGAGAGAGGTAGGAGGTCTCCTCAAAGGAGATGCACTGTTGAGGAGTTTGAAAATCGACGTTTTTTTTTCATTTTCATTTTCAATTACAAAACAATTGAAAGAAATTAGAGAATGGGAGGAGGGAACTATAGCTAGGGGGTTACATGGCTCATTGAGCAGCTCATGGTTGAAGATTTGGCATGGGCTGAGAAATCCACGCAAGAATGTGAGTAGAGAAGGGGACCTGGGAATATCATCAGATAAACGTCGGGTCCAAGAAAGAGTCAGCAGCAACGGCTGAGGAGAATGATCAGAGAGAATGACGGAAAGTGATCCGTCAGTGGCAACTTCCTCTTGGCGAGGAAAACTTGGAATTTCGGCAATGTCAACGACATCTTTTGGTACCTCGGAGATCAAAAGTGGTCCCTCTAAGTCTGGAGGCGAGAACATCTGTTGTAGTGCCATAGAAATATCCTGTATATCAAACCACTTGTTCCACTCACAATCCGGGTAACCGTGTTTCCCCTTCTTTGCATCTCTCGAGCAACTTTTAGCTAAGTAGGCAATTTGCAATTTCCCATGTGATTGTCGCGGGTAATCCCCCAACTGTATAACCGGACCCTTTCTGAAATGAGAGTACAAGGTCCATGTAAGAGGTCCCTCATATGCTTCAAGTGGCCCTTCAAAGCCTAGGCCGGCTCTAAGGGTTAACTTTGTCTTCTTTGGCAACTTCAGTCTCCCTTGTAATTGTGCCCCCAAACCTTTGCCCTGTTGGTAGCCAATGTTTCTCATGATCTCCCATCCCTTAGCATGGGAAGGGTGACGTGACTTCGGGGTTGGAAGTGGCTTTTGTGTAAAATGGGTGCGACGAGGGTCGCACATATCTAGCAGTGAAAGAATTGGCCGGTGAGTTGGCCAAACAGAAGGCAATGAGGTATTAATAGCGTCCACTGTAGAAAAGATGGGCATGCTATTTACCTTGATAATCCAAGCCTTGTACGGAAACTTCAAGCATTGATGATTGGTGGAAGGCACCGCATTCATAACCTCAATGTAAGGGCGGCCCAGTATGGCCTTGAATGTGGGATCCATATCAAGGATATGGAATTCCGTGAAGACTGATGCAGGGCCCAATTCTACATTCAAGATGACCATCCCCATTGGCGGCTTTTTGCTATTATCATAGGCCGTAACCGTGATTGATGAAGGCCTTATCTGTTCCGTGTCAACCCCACATGATTGGAGGGTGATCATAGAGATCACATTTATAGACGCACCAGTGTCCACCAAACATGGGTCTACAGGCACCCCATTGATCTTGACTGTAATACACAAAGCATATTTTCGAGCCTCCTTGGGGGCAAGCTCATGGTGGTGAAATATAATAGCCGGTTGTGTATCAGTTGGCGTCAATACTGACGAGATTTTCTCCACTGGGAGATCCTCATTTACCATAACCCTCTGAAGATACTCCATCAAGGCGTCTTGATGGGTTTTCGACCTCTTGATTAGCTCGAGAATGGAGATCCGAGCTGGTGTTTTATCCAAGTGTTTCAACATGTCATATTGTGTCCCGGGGATAGACTTCTCTGGCTGTTCTTCGGTGTCTTTCTCCGGCTGAGATTGCTCGGGGACCTGACTGTTTTGGGGAAAAATCCGATAGAACATCCTTCCACTACGGAGCACCATGACTTGTGGTTTTGGCGGCACCTTTATAGAGTTAGATATGGGGTTTAGCAAGGGTTCGAGGGGTAGTGGTGGAGGAACAATTGATGAAGCAGGGGCAATAATAGGTGTAGGGGTTCTGATGAGTGGTTTGTTAGGTGGAGGCATGGTGGGAGTGGGTGAAGCCTCAGATGGACGGCGAATGATAAGGGGTTTAAAAGGTGGAGGCATAGTAGAGGTTGATGGTGTCCCGGATGGGTGATGAATAATGAGGGGTTTCGAGGGTAAAGGGGTTGTGGTGGAGGTAGATGGTGCCTCGGAAGGGTGTTGGACAATAATGAGTTTGTTTAGTGGAGGCGGAATGAAGGGGGATGATGAAGTGGAGGCGTGAGAGATAATGAGAGGTTTTGGTGGTAACGGTGTTATGGTGGAGGTGGAGGACACCTCGGAAGGGTGTTGGGCAATGGGGGGTTTGTTTAGTGGAGGCGGAATGAAGGTGGATGATGAAGTGGAGGCGTGAGAGATAATGAGAGATTTTGGTGGTAACGGTGTTATGGTGGAGGTGGAGGGCACCTCGGAAGGGTGTTGGGCAATGAGGGGTTTGTTTAGTGGAGGCGGAATGAAGGTGGATGATGAAGTGGAGGCGTGAGAAATGATGAGAGGCTTTGAGGGTAATGGTGTTATGGTGAAAGTGGAGGGTGTTTGCTGGAGACTCGAAGGGAGGTCATTAGTAGCGACGCGGATGAGAGGACGTGATGTCAGTGGAAATGAGTAAGGTATTACTGCGGGTTGTGCTACGGGTGGAGGATAGACAGGTGCGGGACGAATAAGGCGTGGGGATTGGATAGGAACGTGATTGGTGACAAGGACAGAGCCGCTTTCCGTATGCCAATCCTGCCCTCTTCCAACCTCCAGGAAGGAAGAGATGGGGTTGACTTGGTGGTTAGGTTGTTGGTGCGCCGGTAACGGATTCTGGAGGATGCCCATATTTGGCTGTTGTTATGGTGCCTGCTGAGGCTGCTGTTGCTGTTGTTGTTGTTGTCTAAGAGGAGGTCTCCTGGCCTTCATCATGGTGATGCATCGCCTCATTTCATCCCAATCTATTTGATGTTCATCGTTCATATCATAGATATAATCTCTGAAATGAAAACAGTTTTCCACTGTATGACCCGGCTGTCTATGGAAGACACAATATCTGGAAGTGTCGACGTTCGTGGGCCATATGGCTTTTTCCTTGGGCAAGGTGAGGAAATTAGCAGCCATGAGAGCATTAAAGATGTCCGGCAATGACTCCGGCAAAGGTGGGTAATGAGCTCTCCTAGGGCCGATCGGCCTTCTCTGTTGTTGGAGGCCATAATCCCCGGGTGGTGGAACCTGATTATATTGAGGAGGTCGCTGTTGTTGTTGTTGAAGATGGAGGGGTTGAGGCATATTGTTTTGGAAGAGATTGTTTTGTGGGGGAGGACGATAGGGTTGCTGACCTTGTTGCTCCTGATGAAAGGGGAATTGTGGGGGTTGTGGGGGCCTAGGATTGGCTTGCTGGTTGGGATAGCCAACCGCGCCCACTTGTTCATTTGTTACAACCCCTTCTGTTACCCCACCTTGGGCAGCCGTGCCCGGCTTCCTAAACACCTTTGGCTTTGGTGGCTCGAACATATGCATGAGGGGAGAATCTTTCAGCTGTGTTTGGATATATCGAGCTCTCTCATACAGTTCCTCCATAGTGGTGAGTTTGTTCATTGCCAGGACGTGTCTAAATTGTGGAGTGGCATTAGACACGACCATCTTTACTTGCTCCGATTCTGAAATGGGGTCTCTCACTTTCTCTGCCAAGGATCTCCATCGATCGGCAAATTGGGTGAAATCTTCGTCCGGCTTCATTTTTTCAGCCACTAGGTCGGTAATAGAGAAGGAGGGACCGATCCTATCCCGATATTTCTGTGTGAATTTCCGTTGCACTACGTCGAAGTTCTCAGCCTCACTCGGTTCTAGGGAATAGAACCATTCTAAGGCGGGACCATCCAATGATCTCCTGAAGAGGTATGCCAAGGATCTTTGATCGTTCTGCCAAAACGAGGACTCATACATAAAGTCCTTCAGATGAATGAGGGGGTTGCCTGTGCCGGTGTACCGTCGATACGTTGGCATTTCAGAAGGAGGGAGATGGAATACTAGAAGGATTGGTAAAGAGATCTCAGGCGCGGATTTGACATCCACGATCTTTTTGAAATCTCGGAATTGTTCATCCATCTTGTTCATCCTATGAAGGAGAGATTGAGTGACCTCATTGTAAGGAGCAGGTTGTGGTGGCCACTGAGGCCTCGCAGAAGCCTGAGAAGGGAATTCCGGATGAGAGAGACGTTGTGACATATCAGCAAATGGAACTGACTGAAATGTCGTATGAGGAATTGGTGGAACTTGAGATTGGGGAGGTAATTGGAAAGGGGGAGGTTGCAGGTGTGGCATATCAGTAAATGGAACTGACTGAAATGTTGGATGAAGAATTGGTGGAACTTGAGACTGGGGAGGTAATTGGAAAGAGGGAGGCTGCAAACTTGTCTGCACAAGAGGGAATGAGGGAGGGATTGCCTGTGCGGGCTCTTGAATAGAGAGAGCAACGGGTGTTGGATTTTGAGGAGTAGGATCAACAGATTTCCCTTTTAAGACGGCCTGAAAGGCTCGGATCTGATCGGAATTGAGCTGTGTGTTCGCGAGAACACCTAGCAAGGAGGAAAATCTTGTGGCGGGGATGCTTCCCCGACGGCGGCTCGCACCTCATATGAGGGCTCACGGAGGAACCTGCGTCCTCAGCAGGGACATGTGTCCCCTGGTGACTCGGGGTCGGATTCTGACCGTTCCCGGACATTTCTTGATCTTTTTCGGAACGTGAGATTTTGCCGGAACGCAATATCATGCACACTCAAACCAAGAACAAAGATTAACAAACAAGTTGATGTTTAACGCCTTTTTGTGTTTTCTTTTTGTTTTCCCTTTTTTTTCTTTTTCTTTCTAATTAAAATGTAATAACATACACACTCAAACCATTAGCAAAGATTAACAAACAAGTTGATGTTTAACGTCTTTTTTTGTTTTCTTTTGGTTTTCCCCTTTTTTTTCTTTTTTTTTCTAGTCTAATGTTCACACCACAGGAGGGACCTTAGTTGCAATATTGATTTTCGCCGTGTGATCTAAGGACACTCGACTCACCACGAATGGGTTAACTATCTCCAAGGAACTTTAGTGGTACAACCAGCCCAGTGAACGAAGAGGGAATCCTTCGATGTCGGGGACTTACGGAGGTCCCAGTGAAGGAGATCCTAGTCCGTCGAGAGGAATTCCCGACGGAGAGTCCTTCCTTCACCAGGAAAAGGTGATCCTAAAAAAAATGGAACAAAAGAAATAAAAATAAAAGGGAGATGATATGCAATGCAATGCTGAATTTAACAGGAGATATATAAACAGACAACAAATATATGCAATAAAAGAAATTAAACAAACATCACAACACTCCTTTTCTGCAATGATACGAATCTCTTCAGACTTCAAGGGGACTCTGGAGTAATGAACGTAGTGCACGAGGGGTGAAATTGGAATGCCAAGAGTGATAGCGGGAACACGAATATAGCGCACGCGGGCGCAATCAGGAGGGGCACACGTGGGTGCCAAGTGGAGGGGCACACGGTGCCGACAATATTTGGATAACCAGAGAAAACGAAAGAGGTCCCACCGTGATCGCCAAAAAAGGTGTAGACGGCAAAAGAGTGTCGTCCACCCTCGTGAAGAAAAGGTGTAGACGGCGAAAGAGTGTCGTCCACCCTCGTCTGTCCTAAGAGATGGAAATGACGAAATCAACTCAAGAAGAGAAAGAAAATAAAGGAGAGAAAGGAAAGAAGGATGTGAAACGAACTCCGGTACGTGGCGGAGATAGGGGTCGGAAGACCCTCTCGCGCAAACTGACCCCTTCCCGGTAAGCGTGACTTACCGTTCCACGAGCAGTTTTTCATATACCGGAAAATCCGAGCATCTAAGTAACAGAAATGGGGAGGCACGAAGACTCAGAAATTGTAACGGAATATCATTCTCCAGACAATTACAAGGACAATACGAACCAAGACGCACCACCACAGGACATTGGTCTTTGTGGGGTTCTAACAGCAATATAATACTATCAGCAATAATGAATGTATATGTACATATTATTATTGCCGCAAGACATTGGCCTTACGGGATTTTTATTGCAGCATAAATAATAAATATTATATGTACATACGTAAGACCACCGCGAGGTATTACTCTCAGCGGGGTTTCGACAGAAATTAAAGGAATAAAACGACAGAATGAAAAGGCTTCGCGAGGAATTACTTCCGTCACGTGCACCTTCGCGAGGAATTACTTCCGTCGCAGGGTTTAGACAGAAATTGAAAGAATAAAATGACAGAATGAAAAAGGTTTCGCGAGGAATGACTTCCGTCACGTACACCTTCGCGAGGAATTACTTCCGTCGCAGGGTTTAGACAGAAATTGAAAGAATAAAATGACAGAATGAAAAAGGCTTCGCGAGGAATGACTTCCGTCACGTACACCTTCGCGAGGAATTACTTCCGTCGCAGGGTTTAGACAGAAATTGAAGGAAAAAAATGATAGAATAAAAAAGGCTTCGTGAGGAATGACTTCCGTCACGTACACCTTCGCGAGGAATGACTTCCGTCGCAGGATTTAAACAAAAAGGAAAATTGACAGGAAAGAAAGGGGGAAGGGGATGTGATCGCCAGGGGCTGAGAGCCCCACAGGAAATATCCTGATCGCATTCGCCGCCGAAGCGGGAGCAGTGCGGGTCCTTTCTTCCTCTTTAGTCGGCCGGCCGACGAAGAGGGCCTTCTTTGGTTACCCGGATTTTATTATCCCTTTTTTTTGTTTTACTTTTTTGTTATTATATATTTTTTGGGGGTTTTGTGGCTTTTATTGTTTTTATGTTCTTATATCTTTTTAAGAGAAAGATGAGAGAGCAAAGAGAGAAATCGGGTGATAGATGGTAGAATAAGGTAGTACGATATAGGAAAAGAATACTAAGAAAATATAGACAAGATGAAAATTTTATTTTAGATAAGACAGAGAAGAACGGAGATGGAGTTTTAACGATATATAATACTAATAAGGGAGAGGAGATAGACTTATTGTTAAACGAAACGTAAAGGAGGATGAAGATGGAAATTTAACAACAAATAATAATGATGAAGGAAAGAACTAGGATAGATGAGAGAGACAATAGCCGGGTACCTCAAAAGGAGGGATGACCTCCTACTCTTTTGGTCGACGGAAGAAGCGGGATCCCCGACTGGTTAACCCTGGTTGGTAGTATTTAAAAACCCCTTTTAGACATGAAAAGGTAGGTAGATGATATGATGAATGAACAAAGAGGGGTCTCTCAAGAAGAGAGACACTATATGAACGACAAGTAATGCATGCATATGTAACTAACTGAATGAAAACCAGACAACAAGGGGGGAGAAAACTTATTCAGAGATGGATGATGGGCTTTGGATGAGCTTCTTCGGCAAGGTGAGGATGAACCAGGCACGCAGCACAGCAGAACAGCTTCCCTAGTGCACTTGACCACCCAGGGAACTCAACCTTCTTCATTTCACGGGCTTCAACACTGATCAGTCCGGAGCATCTCTTTCATTCCATACGGACACATACACGCACTTACACACACGCATCTGCAAGAACACTCGTGCATGCATACCTATATATACACATAAGAATATACTTACGAAAGATAGATTGGAGGAGAGAGAGTTGGAGAGAGAAAGGAAGAGGGAGGGAACGACTCTTCCCCCTTTTTTTAGATTTTTTTTTATATTAGTTTTATATATATGCAGCATATATATGCAGAGAATATATAAGAATTATATAAGAGGTATATATATATAATGTTATATATATATATATATATATATATATATATATATAAGAGAGTGAGAGAGAACGTGATAGGGGGAGGGAGTGAAAGGAGTAAAAATAAAATAAAAGAGAGAGACAGTGAGGGAGAGATCGAGAGGGGGAGAGAGAGAGAGAGAAGGAGAGGAGAGAGGTGAGAGAGAGAAGGCCAGAGAGAGAGAGAGAGGGAAAGAAGAGAGATTAAAAATAATAATAATAATAAAATAAAAAAACTGAAAGAGAACCGAGAGAGGTCGGGTGAGAGCAGAGAGAGAGAGGGGGTGAGAGAGAGAGAGAGAGAGAGTGAGGGAGTGAGAGAGAGAGAGAGACACCGGAGAGAGGGAGAAAGAGAGAGACAGAGAGGACGGAGAGGAAGGGGGAGAGGAAGAGAGACGGGGAAGTGGAGAGAGGGAGAGAATGAGAGAGAGGGGGTGCGAGATAGAGAGAGAGAGAAAGCGGGAGGGAGAGAGAGTGCGACTGAGAGAGGGAGAGCAGGGAGATGGAGAGGGAGAGAGGGAGATATCGCGGGAGAGAGGGGGGGGTCTGTTCGGCAGGGCTCGCCGACGTGGAGGCGGACAACGGCGACGGTAGCGGCCGGCGAGGTTGGAGGCGGTGGCCGCGGGAGGCGTTGGCGGCGGCAGCGGCTGGAGGCGGTGGTCGCAGGGGGGGCCCGGACGGCTGGAGCGGGGGCGACAGCGGCGGCAGGTGCGGCGTCGGGCGTGTAGGCGGGCGACGGCGGCAGCGGCTGGAGGCGGTGGTGTCGCGGTGAGGGAGACGACGACGTCGAGGGAGGCGACAGCGAGCGGCGGGCGTGGGCTTCACGGGGGTTGCATGGCATCGAGGGGGGTTGGCGACGACGAGAACAGCAGCGGCAGGGGCCGGCGTGGCTCACGGACGGAGGCGGTGGGGGTGCAGGTGGGGGCGTGCAGGCGGCGTCGGGGGGCGCTGCGGGCGGCCGGAGGCGACGGGGTGCTGCGGGCGGCCGGAGGCGACGGGGGTGCTGCGTGGGGGCGTGCAGGCGGCGTCGGGGCGCTGCGGCAAGCTGTAGGTGGTGGCCGGGGGCGACGGGGGTGCAGGTGGGGGCGTGCAGGCGGCGTCGGGGGGCGCTGCGGGCGGTCGGAGGCGACGGGGTGTTGCGGGCGGAGGCTCGTGGCCGTGGAGGTGGGTCACGGCAGTGGGCTGCCGCGGGTGAGATAGAGAGGGTGAGGGTGGAGGTGGACGTGAGAGGGCAGCGGCTGTGAGCTAGTCAGAGGAGTGGGAAGGTGAGTGAGGGTGGAGGAGAAGAGAGGTGACTGTCGTGAGGAGGAGGATGGCTGGAGGTGACGGGGGTGCCGGGAATGGACCAAGGGGAGTGAGTAGAGAGTGGGAGGTTTAAGTGTGTGGGGTTGAGAGAGGGAGCAAGATCCGTGAGAAATGGATGAAGTTAATGAGTTGGGCAATAAAAGATGGGGCCATGCGAATTAAAATTTTATTTATTTATTTTTGAATAGGAATGGGCCAAGCCCATTAGCACACAATGACCACCCCCTCTTCTTTTAGGATTAAAAGGATGGGCCAAGCCCATTAACAAGAGTTTTTATTTAAGAAACCACAATTTTCTTTTCGTGAGACGAGATCATCAGATAAAAATTGGAGATCATTCAGATAACTTAACCGTACGAGCCCCTTTGGGGCGTCTTAGTGTAATACGGGATCTGCTCAGCATAATGCTTAAAATGCCGTGTCTACAATATGGAGATCTAAATGAGGAGGTGTATATGGAGCAACCTCCAGGATATGTGACTCAGGGGGAGTTGGTATGTAAGTTAAGAAAGGCTATCTATGGCTTGAAACAAAGTCCACGTGCTTGGTTTGATAAATTCAGTAAAATTGCATCTGGCATTGGACTGAAGAGAAGTCAGGCTGACCATTCTGTTTTTGTTCGTCATTTACCTACTGGCACAATTATTTTGATTGTTTATGTAGATGACATGTTGCTTACTGGTAGTGACACAGAAGGTGTTAAAGAGGTTCAAAAGTACTTGGAAAAGCATTTTGTTACCAAGAACTTGGGTAGACCACGTTATTTTCTGGGTATTGAGATAGCTCATGGCAAGGATGGCAGTATCGGTTTCGGTTTCGGCCGAAACCGGTTGAAACCATTCAAAAAAATAAAAAAAAATATTGTGATCCTCTCTGGTTTCGGACCAAAACAGGTCAGTTTCGGTCGAAACCCTTAATGGTTTCGTTCGAAACCATTAAAAAATTATTATTATTAGTTATCGGACCTGCTACAGTGTTAGGGCTCGGTTTCGGCCGATACTGCCAACCATGGCTCATGGTCAAGCTGGTGTCTCTCTCTCACAAAGAAAGTATGTTATGGATCTACTTAAAGAGATGGGTTTGCTTGGGTGTAAATCAGCTGACATACCCACTGTTCCACAGCAGGATCTTGATAATGAGGACAGCCCCGAGTTTGAAAATGTTGAAAGATATAGGAGATTGTGTGGGAAGGTTCTTTACTTGACTGTTACTAGACCTGACATCTCTTTTGCAGTGAGAGTAATTAGTCAATTTATGCAAAAGCCTAGGGTGTGCCATTGGGAAGCTGCTTCGAAGATTTTACATTATATTAAGGCTGCTCCAGGAAAAGATTTGCTTTACAAAAAGAATGGTCATGTGAGAGTTGAAGCTTTTTCTGATGCTGACTATGCAGGATCCAAGTTAGATAGAAGATTTACTATAGGATTTTGTACTTATGTTGGAGGGAATTTAGTCACTTGGAGAAGTAAGAAACAAAGTGTGGTTGCCCGATCTAGCGCTGAGGCTGAATATAGGGCTATGGCACAAACTGCATGTGAGATGATGTGGTTACGGAGTTTGATGTCTGATTTTGGGGTTACTTATACTGAGCCATTGGAGATGCATTGTGACAATCAAGCTGCTATCCATATTGCTAAAAATCTTGTTTTTCATGAACGTACCAAGCATATTGAGGTTGATTGTCACTTTGTGCGAGATGCGGTTATGTCCCAACAGATTTGTACTCCCTTCATTCCTCCAGATGATCAATTAGCAGATTTATTTACAAAGGCACTTGGAGTTTCTCGTTTTAAGGTACTCTGTAACAAGCTGGGCATGTTTGATATAAATGCTCCAGCTTGAGGGGGAGTGTTAAAATAAATAAGAGTAGGGACTTATTTGTTATTGTCCTCATCTTGTATCCTGGGTATTAATACCCTTCTTTCAATTAATGAAACCTAATCTTTTCCCAAAACTCATCACAATGAACCTTGTTGTATGCAACGTATAATGAGCCTAAAGTGATGGAAGTGTAATTCCTTCTTATTTAGTGATACTGCTTTGGATTTTTTTTTAGTGCTAGAGGAAAAACCATACAAACTATGTTAGGAAAAGGAGAAAGATTGTCCTTTATGCACCACATTTATTGATTTTTAAGGCACATTTACTTCACTGTCATTCCTGAAGGAATCTTGGATGTTATTTTCGTTTCCTGATATAGACCATACATCTTATGTTCACTAATTCAATTGTATTACATGATGGAACAGGGTCTAATTGGACAATATGCAGTTCCTATACTAGAGGAGAAATCTGTATGGGGAACTGATGCCCCAACTCGAATAGCATACATGGACACTCAGGTTTAGTTATGAGTTTCCAACGGATTCTATTTCCCAATTATTGTACTAGCAATTCTACATTTGTGGGATACGATTGCTCGTTTCACTTGGAGTATCTGTGGTCATTCTAGGATATAGCTCGATTGACATGTATAGCTCTCCGTAATGACAAAATTGATAATAAGCTTCTAACATTTGCTGGCCCACGTGCTTGGACAACTCAAGAGGTATGCCACAGAGTTTTCCTTCTTGGTTTCAGTCTTTCTTAATAGGTCGTCCTGATTCATATGTGTTGATTTATATTTTTGACAACCCTTTTTCCTTCATGACAATTTAAGTAGTTAGTTCTCTGTTCATTGTTGGGGAGTGTGGAGTTTTCTTATGTGTTACCTAAGAGGAAAGCTTGGTTGTTTTGTGTTACTAAATTTTACATGAAAATCTTTTGATGTTTGTTCTAACCACATGAAATATTAGAATTAATTCTTTCATGAATGAATGTGAACTTTATATACTATCACTATAAGCACCAGTTCAAACATTGTATCTTCAGGTGGGTAATCGATCTAGACATTTTCATTTACTTATCATTCTTAGGACAATTAATGTTCATCATCATAAAACAAGAACAGAATAAATCTTGAAAAGAAGAATCCTTCCTTTCAGATGGGGAGATTCAAGAACGTCATTGTCAAGATGCATGCTTGCTCTCTTCTTCTTTCCCTATCTTACTCTTGAGACTCTACATGTTGCTCTCTCACAAAATGAGCAATCTGAAGTGGGTCGTTACTTTTTGCAAATTGATTGTTCTCTTCATAACAGGTGATTACTTTGTGTGAGAGACTTGCTGGGCAAGATGCAAATGTCACTACTGTTCCTGTTTCAATCTTGAAATTCACTCGCCAGTTGACTAGATTTTTCCAATGGACTAATGATGTTGCTGATCGTTTGGCATTTTCAGAGGTAAATAGATATTAGATGTCTTACCACATTTTGAAAGCTAATAATGCTCGTCAGGTATATGTCAAGTCATATATGGATGAGAATGAGAGCAAGCATTGCAAACCCATTTTTGATTGGTCCATGTTTTTGGAAGGACGTCTCACACCTTCAATGTCCTGGCTGCACGCAGCCCGATGCATGCAGCATGTGAACCCATGCATTGCTGCGAAACCTTGGGCGAATTGAAAAATACTATACACTAGTGAAAAACAGTTCGGAGGAGTGAAAATTAATTCGTAAGAGTGAAAAATAATCCATAAAAGTGAAAAGTAGTTCATAAACTCATAGGAGTGAAAAGTAGTTCGGAAGAGTGAAAAATAGTCTAATGTCTATTAGACTATTCTATTAGACTATTTTTCACTCTTTTGAACTATTTTTCACTACTGTGAGTTATTTTCACTGATGTACAGTATTTTTACTCCTGTGAGTCTACATGAGGAGCGCATTGGGTTGTACACGGAGTGACTGGGGGTGCATGCGCTCAGCGCATTGAAGGTGCGTGACGTTCTTCCAATGACGGGGACCAATTAGAAACGGGTTTGCAGACTTGCTGCAACTCATTCTCTAGCTATATGCATATATGTGGTTACATCAGTCTGCTAGGATGAGCTAATCCTTTCATTGATCCCTTAGTCAATGTTATTTTCTGAGAATTTTGATTCAGCAAAATCAAATTAACCCAAGGCAAATAAGCTTGAGCTATTTAGGGTGGCACAGTCAATGCCTATTGATATTATTTTTTTCTTTTTTTTTTATTTTCTCCTTGAGAAGTGGTCATTCCGATATGACTTAATTTAGTGAACCTTTAAGTGCTAGCGGGACTGAAATCAGACTCTTTTTAAGTTTTTAAGCTGTCATAAAATTTAAAGAATTATTTGTGTTCGCAGAAGATTAAATCTGAAGAATACATTAATGCCTAAATGATTGTTCGTGGTTTGTGATTTTCAGGTCCTCTCCAGTGACACGGTGTTCTCGGCTCCTATGACTGAAACATACGGTCTTCTTGGTGTAGATCAAAAAGACATCATCACCTTAGAGAAGTATTTGCAGGATTATTTCACCAACATATTGAAGAAGCTGAAAGACCTCAAGGCACAGTCAAAACAAACTGACATTTACTTCTAATTAGGTGGCCTTTTGTCGTGTATCATGCTCTAACTGACAATCAAATGAGTGACTTGGAGTTTGTAATTTTTTTTTTCTGTTGTTAATATATAGGATCCTTATATGCCACAGAGGAAACAGTGGGAAAATGCCAACCATTTTTTTTTTGGTCAATGTTAATCCCTCCCTCCCTCAAGGAAAAAGGATGAGAATATTGTACAGCATTTGTGATTTGATTTTGATATGAAGAGGCTGAGCTCAATTCGATCAACGTGCATTTTTTTTAATTTGAAGTGTTTGTTTTAGGATGTTTTCTATGTGGGTGGTACAAACAAAATATGTCGCCCAACGAAATGAGTAAACGCCTCTTTGAAAATCGGGTGGGACGACGTATTCGAGAGGATGGACGCGAATACGTCGTCCCACCCTATCACCCCGGTTAACGGACGATGTGTGTGAGGAGAAAAGGTGGGGCTCACATCTTTTATCTCTCATGGGTTGTCTATTCCACTTTTGTATTCTGTTTTTAAAGAGGCGCTAATGTGTTTTCATATTTAAAGTACATACTTTGAATTCTCATTTCTGTTGATGTCCCTTGAATTCACCAAATTGATTTCAACGTGCGTACCTTCCCAAAGTTAAGATGAAATATATAACTTTGGCCCTTGTATCTTTTATGAATTGAAAAAAAGAAATGTCGTGTTGGTTTTTTTGGTGTCAGTTGCCCAATGCTAGATTCCAACAAGTAAATGGCATATTTCCAATGTTGAATCTATTTTGAGAGAAAAGTAATTAAGTAAAATCTATGTGGGTGGTACAAACAAAATACGTCGCCCAACGAAATCAGTAATTAAGTAAAATACTCATCGGACGCATGTACACAGAAAAGACGGCAAAGTGACCCTCCCTTTTGTTGGCTCTCCATGCAGTGATCATGAACTTGAAACTGTACGGACGTGCAGGCGTGCAACTCGGGTGCATGCACATAAATGTACTTAAACGTGTTCAACGATGTGAGCACCTGAGCGTGCGTATGTGCCCACAAGATATTTCATATTTAAATTACGTACTTTTGAATTCTCATATTTGATGATGTCCCTTGAAATCACCAAATTGAGTTCGACGTGCGTTACCATCCCAAAGTTGAGATGGAATATATAACTTTGGCCCTTGTATCTGCTGTTATGAACTGAAAAAAAAAATGTCGTGTTGGTTTTTTTGGTGTCAGTTGCCCAATGGTAGATTCCAACGAGCACATGGCATATATTTCCAATGCTGAATCTATTTTAAGAGAGAATTAATTATAATCTGTTGCACGTGGCATATTTCCAACGTTGCAAACCAGCACCCCCATCGAGCCAGCGGGGCATGAGATGGCACGAGGTGGCCAAAGCTTCGTGAAGTGGAGCCTTGGCGGGACGTGGAGTGGCTGCGGGAGTTCTTCCGATCGAGGGACACGACAGGAGTTAATGTGACGTGGGACGGGGGAAAATTCTCTTTTTGCCGACCTCACACGATTGAGAAGGCACGGGCTTTTCTTTCTCGAGCTAGCGAGGGTGGCCATGCAGTTCCTGTTACCACGGTGGATGGTGTCAGATTGTGGAGTCTGAATTTATCATCGGGTGTTCTCGTACATGGATCAATTTGTGCCATTAAACCGTGAGGGTTAAGGGGGCAGAGTCCCTTATCGCCCTCAGAATAAAATTTTTATTTATAGTAAGAATATTATTGTCCTTTGTTCCCTGATGTGTTGAGCGCCCTAATTTCTTTGTATAAAAGAGTTACAAACTCTCTTTGTATTGTATCTTGATGTGTTATAATAGAAAAAACTCTACTGTGACCGTAGATATAGGAAGGCACATCGTCTCCGAATTATATAAATCTCGGTGTTCTTGTAAATTGATCTTTTCTTTCTCTTTTCTTTTTCTTCCTCCTCTGTTGTTTGTTCGTCTCTACAAATACTCCGATTCCTGACAGGTGAAACAGCAGAGACTGAGGAGAAGAGTCGAGATTGCCATGTTATCGCCAGTAATCAATTATAGGACCGTGAGTGCAGTTGTCTTCCACGAGTCGGAGAGGATGGGAAGGCCATGCAGCTGACCTCAATGTGGTGGAATTAATCGCAAGGACTGTTGCAGCCATCGCCATCGGCCATGGAACCAGAGTTGGCCATTTTGGATTTCGGTTGGACATTACATTTTTTTGTTTGGTTGGTGTTTTGGTGAAGTTGTAGATGGAAGAGGACCTCTTTTTGTTCTTGATACGTTGTTTTGATGGAGCGCGACCTCCTCATCGACTGTTTGACAAGGGGCAGGGGACCATTGATGAGGCATCATTTATGTTTGTGTTCGTTATTGACTAGAGGTTGGCAACTATTATTTTCTAGTTGTATACATCATAGATCATACATCTTATACAAATATTTTTCATTCTAAAAATTCATCATTTATGTTGTTAGTTGGTGTTGCATTTATTGTGACTACACGTGAAGAAGTAAGCGAACCATGGATGATCAACATGAGGCTAGATTACGTTTGTCCTCATTTGTGCTAGATTGATAAATATTGTTTTTTTAGTTGTATTTAGTTGTAGATAGTATTCATCTTACACTAATATTCTTCATTCTAAATAGCCATCATCGTTTGTTGGCATTGCATTTATTGGGACTACTCTGACACGTGAAGGTGTAAACGAGGAACATTGAAAAACTACGATCTTCCAAAGACATGGAATTTGAAACCATTCAAGACTAGGTGGGTTAATTATTCGTTTAAAATCTGAATCAAATTTAAATTCATATTCATTTGATCGTATGATTATCCGAATAAAATATTCGATGAATAATTTAATCAGATATCAGATAATCTAATTATTAATTAGATATGCATTCGAATATTGAGATATCTGTATTCGGTATTATCCGAACACATATGAACGCTTAGAAGAGTATCTAAGGATCCACATATTCTATATACAAGTAACCCAAATATCTTAATATGTTATTTGGTTATTATTTTTTAAACTTCTTTATCTTAAAATATAATTTAAAAATAAGAACTACGTACATTTACACCCATTTAGTAAGTTTTCTTCTATTTTTTAGGATGAAGTTCAATCTTTTGATAACCTCTCCCAAAATAAAAATAACATCCACCCTTTCTTTCTTTTTTTTCCCAGAAAAATAACATACTACGCTCTCGCATGACTCCCATGACTCACCTTCAAGTAGGCTTAGTAATTATCTGTTTAAAATTTGAATCGAATTCGTATTAATCAGATAATTATCTGAACAAAATATCCGATGAATAATTTAATTATAAATTAGATAACTCAATCATTAATCGATACGAATTCAGATATCTGTATCCGATCCGTTTATAAATTTATTGAAGAGGCAAAGCTATTCTACAACTCATGGGCTAGAAGGGCATGATTTGATATCACAATGGTTATTAGCAAATACAAGAATGATAAATGTCTATTTAAGTATTTTCCGTGTTAGAAGCATGGAGAGATAAGAAAGGACCTGATAGTTATCCAAGATCTACAATCAGATCTAAATCTGATTAACATCGCTTACATTCTAAGCTTACAAAAGCCCTCGTAAACATAATGAAAACTACACTTTCATGGCTTCTATACAACTGCAAAAGGTCTCCTTGAGCTTCCTTCCTACAGTTTCTACTGACGGTGTGAAAGGTCAGCCGCCTAATCTCTTGAAAATTTGATAAGTCATAGGCATGAGTCCTACGACTCAGTATGCAATTGGATAATCAGTCACATGCATATCATATAATAAACGCTTTGCAAATGTAAGAAGACATTCATGTATAATATATATAAATAGACACACCCCTTTTCTGAAGTCACGCGATCAATGACACCCAAGAGGGAGGTGAATTGGGTGATTATAACTTTTAGGAAACTTATACCCGATTTAAATGAGTATGATGAAGCATCAACTAGAACATTCAAATCTGTTTAACTACTAGTTAGATTTATCAAAATCTATCTTCACAATAGTTCCTTGGTATAAGGCGGAGGTGTGAATCCAGGGATTCTACTCACGCAAGGTTCTATTGTCCTGAAAAGACTGATCTTGTTAATTTAAAAACACATTTTGATATACCAAAGATCTATTTAGAGAAAGATAGATTATGCTAAATCTGAAAGATTAAACCGGAAGAACAATATGCACAAACAACTATAGAAAATGGAGGTAGAAGAAATGGACCAAACCACACAATTAAAATCATAAGACACAAGGAGTTTTAAGGTGGTTCGGATGCAACGACGGCAACCTACGTCCACCCTCACCAAAACTCGGTGAGGCTTCACTGCTGGAAAACTAGCACGGGGAAGACTCCCCAACATGGAGACACACTCCAACCACACACGCAGGGCGACGCCTGCACACACACACACACGGGGACGCACCCCAACACATATACACACACGGACAGGAAGTCTCCAACACGATCCGACAACCGGATCAACAACACACACACACGCTGCGACAAATGCAGCACTCTACACACTAGAATAGCCGGATCTAGATAGATCCACACATACACATGCAGATCTACGAAGATCCACACACACACACAATGATCTGAACTAGACAACCTCACACTATCACGGATCTGAATCGATCCACACACACACACATGTTTGCAGATTACAAGGAACAAGACTTGAAGCTCAAAACACAAAGATAAATGAAACACAGTTGAGAAAACTCCTGATTTAGGCTCCCCTTGAGTGTATGATGTAGATCTTGAACAAGGCTTCCTTCTTCATTTGAATGGAGATTAAATGGCTTCTGATAGAGCTTGAAGAGCCTGAAGATGGATGAAAAAATCTTCCACGAATTACTGTTCACGAAGCTATAATAGTTCTTCCTTCCCTTGGCAGCCTCCCCTTCAATCCTTCATGTGATCCCCTTAGGGTTTCTTACCCTTAAGAAGTGTTTTTATATGTCTTGTGTTGGTCAAGGAACCCTCCAGACATAGATCCACAAATCCTACCGAATTTGGAGGCTAAAGGACTGAAAAGTCCACAAAGGAAGCTTGAACACGTTGGTGAAAAATAAGGTCAAAGATGGCTGCATCGGGGGGTTCGGTCGATCGGAGGTAGGCGGTCGGTCGACCGGAATTTTGCAGGTTTTGAAGATTTCGTTGTTGTGAAAACCGGTCGACCGACCCTGGATTGGCGGTCGACCGAAATCTGTAAAACTCCAGATTTCTATGTGCTGGTAAATCAGGTCGACCGAACCAGTCTTCCAGGTCGACCGAACTCTGGAAATCCTGTAAAATAACGTAGTTCAGTTCATGAAACATATCCAAATATTAAAGACTTGTGCTTGCAAAGAAATGTCCAAATAATATGAGCTTGTTTGGACTTGATGGGGTATTTGTTAAGACATGATAAGGTTGAACATTGGCTTTGGTGAGAATGACCTTGAAACATGTTCAATGCTCGCTCTTGAAGATTATGCATGGAATGCATTCAATATTATGCAAAAGACTCATGAAATCTCATTTCAAAATGACTCTTTGTGGAAATGCAAGGAACAAGTTCAACCCATTAAGAGCACATGAAAATATATGCATGAGAAACCTTTGAAAGCATGAGTATCATAGCTTCCAATCTATTTATCAATGTTGAGTCAATAGATCCACCTACAAACAAATCTATATGTTCAAGCATAGAGAACTTTTTCACATTAGACCAAATCAATTTCCCATAGAGGCAAGTCGACTTTACTTGCTTTACCAGATTTGAGACTTCCATAGTCTTACCAAAGGTTCTTGAAGAATGTATACATGGTTTACCACATGTTTTAGTTGTAGATAGCAAGGTGCTTATCCACACGTCTTTACTTTCCAAGCGACCGCCATGAGGTTTGATCCTACAATTCAAGATAGTCAAGGTTAATTCATCAGGTGATGCACAGAGACTTTGTTCACAGTTAAAAGTTATGAAACCTCATGGAAAACCAACAATTTCAACCAACAATCAAGACCATATAGCAATGCATTTAACCAACATGTTTAAGCCTGCCTCAGAAGCCATTTTCCATCTCAACCATATTTGAACAACAATATGAGTGCACAGTGACATCAAGAACATGTGCAAGCAAACATAAAGTTTACTTATCATCAAAAGCATATGCACGGCATATACAACAATCTCCCCCTTTTTGATGATAACAAACTTTATGACTGACACAGACAAAGATCATATTCTTCTCCCCCTTTGACATGATCAAAAAGTGAGAGGAAGACAATGGAGTTCAAATTTCAGCAAGCAGATACATAAAACCATAAGAGCCCACTTCATAAGTTCAAATGAGGCAATAGCAAGGCCAAGATTCTTTGTGCTACCAATTGTTGATTCTTTGTGCTACCAATTGTTGATTATGGAGACAGAACAATGTGTAGTCTTAAGAGTTGCAGACCAAGATTCACAAATCAAGATGAGACCGTTCAAAGCCAACAACTCATGTAGCAAGTGTAAAGAATTTGAAGTCCATTCAATTTTTTGGATTAGAATTATTTTTGAAGATTTTTAAATTTTTAGTTTTCTTGTGAAATGCATGAAAGCTCAATGCAAACATATGATGACATTATGAATGCATGCAATGCGACTAAACAGATATGCCTATGAAACACAAACTAAGCCAATTGTTTAACATACCAATTGTTGAACTCAAAAATTGTTGATTATTTCTATGTGAGAGACACAAATTTGGATTTTCATGATTTTCAGATTTTTGAATTTTCTTTAAGAATGTACGAAGCTAAATGCATACAAATGATGAGATATGAAATGCACCATGCAACCAAGCAGAAATGTATATATATATATATATATATATATATACATGCAACATATCTCCCCCTTACTTATTTAAGAGGAGAATAGGTATAAGAAAGGTGCATATGAGAGTCAAGAAATGATCATGTGCAACACTGGAGATTTGTGCAATCGAATAGGAGAATCTTGCACTAGTCAATGTAGTCAATCAATTTTCTGAATACATATTAAATCAAATTTTCATATGTGTAGGTGTATAACATGAAAATAGATTGTTGTCATATGGATATTCATATTTTCAGATCAACACAGTGAGAGATTACACAGACTGCATTTCAATTTATGAGAACATCATATTGGAAGCTACGCTCTACCTTAATAATTTTTCACACCAAAATTTTTCATTGATATCACAGAGATAATCAGAATTTTTCTAAGAATGATCAGGTTCAAATAATCTCTTTTTACGCGAGGAGACATATGGAGCTCATGCGAGAATCTCCGGTTACTCAGAATATAGAACCATTTCACTTCATCTTGAACATAGGTACTTTAGTCAACACTTTTCAGAAATGAACCACATCACGTCTCAGGTGATGTGTATCCAGTTTACTCAGTGAGACTAAGCATTGCTCTGCCTTTCATTTCACATTCTTTCAACAGAGATAGGTAGGTAACTTTTTCCTCAACTGCCTCTTCAACATACATGCAGTAAGTTTAACATCTCGAGATTTTTGAAAAGAAATTCCTATATCATTATCATTAACACTCATTTTCACATTTTGTGCATGAAGTGTGCGAATTTGATTTAACATGTATATCGAAAATATTATGAGCACAGAATAATGCAGCTCCCCCTAAATACATGCACTTATAAAATATTTACTCCCCCTGAGTGTGTGACATGAACCACACCAATGATGACTCAAATACAACATTATTTAGCAAGAAAGCATAAGGTCATAGAAATTCCAAGGATGGGGTTAAATATCATATATAACATGCAAGCACATAATGAGGAAATATGCAAAATGCAATACAGAATGCAGAATGCAGAATGCATTATGAATGTAAAATTTCAAATTTTATTTGAACATTCTAAATGCATTTCAGAATTTAACATGGGTGCAAAATGGAAATATTTTTTTTTATTTTTCATTTGAATGATCTGAATGCACATAATGCATAGACTCTAATGCATGCAACCTATAACAATATGAGAATGTAATGCAAGATGTAAAAATTTGATTTTCAGAATATCTTGACAGATTTCACATGAGGGCATTCGCATTCAAATGATGAACAACAAACATTTTCTTGACATAGTCTTTATGAACAGGGGTGCAAGTATGATCAAAATCAAGCAATGCAACCAAATTATTTTCAGAAATTGTTCAAAAATAGATTTTCAATTGCATTTCAGAAGTTTCAAACACCATTCATAAGCCATTCAGGAATTGACATTTCCGTTGCAGTACTCTTCACATCATTAAGGATCAATTTCAAAAAATTTGAACCAATTCATCATAAGCATATTGCATGTTACAATTGGAGGTCACTTAGTTGATATAAAATGAACCAGCATTCATTTCAAGTTGGTTAGCTAGCTAGCAAGACTCCCCCTTGACAAAACATGAATTTCAGAAAAATTCAGTGAAAGTACAAATGTGTTCTCTTATGACATGGGGCTAACTAACAAGAGAGCATAGAATAGCATCAAAAAATTCATTCAAAGCCAATCATTCGATTTCCTTGAGTTCTAGTACGAGGTGGAGAACTTTGATTCAAGGATCAACTAACGCATAGTGAGAGTTTCCAGGTGGACGTAATCCACCTTTTCACTACCCAGTATTTGATATACCAGAAGTGCAGTTAAATTCAGATTAGCCATCGAACATATAGTTCCAATAAAGAATTGTTCAAAAACATATTTAGACATCTTCATCACATGAGACATTGTTTAGTAGTTCAAAAGATGATGCCATCTACATGAACCTTAACCACTAACATGTCCTTACCTGAATTTGTTGTGATCAGGGTCTGATGAACTTTACCTTTCGTGAGTTAAGTTTCAGGTAAAAATGAGATGAGCCTCTCATACCATACCTTGGGTACTTACTTCAGTCCGTACAAAGCTTTCTGCAGCTTGTACACATGTTGTGGATGTTGAGTTGATCCTGAATGTTATTTTACAAAAATATCCCCTTGATGTTCCCATTAGGAACGATAGTTTTAACAACCATTTTAAGATGATTTTAAGGTTCAGTGATCAGGTGTTGTGACAGGAGAGTCCGGACTACTTCTAATCAAGCAGTCGGTGCAATAGATTCATCAAAATCACTATCCATCTCCTGGTAGCAGTTGAGGGAATTCACATCATCCTTATCCTTGCAATATACTCCTTCAGTTGACCCAAGCATGGCCATGGCTGGTCCAACATCACTTAAAATTTTGAAAGTATGATCTACATCCAAAGTTGAAGAGATTTGATTTGACAATTTCAATTCAAATTTATTGACAATGACATGAAGAGTTCCCTTAACAACTAACATCCCCTTAAGAAGCTCTAGACTTAATGCATAACTCAGGTGTGAACCTAAATACTAAGTTCATACGAATCTGGTGACTCCCCCTCAATGTGTGCATAACTGTGAGATGTATAGTAAAATTCTAATGCCATGTGCAGCTTTCAAGTACTTGACTTATAGTACTAGGCGGAGAACTTAGATCCGAAGATCACCTCACGCATGGTGATAGTTTCCAGACAAGCTTAACTTGTCTTTTCACATGTCACCATTCGATATACTATGCAGTCATGGATGTGATGAAGGGAAGAGAATTACAATGCATTATGACATGAGTTCACAAGGTTGAACTTTTGCAAGACAAGAGGTAAAGGCATATGATAAACTCAATGTATGCAGTGAAGGTTAATTTGAATGTTTCCAAACTCTTCTACAATAATATGCTATGTGACAAGTGATATGCACAGAGATATACAACTGCGGATGAAATGCATGTACAGACATATGTATGATCACATAACTATTCGGCACAATATGAATCAAGACATGGCACAATTACTGGAGAGAGTAAGAGAGATATCACCTGAGTATTCAGATTTCAATTTTTGATTTTTCTTTTAACCTGACTTATATCGCTTGGCCCGTGTGCCTTACCTTCTTAACTGAAAACATATTTCACACTTCGTATTCCCATTACACACCTGCAAAACAGATTTCTCAATTTACATTCTTAGGTACCCAAACCATCTTAGGTTCTTGTGGGTTAGCAGCACTCTTGGCACGTGACTTCCACTTCTTGACAACATTCAATTCATCATTTTTCTTTTGAAAACAGCCATCCATATTATGCCCTGATTTGCCACAATAAAGATAACATGACTTTGAATACTTGAAAGCATGAAGATTATTTGAAACATGTGACTTTCTGTTCTGATATTGTTTCCAATATGCAGGTAGTGTGTTGAACACATTAGAAATCCTAGGTCGACCTGCCCTTAGTTTTGACTGAGGGTAATGGGTCCAGAACACAGGATGTGTTGACACCATAGGTTGGTAGTGTCGACTTGCCCAATCCTTTTCCTTCATGTAGTGTTGTTTAGCCTTGGGGTGTGTCGACTTACCTTTGCCTTTTCCATTGTTCATCATATTCCTACGTGCTTCCAAATCATCATTCTTCATAGTAAAACAATCATGCATGGCATGACCATGTCTTCCACAATAGAAACATGAGATTTTCTTTCTAGGTGGATGTGTGTGTGTGGTAGAAGTATGTTTAACATGCATACTAGTCGTAGCAGAATTTTTAGATTTCTGATGTAAATTGATTTTTTGATTTTTATTTTCTTTTTGAATCTCTTTGACAGAAGACTGCTTCGGATGTGAAGTAGAGGTACTGGCTATACTTAAACTTTGAACAAACGAGGTATAAACCATATTCACAAAAGACTTATTTTATACAGGATTGAAGCCAAGTCCTTCCCTTTGAAAATTAACTTTCATTCCCAGCAATTTGTTCAGATTTTCTTTGCCATCTACAAATTTGGACAGCGAATTATTCAAGTCAAGAATTTCATATTGAAGAGCTGAAATGTAAAATTCTGCACTGACAAATTCTTCTTCATAACTAGCAAGCCTGACATTCAACAAAGCATTAGTGGTCTTGAGGCTGTCTACTTCATGTTGTAGTCCATCCATATTTTCACATTCACTTTCAACCACAAACTTTCCTTTTTCTAAAATCAACAATCTTTCAGAAATGGTCGTGTTCAATTCCTTCAGTTTCTCATTTTCTTTTGCAAGCTTTTCATCATAAACAAGTTCATTTATCAAGATTTGATCATTTGCCATTGAATTTGCTTTCCCTTCAAGCTCTTTGTTTTCATTTCTTAAAGAACGAATTTGATCTTTATGAAATTCAATGTCGAACACATGAGCCTCAATCAATTCCTCTAAATGTGAACATTTTTTTACAGGAGGAATCACAGTTATTTTGTTCAACATTTTTTTAATTTTTAATTTTCAGATTTTAACTTATTATATTTATTTGCAAACTCATCGTATGCAACCAATAGATCATCAAGAGATATATTTTCAGAATTTGAATTTACCTCCAAGGGTGATCCATTTTGATGATCACTGCCGTGATCACTCGTGCCTGCCATAAGACATTTGTCTTCATGCTCTTCCTGGAAGCCGGCTAAGCCATCCAATATGTCCTTTGCGGAGCTGCAACGGGAGACAAATTGAAAACTATTAGCATTAACTGCGACAGTGAATCAACTTAGAACCAAGTAATTTTGATCATGTTTGAACTTATAATCTGCAGTCCAGACAGATTTATCTTTAGACAACTCATAAGGGCCATGTAAAATAAGCTTCCATAGCTTAAGATCGTATGAGTTGACTAAACTGCACATTCTTCCTAACCACAAATCAAAGTTAGAACCATCAAACATCGATGGAGAATTCAAGGTGTACTTTTTGATAGCCATTGATCTGGATCTCTCTAGATTATTAAATCTGTGAAAAATCGAGCCTTAGCTCTGATACCAATTAAAGTCCCGCGATCAATCACACCCAAGAGGGGAGGTGAATTGGGTGATTACAACTTTTAGGAAACTTATACCCGATTTAAATGAATATGATGAAGCATCAACTAAAATATTCAAATCTGTTTAACTACTAGTTAGATTTATCAAAATCTATCTCCACGATAGTTCCTTGGTACAAGGCGGAGGTGTGAATCCAAGGATTCTACTCACGCAAGGTGCTATTGTCCTGAAAAGACTGGTCTTGTTAATTTAAAAACACCTTTTGATATACCAAAGATCTATTTAGAGAAAGATAGATTATGCTAAATCTGAAAGATTAAACCAGAAGAACAATATGCACAAACAACCATACAGAATGGAGGTAGAAGAAATGGACCAAACCACACAATTAAAATCACAAGACACAAGGAGTTTTAAGGTGGTTCGGATGCAATGACGGCAACCTACGTCCATCCCTCACAAAAATCCGGTGAGGCTTCACTGCTGGAAAACCAGCACGGGGAAGACTCCCCAACACGGAGACACACTCCAACCACACACGCAGGGCGACGCCTACACACACACACACGGGGACGCGTCCCAACACACACACACACACACGGAGATGAAGTCTCCAACACGATCCGACAACCGGATCAACAACACACACACACGCTGCGACAAATGCAGCACTCTACACACTAGAATAGCCGGATCTGGATAGATCCACACATACACATGCAGATCTACGAAGATCCACACACACACACACAATGATCTGAACTAGACAACCTCACACTATCACGGATCTGAATCGATCCACACACACACACATGTTTGCAGATTACAAGGAACAAGACTTGAAGCTCAAAACACAAAGATAAATGAAACACAGTTGAGAAAACTCCTGATTTAGGCTCCCCTTGAGTGTATGATGCAGATCTTGAACAAGGCTTCCTTCTTCATTTGAATGGAGATTAAATGGCTTCTGATAGTGCTTGAAGAGCTTGAGGATGGATGATGAAATCTTTCACGAATTACTATTCACGGAACTACAGTAGTTCTTCCTTCCCTTGACAGCCTCTCCTTCAATCCTTCATGTGATCCCCTTAGGGTTTCTTACCCTTAAGAAGTGTTTTTATATGTGTTGGGTTGGTCGAGGAACCCTCCAGACATAGATCCACAAATCCTGCCGAATTTGAAGGCTAAAGGACCGAAAAGTCCACAAAGGAAGCTTGAACACTTTGGTGAAAAACAAGGTCAAAGATGGCTGCATCGGGGGGTTCGGTCGACCAGAGGTAGCCGGTCGGTCGACCAAAATTTTGCAGGTTTTGAAGATTTCGCTGCTGGGAAAATCGGTCGACCGGCCCTGGGTTGGCGGTCGACCGAAATCTGTAAAACTACAGATTTCTAGGTGCTAGTAAATCAGGTCGACCGGACCAGTCTTCCAGATCGACTGAACTCTGGAAATCCTGCAAAACAACGTAGTTCAGTTCATGAACATATCCAAATATTGAAGACTTGTGCTTGCAAAGGAATGTCCAAATAATATGAGCTTGTTTGGACTTGATGGGGTATTTGTTAAGACATGATAAGGTTGAACATTGGCTTTGGTGAGAATGACCTTGAAACATGTTCAATGCTCGCTCTTGAAGATTATGCATGTAGAACATGCTGTTTTTGACATTACTGTGGGTAAATCTCATTTTGCGGCATGATACCCCAAGGTGGCCTTCACATTTTTAATTACTTTGGTGATTTCCTATTTTTTTTGATTTTTTTAATTTTTTTTAATTTTTTTCATGAAAATTTTTAAACATGTCACCCTGCCATGACGCCTTCTTTAAACGTGTCACCCTACCATGATGCCTTCTTAAAATATTTATTATTATTTTTTAAATATTTTTTTAAAACTTTTTTCTCCTCTTTGAAGGTGGCAGGGGAACAGGACGCCTCTTTTAAAGGCGTCTGGGACACAAGACGCCTTCTTCAGAGCCTCGTGCAGCACGGGGGCGGCGCCGCTCTGGCTATTTAGTTTGACGGTTCGAATAAATCTAAACATAAAGACGTCTTTGTTCCCAGACGCATTTTTAGAAGTCAAAGTTCGACGCCGAAACCACTCCCTTTCTCTGTTGTCGACGACTTTCGATACCGTTTTAGTGAAAAATAATGGAGGCGTCTGGGACCCTGGACGCGTTCATTGAACGCGTCCTGGGACCAAGACGCCTCAATGAGCAACAAAATAATACAATATTGATGGACGAGTCTGGTCAGTGGGACGCCTCAACATGGGCACGTCCCAAACCCAGGACGCGCCCATAAAATTTTTCCCTATAAATAGGGGACCCCCTCCCTCGAAATGAGAGAGCTTCAGATCCGACAGAGGAGAGGGAGACTCTGCCGGATTCCTTTTCTAACCCATGGATTTTGTAGGAGGTTCTGCCGGATTTCCGAGTGCCAGCGCTCGCGAGAGAAAGGCTATCTTCGTCCACCGTGCTTCCACGTCATCCCCACGCTGCCGAAGCTTCGCTGGATCCCGCCGTCGACGCCCTCAATAAGTCATTCTCTCCCCCCTACTCTCTTTTGTCGTTTCTGTTGCATGCATCATCCCATCATCCGTCATCTCGCTTTACAAGAGAGTTCTATTCTTATGCACGTTTGCATGATTCTCCATCCATCATAGCATTTTTTCTCCTACTCGTGTCCGAGAGGGGTTTAAAAATAACACCAACCAGGT
The DNA here is from genome assembly GCA_022559845.1 of Amorphophallus konjac. Lineage (NCBI taxonomy): Eukaryota > Viridiplantae > Streptophyta > Magnoliopsida > Alismatales > Araceae > Amorphophallus > Amorphophallus konjac. Next base: position 269,141,818 of record CM040128.1, read on the forward strand.
GTGTGTCTCACCATGATTTCACCATTTTCATCACAAGTGTAATATCCTGGACCTTTTGGATCCTTCTTTTTGGGTCCCGGATCTGGTTTTTGGAGTGTCCGGCTCCGTTGTGTCTGAAATTTCGTTTCGGACATCTTTCGCATTCGGATCGGCGCGATCCGGAGTTGTTTCGGAGGCCCGGAGGCGTTCCGCGGCTTTTCCGTGCGTGTTTTCCGATTTCCGGTGTGTGTTTCGGCTTTTTCTTTGGAAGCTCGCTGCGGGTGGACCGGGTCGTTCACCTAGGCACGAGTGGTACCGTTGCGATCGGTGCGTTCCGAGGATTCCGGAAACGTATTTTTCTATTTTTTGATATTTTTCCGAAAAATCAGATTTTCTATATATTCCCATTTCTTTTCTTTTTCTTTTTCCCTTTCTCTTTCTTCTTCTTCCTCCCTTCTCTCTCGTGAGCGCTTCCACCGTGACCGGCCCCCTCTTCCGGTGCTAGCCTCGGCGCCATCCCCTTCGGCTGCGGACGCGGCAAGGCGACGGCGTCGTGGCATAGGCGGCGGCGTGGTGATCGTGGCGGTGTTCGGTGAGGGCGTGGGGAGTTTGTGAAGTTTCAAGCGATTCTTGAGGATCGGCGGCGATCCGCCACGTTTCGGACAACCCCGAGGTAGGGTGACGATCCTCTATCTCCGTGCTTTCCTTTCCCGTGATTTCTAGGCCGGCGGGGAGCCGAGAGGGGTTCGTTTGATCTCGGGACGGGAAATGCATGCTTTGGGGGTTTGAGTGCCGATCTAGAGTTTTACCGCGCCATTTGGAGTTTTGGGGGCATCATTCGATGCACTAGGGCATGGGGACGAGTTCCCCCTTTGTTTCCCCATCACCCGGGGGTGATTGGGGCGTGGAATGGTGTTTTAGGCCGTTTCCCGCCGTTCTCGGTTTTCCGATGTGATCGCTGTAACGACCCGAGAATCCGATTACCGGGAAGGCCCGATAACCCGAGACTCGCACCGCCGCCCACGAGCCGGGAGGGCTCGGAAGGGCTAAAAGGAGTGTGGAGGCACAAGGAAATAGGAAATAAAGCAGGATAATTCAACAATTAACAGAAATAAATAAACAACTACAACAGAGTCCAGTCCAACAGAAAGTACAGTCTAAAGCAGTAAAACGTACCACATGCCAAGTGAACACTCGGCCCGGCAAGCTGGCAACTGAGAACTTCCGCCTCGCACCCTCGAACCTCGAGGAAGAACCGCCACACCTGAAAAGCAGGGAATGAGTCTCCAAAACAGAGACTCAGCAGGGATCCCGCGGAACCCCAACCGGAAACAACGGCGGTAGCGGAAAGGAAGCTACAACTACAGCAGGAACAGCAAACCGGTGGCCGGTCAAAAACTCGGCACTACAGCTACTCCTACTGCCAGAAGGCAGACCTCGATCACACAGTCGAAGCTACCGAACCACGCTAGTACCACCTAACGAAGTAAGAACACACGGCAACCATGCCGTAGAGGCCTGTCCCCCGGACACAGCCGACCTGGACACGCTGTCCAAGGTGCAACCCCGACCATCCGATCGCGGGTACCGCACAACAAGACCCAACCTCGGTAAAGCCACTAGCACTAATCTCACGGCGAAAGAACCGACACACGCGTCAAGGTGAAACAACCGAACTCACCGGTCAACACGACCAAAAACCCGAAGGTCAAAGACACAGAGACTGACAATCTATCACTCTGTACTCGACAGGAGTACCACCCACTAGAAGCACAGCCGGTAGCGTCCCCTGACGTCTTACACCGCACCGCAGGTGAACCGCCTGACGTGGTAGGTCCTACCCGAGGCGCGAACACCGTACAAGTAACCACAACAAGTGACTAGCTGGGGTCACGCCCGTCGACGTGCGTCCACTGTCCCCAACCACGTGTGCACACACAGACCACGCGTCCTAGGTCTGGCCCTCTGACTGGTTTTCCCCCGCAACCGGACTCTGGCTACGACAAGGGGCCCGACGAAAACCAGTCTAACCGTCCTCAGGGTAAGCCCGTACACCACTCCCTGGTGTGACCAACACACGCGTACTGGTAGGCTACGACTAGTGGAGGGTCACTGAAGGAGTAGACTCTCTAGTCAACGGAAAACAACGTCCGAATCCGACGACGTACGGGGACCACCCCACGTACCGGCCCCGTCGCACGGTGACCACAGTCGGAGAAGAAACGGGACTCACAGTCCACGGCCACGCACGCACCGTGCACTAGAGTCGAGAAAACTCAAGTGGCGCTAAGCCACTGGACTCTGGACAGTCCTCTAGACACACTACAGCCAACGGTCCTTGAGTCACAAGACTCGGGGTCAAGACCGTTGCACGCAACAGCACAAGGCCGTCGATCTAGCCCAATCTCTAGGTCCAAAACCACGATATCACGAATACTGAGACAGCTCACAAGCCACCAAGACTGTTCCCTCAGGAAGGGAACGCAAGGGACCACGGCCACACGGAAAAACACAGAGGCACGATTCACAGGGCAGCACACAAGCCGCCATGTCGATTTCCCATCTCGAAGCAAGCGGGAAACCTCCAGCCCCAGGCCGGACAACTGGACTCGCAGTCCAAGGCCAAACACGTGGCCCACACGGAAATCACCTTCCAAAGAAACTCACAATATGCGGGGGAGATCCCACCGCACACACACCGATACACGGTGACTCGATCTAGCAAGAACACGGAAGCCCGGAACACCTGGAGTCACCCGGATCCACCAAGCCCACGGGCACGCTTATCGAGGTAACACGGTACCTCCAGACACCCAAAGACATGGTCACGGAACTCCACGGGGTGTCCGAGACACACACGACCCAAGGGGAGCACGATCAGCCGCAGACCGCCCGCCCCGGGCAGCCCGGCTGGTCACCTCTAAGAACGCGCTACACGTGCATAGCGCGTTCAGTCAGAACGTGTTATACATACCTAGCGCGTTCAACAAGAACGCGCTACAGGTCCATAGCGTGACCAAACCAGGTGGCGCTATGATCCTATAGCGCGACAACCCTGAACGCGCTGGGGCCCTATAACGCGATAGGAACCGTCAAACTGTTCATCTTCCCCGATGAACGCGCTCTATCGGGGCAGCGCGACCATCAAGAACGCGCTACTGGAGCATAGCGCGTTCTCAGTCCGCGCCCGAAAACGGTGGAAACCACGGGAAAAACCATTCCACGTCCCGTCCACCCCCAGGTGAAGGGGAAACAAAAGGGGAAACCTTCCCCAAGCCCCTAGGCATGCATCTAAACCCCTGGATCGCCCGAAAACACGGTAAAACGGAAGATCCGGCTCACACCTCAAAAACATGCATTTTTCCCCAAATCGCCCCGTTTAGCTCGCTCGGCTCACCACGGCCTACCAAACTCGCGGGAAAAGAAGTGCACGAGCTGGGGGTCCATCTCCCTACCTCCACTGAAGAAACGACGCGATGTGGACGCCGATCCAAGAAGAAATCGTCGCGAAACCCTCGTCGGCTCGCGATCGCGCCACCGAACTTCCACGCGCCTCCTCCGCCTCGATCCTCGCCTGTCCTCGCCCGCATCCTCGCCCGCGCCACCTCCACCTCGCCCCCGCCTTGCTCCGTCGGCTGCCGGAGAAGAGAGGGGAGAAAGAGAGCGTGAGAGAAGAGAGAGGGAGGGAAGAGAGAAATGAGAGGGGGAGAGAGAAAATGGTTAGTATATATAGGAAAACCCAAAAATTCGATAAATTCAAAAAATTACGAAAAATTACCTCCGCGATCCTCGGGAAGAGCGCAACGCAGTGGTAACGTCCCGGAGTCGGAGAACGCCACGGTTTGTCCTGCAAAGAGTTCCGAAGGCACATCAGGGAAAAACACGTGTAAAGCACAAAATACACTCCGAGACCCACTAAAATGATCCGAAAAATATCCGAAAAATCCGGGGCATTACAATCGCTGTCCACCAGTGACCGTTTTCACTGGTCGCGGTCAGGCGGGGACCGCTTTCAGCAGGTTTTGAACCGTTGGGGCTTTAGAGTGTCGGTGGGCGGACGCGGTCTTGCGACAGACCGCGACTGTTGGTCGCGGTCTGGTGGCAACCGCGTTCACCGTGGGGATTGGCACGGACCCCGAGGCATTTTTGACTGTTGGTTTCCAGTCGCGGTCTCCTGGAGACCGCTACTGTGTGAACACGGTCACCGGGTGACCGCGTTCATGTTTCTTGCGCCAGGGTGGTCGCGGTTCTAGGAGGACCGCGACTGTGTGGTTGCGGTCCAGGGCAGACCGCTACCACAGGAGGCGGTCCTCAGGTGACCGCGTCTCCCATCCCTTGCCGATTCGAGTCCCGGATGAGCGAGTCTCGATCCCTGTGCTGACCCGTGGTCCGACTGATGCTGGGCATCATGTGGGGGCCATACGTGAGGGTGCCGTGGGGTCCCGGGAGATGGTGATTTCGGCTTGTGTCGCTGTGCGACGGTGTTGGTACAAGGAGCGTTCCGCGTACCTGCGATTGTGACGTGGTTTTCCGTTGACTTGAGAGTCTACTCCTTTAGTGACCCTCCACTAGTCTAGCCTACCAGTACGCGGTACTGGTCGCACCAGGGAGTGGTGTACGGGCTTACCCTTAGAGGCGGTTTGTGGACCGGTTGCCATCGGGCCCCACGTCTTGCAGCCAGAGTCTGGCTGAGGGGAAAACCGGTCAGAGGACCAGACTAGGGACGCGCGGTCTGTGTGTGCACACGTGGTTGGGGGCGGTTGGACATACGTCGACGGGCGTGACCCCAGCTAGTCACTTGTCGGAGTTTACTTGTTCGGTGTTCGTGCCTTTGGTAGGCGCTACCACGTCAGGCAGTTCACCAGCGGTGCGGTGTAAGTCGTCAGGGGACGCTACCGACTGTGCTTCTAGTAGGAGGTACTCCTGTCATGTACGGAGTGTCAGACTGTCAGCTTCGTGGCTTTGACCTTCGGGTTTGCTGGGTCGACCGTTGAGTTTCGGTTGTCTCACCGTGGCACGTGTGCCGGTTTACGTGCCGTAGGACCTTTGTTTGGTAGAGTACAGGGCTTTCCTTTCCGAGGTACTCTCCTACCGCTAGCGTAGTGGTTTCCCATTTTACGAGGTAGGGTTCGAGTGATCCCTACTGAGTCTTTTTCCGAGACTCATTCCCTGCGTGTTTTCACCGTGTTTCAGGTGAGGCGCCGCCCCAGGGGAGCGCGTCTGGGGTGCAGCGAGGTGCGGGTGCCTAGAGGTAGTGCCAGAGGTCAGAGCTGGGGTATGTCCCGTGTAGCTGTACTTTTCTTTCTTGTCTCTGTACTAGTCGTGGACTACTGTTGTTGTCATTTTCTATTGTTGACCATGTAAAATGCTAATTTATTTCCTGCTTAATATTATAACTGTTTAATTTCTGCAATTACTTGTGATACTTGTGTAGTTTCCACACCATCCTTCTAAACCTTCCGAGTCTTCGGACTCGTGGGTGGCGATGCGAGTCTCAGGTTATCGGGCCTTCCCGGTAATCGGATTCTCGGGTCGTTACAGCAAGAGACTAATACTACACTGCCATTTTTCTAATTTATTTGCTATCTGTCTGTTTTTGCAAGGGTAACCAAAGAAGGACCTCTCCGTCGGCCGCCGAAAGGAGAGGAAGAGGCAACCCACCATTTTCCGCTTTTACGGTAAATGCGATCACTCTTATTATTTTTGGGGTCTCCTGCCCCTGGCGATCACATCATTCCTTCGAGGCCGCGGCAAGTCACTTCCCGCTATGGCCGTTTAAATTTCTGTCTCTTAAATTCTGCGCCATCATCATCTCTTCGAGACCGCGACGAGTCACTTCCTGCTATGGCCGTTTAAATTTCTGTCTCTTAAATTCTGCGCCATCATCATCTCTTCGAGGCCGCGGCGAGTCACTTCCCGCTATGGCCGTTTAAATTTCTATCTTTTAAATTCTGCACCATTTTCATCCCTTCGAGGCCGCGGCGAGTCACTTCCCGCAATGGCCGTTTAAATTACTGTCATTTAAATTCTACACCATTCCCACCTCCCGAGGCCGCGGCGAGTCATTTCCCGCTATGGCCGTTTAATCCCCACATTTATTACACTATATCTATTCTGCATACTCCGCCGGAGCAATCTCCCATGGTGGTCTCTCTCTCTCTTTCTCTTTCTGTGTCACAGCAAAACAAGCATGCTTCGCTCCCCGGAACATCTGCATGACGTCGCTCACAATGCATGGAATGCATTCAATATTATGCAAAAGACTCGTGAAATCTCATTTCAAAATGACTCTTTGTGAAATGCAAGGAACAAGTTCAACCCATTAAGAGCACATGAAAATATATGTATGAGAAACCTTTGAAAGCCTGAGTATCATAGCTTCAAATCTATTGATCAAGGTTGAGTCAATAGATCCACCAACAAACAAATCCATATGTTCAAGCATAGAGAACTTTTTCACATCAGACCAAATCAATTTCTCATGGAGGCAAGTCGACTTTACTTGCTTTATCATATTTGAGACTTCCATAGCCTTACCAAAGGTTCTTGAAGAATGTATACATGATTTACCACCTGTTTTAGTTGTAGATAGCAAGGTGCTTATCCACACGTCTTTACTTTCCAAGCGATCGCTATGAGCTTTGATCCTACAATTCAAGATAGTCAAGGTTGATTCATCAGGTGATGCACATAGACTTTGTTCACAGTTAACAGCTATGAAACCTCTTGGAAAACCAACAATTTCAACAAAGAATCAAGACCATATAGCAATGCATTTAACCAACATGTTTAAGCCTGCCTCAGGAGCCATTTGCCATCTCAACCATATTTGAACAACAACATGAGTGCACAGTGACATCAATAACATGTGCAAGCAAACATAAAATTTAGTTATCATCAAAAACATATGCACGGCATATACAACATTTCCTACGGTAAGTTCTAATATATATATATATATATATATATATATATATATATATATGAATCATAAAGACAAATATAGAAATAACTCAATTGTCTTTAATTCGGAATTTCAAGAGGCTTGCAGATCGATTTTTATTAAAATTACCCGGCTACAAGTAGCCATCCATTTACACTGGCCTCACTTAATCAAATATCCCCTCTTCAGCATTTAATACCGCACCTACATGAAATTCTGAGAATCACTTGGCCTTTCACATTTCTAAACATATATCTAATCCACGACACAAGGAGTTAAAACCCACAACAGTCCAGAGGCACGGGCTAGACCACGGATGGCCCAACGCATCAACCTATATTCTTGATCAACTGTACATGATCGGGGCACTCTTCCCCACCTTCCACTTAGATCATTGTTGACACGCCAAAATTGACATCATTTTGAGTACATCTCATATTGCCTTGTAATGCTTCAAAGTGATTCTCAAATTGACTTATTTGAGTAGTTTTTCTCATTTTTTGATTATCCACATTTTCATACTTTTTTTTATTTTTAAAATTTTTAAGTATTTTCTCTAATTTTTCGGGGCCTTCTCAAATTGAAATCTTTCTGAGTGGACGCATATTAATTCGCGTCAGCATCCTGGACGCTATTTTAAAAATTCATGGCAACCACTCCAGACGTCAATTTATGAAAAATTTGAAGTTTCTTGGGCTTCCCCTAAACGTGATTCCCACGACGACCGCGTTCATCAGATCGCAGTCGTCCAGGTGACCGCGTTCATCAAATTTGTGTCCAACATCAAGTAGCCAATTTTGAATCAACACCTTTACGAACAGACGCATATTCTTTAAATAACGTCATGAATGGTGACGCGAATTTCATTTCTGTATTTTGATCATCCAATTCATACCAACATTCGTAATGTTTTAAATCCGCACCTTTCCAGAATGACGCGATTTTTTAATTTACGTCCGGATGGAAGACGCCAATTCTTTTCCGATTTTGGTAACTTCTAAACTTTTCATAATTTAAATTCCAATTATCGCCTTTATGCGTTGACACGTATTAATTTGCAACCACTATAGTGGACACGAATTCTTCTAGAAATCTATTTCGGAAACTGACTTTTCCTTTCCCCATTTTGATCTCTCTTTCGACTTGAGAAAATGTTCCTATGGCTTTCTAAGATAATAAGGACACTTGGAGGAAGGATTCTCCTCTCCAAATCCTATTAGAACCCCATTTTATATTTTTGAAGAAATTAAACTCCGAATTTCTAACTCTATAAATAGGACCCCTCTCCCATGTGTGTTTAAGGTTGATTTTCTGATCTCTTGGAGAAAACTATGCTGGATTGAGGTGCCAAGGAGGAGTCTCCCAAGTACTAGAAACCTACGTCCAAATGGAGCTCCTTCCTCTTTGAAGGATATTGAAAATCTTTGAAGCCTCTTGGAAAAAAAATCATAAGCCATTCTTTCTCCTTATCTCTTCTATTTTTAATTAGTTCATGCATCAGATTCCTCTTCTCTTTATTTTTATCTCAATCAAGTTGAGATTCTCCATTGTGCAACACTTGCACACTCTCTTTTATTTTACATATCATCATATTTTTATCCACCCTTTGTATAAGGGTTTTAAGACTAAACACCAACAAGACGTGTTCTTGCTCATGTTTTTATGTTTATTTATATTAATGATTTGATGCTACACACCTTCAATTTCTAATCCAATTATTTTGTTGGTTGTTTGTTTATTTTTGTAAGGGTAATCCAAGAAAGCTCCTTTCATCGACCGGCCGATTGGAAGGAAGATAACACTCACAATCTCTCCCGCTTTTAAAGGTATTTATATCGCGATCATCTTATTTTTTTTATTGCTATATTTTTTCAAGGCCCGCGTGTCTTTGGCGATCACACTATGTTTAGCATCTACATGCTTCTCTCCCCTTTCCTCTTATTCCTTATTCTTATTCTTATCTTTCTTTATAAATCTTGAGGATTTCCATGATCTACAGTCATCGTCCAGCCTGATTTCCGCATTTAATCATCCGTCCGTCCTCGGACGAGGATCACCCCAGGCAGACGTTTACCCGGTGCCCTGCCCTCCTTACGTTGGCACTGTCTATGTGCTCAATCACATCTTGCCATTTTCCTTGTCTTTCAGTTGGTTAGCCTTAATGGCTTAATGAATTAAACTTTTATTACAGCTATGGCTCACAATAAATCAAAGAAACAAAAATATATATGCAGGTCGTAATATACTGCTAACGAAGATTTCAAGTTTTAACATACATGATTTCTAATGCCCTTGCAAGCATGATCAATTGTTGAATATTAAAATATATTCAAAGTAAAAAGACTAACAAATGACATATGTTAGGTCTTGAACCAATGCCTACTTGTGACAAAAGATTCTATCTCTGCAATTTTTTGCTCCCTCACTTAGTCGCCTCCAAGAACAACATGTAGATGCCCTCTTCCTGCTCCAGAAGGGCTGACTGCCCTTTCAGATCTTTCCTCCTTCTTGCTGCACCAGTAGCCCCTTCTTCCTATTTACTTCCGCGCGTACACGCCTAGTTATTCCTCTTCTTTTCTCCCTCTATTCCTCTTTCCATTCTATGTTCTGGTTTGGGATGTTCTAGGTAGATAAAGTGTATAGGAGGGATAGCGAGTGGGGTGTCCAGAATTTATTTTGTTCTGCTTTCCTAGAAAATCTATTACCTGCCTTAACTGTCAGCACTCTGACAAACAACTGTGCTATGCTCTGATTGACTCATGGCAAATAGGATCGTCCTTCCTTGTTGACTTCTGGTAGAAAATATTTGAATAGTTAAGAAAATATATATGTACAAAGTTCACAACTCAAAACTAATTCACTTAGTCGCATCAATTATAGGTGCAGTATATAGGTGCACTCAATTGGGTGGTAGAATCACCATTTTACTAGCTATCTAATTTTATTTTTCTTATTTTTTGACATAGTAAACGGCATAATTAGTAAAAATATTTAACACATGATTTAATAAAAAATTGATTATCTTTCTAACGAGTCTAATATTGTCCCATTATAATATTTCTACAAGTAATTAAACTTAACAAGGACAATTTCATCATTTACATTAATCTTTAATCTCATTCTGGTCACTAATTATCATCTAAGTATAAAATAAGCGCAATAAAACAAAACTAAACTTTACTCAAGTAATAACAAATTTGTAGGGATATCAGCTATCTCAACGCCTATCAACTATCTTGACGACTATCTTCAGAATATCAACAATCTCAGCGCCTATCAAATATCTTAACAACTATCTTCAAAATATCAACTATCTTAGCGATTATATTCAGAATATCAACTATCTCAGCGCCTATCAACTATCTCAGTGACTATCTTCGGAATATCAACTATCTCAACTAAATATCACCCATCTTTAAAACTTCAACTATCTTAAGTCTAGTTCTTCGTCTAATACTATATATTGTTATTTGATATTTTTGACTTATTAAATGACTGAATTTAAAAAGATGCTTAACATAAAAGTTGTAGATAATCAAGTTATCTTTCCAATGAACTCAATTTCATCTTAGTTGGGCATTCATATATAATGTTATTTCATAAATAACGGACTACTATCATGAAACTATGAATTCTTTTAATGCACTCAAATTCACTAAATGGGCTATCTTAATGGGCTCTCTAACACAACTAGCACAATACCTTAATAGGTTTCCTAAAATCGAGATGTTTTAACCACCCCTATTCCCCCCTCTTATCCTTCTAGGGTTATAGGACGGTCGCCCCGCCAGACCGACGCTCATCTTTCTGAGCTCAATGTCCATATTTTCAAGCATGTTGGACCAGCGACCACACTCACGGTCTCCCACATTGACGGATTTGGCTGGTCCTCGTCAGCACATCGGTGGTGAACTACCATGTTGGCACCTCCACAATGCCTATGTGTTGCGTTCCCTCCTTTGACGGTCGACAGACTCATGAGCCACCCCCCTCCTGTCGTCGTCGTTGTTCTCTCTCCCGTTACCCTCTCATTCTCTCTCTCTCTCTTCATCTCTCTCTCTCTCTCTCATTATGTTCTTATGAAAAAAAATAAAAAAAGGGGACATGAAAAAAGATGACAAATCTTTCTTGAAAAGAAGGAAAAGTTTGTGAAAGAAAAAAGAAATAGAGAATAAAAAAAGAGACAAAATCGAGAAACAAAGTGACAAGAAAGAAGAAAAATGCCATACTCAATGTTTGTTTTACTTTAGATGCAGCTTGGGGATGATTGCAATGAGTAAGATAAGCTCTATCTTCTCACAACCTGTCACCACCATCGCCCCACCGTGTACTCCGGTCTCCACATCTCACTCTCTCTCTCTCTCATGTCTGGGTCGATTCCGTCACTCTCTCTCTCCCCTTTACTCTCAATAAATATTGGAGGTAAAATGATAATATCAAGTGGATGAGTTATCACTATTAACCTTAAATGTAAATATATAACATGAGAGTCAATGACGTGTTTTTTTTATAGGTTTTTTTATTTTTTAAGCAGGAGAGGAAAATCGAGTATTGAACCGGGACCTTCGCCTTACAATGGGGGAGGGTGCCCACTCGGCCATGACGGGGAGGAGAGCCGAGGAAGTGCAGATTGAGAGATTTCAAGAGTTTAAGAGTAAATACAATTAATGTAAAGATATAGAGATAATTCGAAAATATGTTGAGGGTATGCATATAAGTTTCTCTTATTTTTATGTGCGGACAGACCTTCCTTCTTTCTTTCTCCTACTCGTCATTTGTGGCGGGCCGGGCTCCGGACGTGGGGAGATGGGGGAAGAGTGGTCGGCACCGTTCCTGCGCAACAGGTACTGGATTCTGAGGCACGGCAGGAGCATTCCCAACGAGAGGGGCCTCATTGTTTCTTCCCTGGTCCGTTCCATGTCTCTCTCTTCCCAATCTGTCGGTGTATGCGTTAAGTGTGAAAGGCATGATTACATCGTGAATGCAACTGTTTAATCTGGTCGTATGAACTACTATACTACTTTAGAGGTCCATGGGTGCGAACAGAGGAAATGATGATTTTATGCTATACATATCGAAGTTTAGCAAAAGCTACAAATCTTTGAGACGATTGAGAACTGTACAATTAACATTTATTAAGAGATGGCGCCTGGGGAGGTATAGATCAGTAAAGGGGAGACAGAAAATCACACGGGGAATTGTCATCTTCATGAGCTCTATTCCATCAGTGTGTAGGGCGGCCTAGATTGAATGAAGGATCAAAGAATTTGACAACATTTTATGATCGGTTGCATGTCTTATGTCAACTCTCTACAGGGTCGTGTTGGGTTTCTGGTCGAGGTCACATTAGATTGGAGAGGTATGGGAAAAGTCCCATGGGGCCAGCTAGTAGGTGGAAAGCTGTCGTTTCTGTTGAACAATTTAGGGTTACTGTGGAGGTGGAAAGGTGGTCAGAGAGCACAGTTGGCATGCAGAGCACGGGAGGGCTCTAGGGGTTGTCACGAGGGAAAGGCCCTCCGATGCTTAACTCAGAGAGTGCGGACAGTGGGCAGCTCAAGGAACTTGGGGCAATTGTGTATTAGAGATTGCCCACAGTTTTCATTTTCCGTCCTTACCCTTTTGTGCTTCTTGACCCTTGATGACTGAGGATGTAGGGCGTAACGTCTGGGATGTATGAGTGTCAGATTGCGCATGCATATTCGGCCACATATTTTTATGTTTAATCCATTGCTAATTAGATGCGTATGCTTCGTGTCTCATAAGATGTATCCTAAAGCCTAGATGGAATGCCAAGACTTGCTGACTGGGCAAGGTGGATAAAAGCCCAGGATGGTTGCCTTGCTAATGCTGATTCCTTCCATTGTTAGAGAGTTTATGATAGTACAGACAGCTGCAGAGGAACTTAATTGTATATCTCTTTAATCTCTTTCCGAAGGCTATTTGCTTAGGTTCTGCTACATTATACGACACCTGTACAGTGTAGATTGATCCAAGTGTTTGGTGTTCTATGACCTGTCCTCTGAGTACTTGAGGAATTTTGATACGTTGCAACATTCAGGAGACTGGAGGATCATTAAAGACAATTACACAGCTGAACATTATCATTCACATCTTTGCATTTCCTTGGGAACTTGTCTTTGTTGAGTTTTTACTTGGCATTGAGGCCAATAGAATTGTAAGAGAAAAAGTGAGCCTCTTCAGGGGGAGAGGATTTTCTTCTTCTGAAGGCAGTCAAGGAAACCACCTGTCATCTCTCTTGTACTTAGCACCCTTTCTGCAAGTGTCCTACATGATGAACATGGCTGGTGGACAGCAGAAAAAGAGAGAAAGAATGAGAGGATGCTCATATCATTTATGGGATATTAATATGCTAGAACAATGGCATGTGGAACATTTTGTATATCATTCCATGAATCCACCATTCTGTTTCCGTTTAGGATGTGACTGAACCACCAATAACATGGGACAGTGATTCCCTAAGGGGGGCCTGTTTGGTAGCGGGTTAGGGATAACTCTGTTCTTGTACCTTGAAACAACTTATTACAGGATAACCTTGTTTTCTCTTTGGTAAGAGGAGGACCCTATGAGATGTCCTTAGTTAACTTTCAATTTTTGGCATGCCCTTTGGTTTGAACTTGGAATAGAACAAAGGGTTGAAAGGCATACCTTCTCTTCCTTAAGTAATTTAAATATTGTTCATTTTGTATCAGTTTTTACCATTATTTTAGAACGTTGAATGTAATTTCACTTTTTTTACATGAAAATATTTGATCCACTACAATGACTATATTGTTAACACAAATATAATTCATTATAAATTATTTCTTTCTGTATGTTCATGTACAAGATACAATGTAATTTTTTCTTGTACTCCATACAGGGTATTCAAATGTTTGTTTTTGTGAAGACATATTCAATATATATAAACTATGTAGCACTGAATAAGCATGGATATCTGAAATGCACATATGTATTTATAATACATATTTTAAGGTTAGATGAGAAGAAACAGATCTAGGATTTAAACCTTCTTTAAGAAGTTTCTAGGATTTAAACAATCGATCAAAATTGAGTTTCTCTATGATTAGATTTTGGGATTTTTGTAAATAAACTATTGTTATAAGTGAATTTACAAAAAATCATTCCTGGAAATGTATTAGTAGGCATACCACTGCGTAAAATCAAATAGTGTATAAATGCCATGTAAGGCCATCTAAGCGTAGTTTTTTTGCAAGTTTTTGGCAAAAAAAGTGGTATGCCTACAAAAAAATATGTCATATTTGCACAATATGTGGTATGCTTGCTAATACATTTCCAGGAGTGGTTCTTTTTGCAAATTCATGTTTAACAATGGTTTATTTGCAAAATTCCCTTAGATTTTATACCTAAATTTTTTGAAGTATTTGACCTAAAATTTTTTAACATGCAAATGGAGAAGTAAATGAATTTAAAATTATAAGTTACCAAAAAAGGAGACAACACTTATATGTAATTTACTGCTTAAAGCCATTTTGAATTAAAAACATTTTAACTTAATGCAATTGAAGTGGTATAACAATTGAGGGTTAATTTGCAACTCCATTGGGCCATAAATGCACCGTATTGTACACATGGAGGAGACTTGCCGCACCCATGTGATGTAACTGTCAAGGGCAAAAAGGGGGAAAGGACAGGGGTTGTCTCTCGGGATAACCTTTTTCCGGGGGTGAAGGCGGAATCCAAAACCCAGGTTAACCCGAAGCATCCAGGATTTCATATCTTGGATCATCAAAGCACTTTCCAGCCTTGTCCCGGGGTTAACTATGGGTTACATAGATATCCTCCAAACAAAGCGGTGCTAAGGAAATAGTTATTTTGATTCCGCTTCTTGAGAGACATTTTTATTTTCTACTTGAAATGATGAATTATTACGAATAAATATCAAATTTGTACAAATGGATAAAACAAGTACCTAGACTAGAAACTATTCAGCTGGATTAGTATCAACATGAAGGCAATGTAGACATGGCAAAATCACACGGTCTTTGGTGCGGTATTTTGTTGAACTGCAATTCCTGACATCACTTCATGACCTGCATCAGCGTAAAAGTAAGCTGTGTCATGTACATATATTCAATGAATAGTTCAAACTTGCGAAAGCATCTGTATCATATTGACAGGAAAGAAAAACAAAGAACGAAACTTGTTAAGAAGAAAAATTCCTGATTTTATGATGAAAAGATAAGGGCTCCAGTCAGATGACAAACAACAAATGCTTTTTAGGAACTGGACAAATTTCTTAATGCACAATGAGAGTGAATCTGAAGATCTACATTTATTTGGCTTCAAGTGGAATATCAATCTCATGAGCTTTACATGATAGAGCTCGGGCCTTTGTGGTACTTCATAAATGCCCTTAGTTAATGACTTGATTTTATGTGGCATAGGTGGTTCCCTACTATATTATTTTTCCAAAATCCTCATGTGATGCAGCTTCTATGACCTTGTTGAAGAATTGGTTCTTTCTCATGCCTTAAGTTCATTGTTCCATTTTGGATCTTGTTTCAGTGCGTACTTGTCTGTGCCAATATTTTTGAATACTTGTGTTGAGGTGCCTGTGCTCAAATAGTGGATGTATCACTTTTTTTTTTGAAAGTGGGTAGTACCACTGATGTATTAATATAAGAGAAGGGATATACAAGTTTATGCAAAGAGCCCTCAAAAAATCCCTATACAGAAGGCCTTCCATACCAAGGCAGAGTGGTCAACACTAGCCCCTAAAAGACCCAAACAAAAAGAGTTGTTAGATTCTGCATTACAAAAGAGCACTGCCCACTCTCTAACTCTCTCACAAATAAAAGAAACCACTCTATCTGCTGCTCTAGCTTTTCCTTTGAAGGACCTATTATTCCTTTCATTCCATAGTGCCTACAGCGTAGCATGTAGGATGAGCCACTAAATCTCTTTATCCCCTTTGAGATTCCACCTCCTGTGCCAAAGACTCATCAGAAGATGAACAGTCCCTTGCGGTCTGATGGAAGCATGGATTTTCCTAGTGACCTTTGCCCACGCTTCATGTGAGGAGTAGCCTATGAATAGGTGGTCCAAAGTCTCATCCTCCTCCCTATCCAAGCGGCACACAAGGGGAGGATCCGGAAGGAAAGGAGCAATCCTCTCATATGTGGGTAACCTGCCATGAGAGATCCTCCACATAAGCACCTTCACCTTCAAAGGACTCCGGGGTGCCCAAATCTGTGAAGCCAGGCTATGCTGCAATCCACCATCTGATAATAGTGAGTAAGCTGAACTAACTGAGAAGTGACCCTCCTTCTCCTATCTCCAATACCACATGTCCTCTCTATCTTCCGCTGGAGTAAAAGCAAGAAGGAGGGCGAGCAATCCCTCAAGCTGGTCCATCTCCTCTGTCTTGAGGTTCCTCCTAGATGCTGATGCCCACATCCCTCCTGGTATCTGAGAGTCAAAAGACTGGGAAACTGAAGCCAAAGGAGCAACCGCAACAACAAAGAGCCTTGGGAAGGACTCCTCTAAGGTGAAGTCTCCACACCATCTGTCTCTTCAGAATAAGCACTGGTCTCCCCTTCCCAAGCGGACCCGAACACTAGCAACCATGAAGTCCTTAGCCTGACAAGATACCTCTCCAAATAGGTGACATATTGTGTTGGGATGCCGGTGTCATATCCCAAGTTCTTACTCTACCATGATATCTCTGAGTAATGAGTTGGGCCCATAGGCCTTGATCTCCCGTACCTAGCTTCCGCAACCACTTGCACAACAGAGCCAAATTAAAATCTACAAAGTGTTTGATGCCCACACCTCCCATTTCTTGCTCCTACAAACCCTGTCCCAAGCTATATCATGTCAGCCCTTGCAAGTCTGACTACTGCTATGCCAAAAAATAGCCTGGATGGACTCAAGTTTCTTGGCTATTGTCTTTGGGACCCGAAAGATGGACATGAAGTAGATCGGTAAATTTTCTAGCACTGATTTGCACAGCACCAATCCCCCCTCCCCATAGGAAAGTAGCCTGGTCTTCCATCCTGTAAGCCTAGTCTCGTATCTTTGCACGGTAGGCTGCCATCCATTGCATGGAAGAGCCCCTGGAGATAGCGGTAGGCCCAAATAGGAAATGGGAAAAGTTCCTATTTTGCAGCCCAAAATGAATGCCGCCCTCTCAAGAGCTCTCCCCTCCATGTTGACACCCACAACGAGGCTCTTGTTGAAATTCACCTTGAGACCACCGACCTCCTCTAGCAGCTCTAACAAAAGACTGACCCGATAAAACTGAGACTCCTCTATTAGGACAAAATAGTATTGTCCGCATACTGCAAATGAGTGATGGTGGAAACACCCTAGCCAGCTTGGAAGTGTCTGATCAAAACATGCAAGCTTTGCTCTCGACCACATCCTAGTAAGAATATGGGTCACCAGAACAAAAAGATAGGGGTACATAGGATTTTCCTGGCGGAGCCCTCTACCACTCTGAAAGTAGGTGGTAGGCTTCCCATTCACCAGAATAGCAAAGGAAGTAGAAGAGATACATGCACAAATCCATCCAATCCAGGTATCATCGAAGCACATCCTGTCCAATACATCGAACAAACATTGCCAATTGACCCTTCTTAACTGTTAATCATATATACCATCATTGTCCTCATAAACACTTCCACTCAGTTGAGGTTTGGCTCATGACCTTGATGGCCAAACCCTGAAAAATTTGAAACATAGTTTTATCATGCTTGATAGAAAATTGTGTTATATCCTGTCCTTTCCTTAAAGGAAAAAGAGAGAAAAGGTTTAGGGTTGAACACAACGACTCCTGTATAGTTGGTTGAGGTAGCAGATGATAGCCATGGCAACTTAGGTCCTTCCTTGCCAATTATGATGAATCTAGTGATGACAATGGTGAAGAGACTTCTGTCACATCTTTCACTTGAATCTTAGCTTCACCTTTGTTCTGCAGGTGGCTGGTGGATATGTAATCAAACCAGTCTGGAGAATTAGGCATGCAAAACAAATTCATCATGGAACGTATTCTCTTTTCTAGGAGATGATGACAATTACATGTCTAGTTTGAGAGTTTCCTCATGTATAGTCTTGTGCTGGCTCAATAATTGCACAGGATGGGAAACTATAATCAGAATGGTGATTTATGACTTCACCTATGACAGTTACTTTATGCATGTTCATGTTCTCAGTCATGAGCTCTGCAGAATGAGAACATGTAA
This sequence comes from Amorphophallus konjac, assembly GCA_022559845.1. Taxonomy (NCBI): domain Eukaryota; kingdom Viridiplantae; phylum Streptophyta; class Magnoliopsida; order Alismatales; family Araceae; genus Amorphophallus; species Amorphophallus konjac. The sequence continues at coordinate 269,159,965 of CM040128.1, forward strand.
TTAGAAGAATGTCACATATTTAGGCTTGGAAAGACCTTTAAAAGGCGCATGCTTCCTTTTAACTAAGAGTTATTGGTGTTTGCAGTGCTACTATGAGAATTATCATCTTCAAAGTTCCCCCTGAGTCATTGGGTAAACATGCTTTGTCATGCTTCATATTTTAAATAAGCAAAGATTCTTTCCCATAGAGCCATCATGTTTTGAGAATTTGAATGAATGCATACAATAAGCTAAAAATGACATCACTCATGAGCTACTTCTATAACTAGTCTTTCTAAGGGACACAGATTATGACAGTGGACGTGATATGTGTAAAATAGATCCTGGTATTGTTGAGATATCAAAACCTTGAAACTTTACTAGGAAAGTGATCCAAAATAGAATTTATGTCCTGCGAAGCTGTTATCCAGAAATTCATGGGGCGGATTCAGGTTATGATATATTATGGTATAAAACATGTCGTTTGAACCAAATATTGCATATTTTATTTTCAGCATCACTGTGATGTTTATTCACTTTGATGGTAATGAAGAGAGAGAGAGAGAGTTGTCTGGCCACTCTTACTATGAATACCACTACCCTCCTCTTCATTGTGGACAATTCTTCTGTGGCAACAAGTCTACATGAGTGAAGCAGCACGAGAATGTGGGTATTCTATAGCCCAAATGTCTGAAACACTCTCCAAATTCTAATTTTACTTGTGACTAAAATACCCTCAAAACTCTAATGTTCATCTGAAATGACTAAAATACCTCAAAATCCTAAAAATCGCCTAAAATAATTAAAATACCCTCCGAGTCCAAAAAATGTCCAAAATTACCGAAATGCCCTCCAATCCCTAATACCGCGTGAAATCCCCAAAATTCCCGCTGATCTATGATCACTGGAGATTACCAAAATGTCCTAACGACTCTAAAGCACATAGAATGACCTGAGATGCGCTCGAAATCTTAAAGATTACCTAGATTCATCAGAATACTTGCTAAACCTTAATGGGGTGTTTGGTTACGTTTTTTTAGATATTTTCTCTCTCAAAATTTATTTTAAGGAAAGAATGTGGACTAAATCATGTTTGGAGCATCTCTCCTAATTTTTAGGGAGAGAGATAACTCTTCATTAAATTTCTCCAAATAAAAAACAACGCTTTCCTTATTTTTTTTTTCAAAAGAGCTATCTCTCCCATAACCACCTCTTTCTCTCTCACACACATACGCCACCTCTCTTTATCTCCCTCCCATAACCACCTCTCTCTCTCACACACACGATTACCACCTATCTCTCTCTCTTCAACCACCTCCTAATGAGGAAACTCCATACTCTCTTCAATTTTATTTAGATTTTACCAAACATGTCAAAAGTTAAAATTTATAAATTTAAAAATTGTGACAAAAATTACAGTGAAACATTTTTTAAAGGAGAAATAGTCTTAAGAAAAAAATTATTCCCAAACACCCTATAAAATCCTCTAAAGTTTCCTGAATACCCATAAACCCTAAACCTGAGAGAATTATCAAAATGCCCTTTCAACCTAAACCACCAAAAATCACTCCAAATCCTTTAAAACCATCTGCCAGACCAATTGCTTACCAGTTCCAATGATTAAACCTGCATTATGCATTGTTTTTCTTTAAGAATATCAATATGGTGGTTAATCGATTGTACAAGGTGTATAGGGATGTTTTGAGAGCACACAACTTACACTTGTAAATCCCTTTTCTTTTTGTAGTTAATATATACAATGGTACAATCCACTTTCAGAAAAAAACATGGTGGTTAATCGAGGGTTTTTGCCATCAAGACAGGGTTCGCCATACCACCGGTCCTGGGTGACCTGGTTCACCGGCGGTATGGTACGGTATGACACGGGCGTGCTGCCATTGACTCACTCACTCTCCTGTTTTTTGCGATTGATTCTCGAAGGAATAGTGAAAGTGAGGAATGAACAGTATTCATTCCTAACTTTCACTATTCATCCGAGAATCCTCAATTGCGTGCACGGCTGCCAATGGGGAGGAGCTGGTGGCGGACAGCCACTTGCGACTGGTCGTGGCGTCGGGGAGGGTGGCGGGAGACTTGATCGGGGACTACGTGCGGAAGAACCCCTGCCCGAGGGCGGCGCTGGGGTTCGGAGGGACGGTGCTGGGAGTCAGCTCAAGGGGGTTGAATGCAGTGGCACCTGAGGCACTGAAGCCGGATGTGGTGGGGCTAGGGGTGTACCTCCTGGTAGTGTGGTTACGGACAGTGGTGACCGTACAGGATCAATGGCCTGGCATATCGGGTTTCTTGTGGTACGGTCCGGCACGGCTGACTTGCACCGGTATGTGCGAGTCGGCAAACCATGCATCAAGATGATGCTTTTAACAGCGGCTTAGATTGGTGGGGAGAGTCCAATCCAGAAACCTGTAATGCCAATCCAGTTGCATAAAACCTAAATGAAATCATAAAAGTCATCTATAAGCACCTCAAAAATGATGAATAAAAGGAAAACCCTTCAACACGTTCAGGACAATAATTTTATAATTTTACAAAATTATGATTTAATTATTTTTGTTATTCATTATCTTAATTTTGCATGTCATGAGCCTGATGGAGCCTCAGTGGTGAAGTTTGACAAACTTTATCACAGTCTTTTAAGTTTTATTAATGAATTGCAGTTTTGATGATTCTGTAAAATCTTTTCTAGAAATGTTTGCTGCCTAAATGGATAGATATGCCTTTCTCCTACCCAGTGACTAATGCCATGTTCATATTTTAACAGGAAAATGGTGTGCTTACAGAATTTGAATTGGCTTCTGAAGGTGTCAAACAAGCACAATTAGCTGGAGAACAGTTTCTTAAAGTATGACTCCATGTACATTTCTTTAGAGTAATGTGAATAATTACTGTTACCTTTGCAAACAACTGTGGTTGTAATTTTGAAATATCTATTGTAAGCTGTCGCTAGTCCAAAGAAAGGAGCAGCCCAGTGCCATGCTGTGGGGCACAGGAGGGTCAATCTTATGCAGCCTCTACCCCTGCTTTTTTTTTGCAAAGTTGCTGTTTTCAGTTTTGAACCCATGATCTCCAGGTCACAGTGGAGCAGCCTTACCATTTCATCAAGCTGGTTGCTTGTCTAAAGGACCTACCAATTTTTCTTTCCATAGATGGAGATACTGCATTTTTGGGAACTTTCATACAATGTTAGCTATGCTGAGTGCTAATCCAACTAGTATATAAGTAGTCGAGGAACCTATTTTTGTTAGTAAATGGGCATTATATCTGATTTACCTCATTCATTTGCTGAATTTTTGTTTATTGTCATTTGCAAAATTCGGTGTAACATTTTCATTGATGTCTAAATATTATCCTACATATGAATTTAATGGTGCACATGGAATTGTTCCAATACAGTTGGTACACTGGAATGATGAGATCGAACACAAATACATATAGGTTCAGGAATGATTGTGTTATGTCCAAGAGCTCCTGCTTCTCACTGGCAAAGGACACCTAAGGACAACTTTGATCAAGAAAGGCCAGACATGTGGCCACCCCCCTGATATACAGCAAGGCACAATCATAGTCTTTATGCTTTGCAATACTTCCTATATCCAGAATCTTCATGTCATACTCATGTCATAGGTAAAACCATGAGCTTCCTTCTGCACCTCTTGTCAGGTACTTCTCAAATGATCACAATGGTAACTGAGCTATAAGCTTCCTCTCAAGCAAATATCCTAAAGTCATTGTCATTGTTTGAAACACGTACAAGCCAACAAATCATCCGGACTATGAAGCCCAGTTATTATCAATCTTATAAACAATTAGCCAGTCCCTACTCTAAACGTTGGGATTATGTTCAAAGGTACCAGCAGAATTTCTGATACATCAGATAGTACATCAAAAAGCTTAACCACAGAAAATAATCTTACAGCACGCACGAGGGATTCTGCTTCCAAAGGTGTTAAATGTTTTCTGCATTTTATTCCCTATGGTGCAGCAAATATAGCCATGAGACTATGTTACTTCTGCTTGGACTGTTATTGATTTAGACAGCCTTGTTTCAACCGCTTAAACCAATAGATTGTTTTGGCAGTGTAAACACTCTTCCCTAAAGCTCATGTCTTTCCCCATCTGTGGACAGAGTCTACAGTTCCTATTAATATCAAAATTGCCATAAGTATCTAGATAGAAACTGATCATCTCCACAATTGATATCTTTTACATTGCTTTACTCCACATGAATTGACAGCATCCTCTTGAGATGTCTTTGTGAATGCAAGAATTTAAGAGAGAGCTAGGAACCTTTTTTATTTTTTGAAATTTCTGTGTAATCCTTGTCTGACAGAGAATACGAGGTGCTTTGCTGAGAAATGAATTTGATATCTGCAGGAACTTGAGGCAAACAACATTTTGCTGGAAGATGTTCGGATTTGCTATTCTCCATTTTCCAGGACCACCCACACTGCTAAAGTAGTGGCAAGCATGTTAAATATTCCATTTGTTGGTCCTCAATGTAAGGTATAGGTGTAGTCTATTTTTTCTTGATTAATTGTTGTTTTCTTTGATTTAAGTTACAACTTACAAATATTGCAGTATCTTTTATGGAGTTTTAGATACATTTTTTGACATGAGATAAACGACGAACACCTTAAGGAAACAGGCATGATTGAACTGTTCATAAGGCAGTTTACAAGTTAAAATGCTCAGTTCCAAAGTAAACATTGTAAAACTACATGATCGCCTTGGTCTCCAATCAAATAGCTTAATGGTTGCATGGGGTAAGTTGTTGTTTGGTGCAGTTTTGAGGTAGTGTCTTATGACTGTGGTACTGGTGTTGATTTTGAAATTTATATCTCGAAAGATAGAAGGCTACTTGAACATTGACGTGCAATTTGAATTATCAAATTCTGATGTCTTTGCCTGTGTTATGCTAAGGTAGTTTTCTGGCTACTGTTTTGGTCTGGCTTGTGCTTGGATACCTTGATCGGTTGGTCCTGCCTGAGGGCCTTGTTGCAACTATGTCCATTCAACTTTTTGCATATGTAGTAACATGCCACCCTGTTTGTGGCATCAGAAGGCCTGGTGGAGGCCAGTTGAGAGACAGCAAGGACTGCTTTTCATGAAAGATGCAAGGTTTCTTGCTGTGCTAATTGGCCAGTGGTGAGATCCACCAAGACATGAATGTAAATAGGTGATTAAAATGAAACTGTGCAATTAAAATTTAGACAAATGTGTAAAACAAGTGGAAACCATGTAAAAAACTTTAAAATGAGAATATCGAGTTAAAAAGGCATGCCTATCCCTTAATCTTGTGATAAATTATCTGTTCTTGAAGGAACCTTTACCAAAATAATTTGATGGGCTTTCTTGGCATAGTTGTTTCACAGGTATGGTTTAGACTATTTGCGTCTAGTGGTTCTATTCTAATGTCATAAAATGTGCAAAGTCATCATTAGCATTAAACAAACTCCTATTACAAGAGTTATCACATGACGGATAATCTTTGTCTGGTGTCATGTTCTTCTTTTCTCAGAGAAACATGGTTTTACACTATTTGATCAGAAATCTAGTGACAGTGTAAATGCAGCAATGACAACCTGTGACTCAAACTATCTTGTATACTGTACCATTATTTCAAGGTTGAAGTAAATGGGGGAGTGCTCCAAGGATGGGATGAAAGAAACGAACAGGATGCTTCCCAAGAAGGAAGCAAGTGCCACAAGGCATAATAGTATTTTACCGTACAATTTCTTAAGAAACAAAATCAATGAATTCCACTTTGAATTCCGACCTTTCATTGCAAGCAGGTGGTCATTGTAATTGTATGCTTCTAGCCTTCACTCCTACATGCTTGCTTATTGTGTTATTTTCATTTGTTGGCGTTGGAACAAGAAATTTAAAGCCATAAATTTTCCCATATTGTTTATCTTTCTGTGTATTTTTTCATAGGCGTGGAGGTTCGAAGGGTTTTGGGGTGATCCCTTTTGTTGACCTAGGGTGATCCCTTTTGTTGAACCTAGCTTATAAGCTCTACCCAATTGTGTTTGACATATCAGGGTTTGCGTTTGGACCATCTCCACTAGCCTTGGCTGGTGTTAGTTACATCACTCCTACGAGCGAAGACCCTTGATTAATTGCCTTTTGGTGATGCCTGAAATAAACTACTTAAACACCAAATTTGCCCATTATAGCATGGTTTGCTATAAGCCCATGTGCCTCCCTAGACCTTGGAGGGTTTTAAGGGATGATCAAGGGTTTGTGAAGGTTTAGGGAAAGCTTGAGTCCAATCGGTCAACAAACCTCTCTAAATATGGAAACTTTTGACTTTGAGGACAAATTGTCCAATTTTTGGTGATTAAGTTTGTTCTGATGGAGAACCCTGGGATGCCTTTTTAGATCATTTTGGGTATTCAGGAACACACTTGCTATTTTTGGAAACCTTGGCATTTCATGGGTATCTTATGTGTTTTGAGAGTTTTAACATTTTTAGGATTTTTTGTGAGAGTAGGTTGACTGTGCTATTTTTAACAATATGGTGTGCTTCCGGGTGTATTTGAAGTGTTTTGAAGTTTTAACATGTTTAATGATTTTTTCATGATTTTTGATGATTTTAGGTGACTTGTGCAAAACTTTCTATTTTTAGCAGTATGGGTATTTTAAGGGTATTTGAGGTATTTTAGGTGTTTTACCAGTTTTCTAGATTTTTTGTGATTTTTTGTGATTTTAGGTGACATGAAGAAAATATTATCCTTTTTTAGCAATTTGGTTTTTTGGGTGCATCTTACATGTTTTAAGAGGTTTCACATTTTTCTAGTTTTTTTGAGATTTTTAATGGTGTTTTCTTCAAGTTTTGAAGTTTCTTTCTATTTTTGGAAAGTCTTGGGTTTGGGGAGTGTCTTGAGCATTTTTTCAATTTCTGGAATTTTTTGGTGACTTTTACTTATTTTAATTGGTTTTATATCAACTTTTTAGGTTTGAGGGGTATTTTGGTTATTCTGGTAAGATTCAGGGGTATTTAAGGAAACTTTGCATTTTTCCTGAGTTTTCTGACAATTTTTAGAAAGATTTCTGATTGCAGGCTTGTACAGATTCATTCTTATTTTTGTAAAGTTCAGGCTCACGGAGGGTGTTTTTGGTAATTGGGGTATGTTCTTAGGTTGTTGGCCACATTGGGATTGTGGGCTATAGGGAGATAGGTTTAAGTTGCTCTTGGTCCATTAAGGACCCATTAATGGATTGGGCCCACATGGGCCATAGAGGTCCTGGCGAGTTAGGCCCCAATAAAGATCCATTGTTGGGTTGGGGGTCCATTAAGGATCCGTTAATGGATTGAGGCCTGGTAAGAATCAATTAACGGTTGGGGGTCCATCGGGGTCTATTATTGAATCAAGGCCCATTAGGATCCACTTATGCATCAAGATCCAATTGGGATCCATTTGGGTAGATTGGATTCAATTAGATTCCATTAAGGATCCGTGGCCCATTAAGGATCCACATGTACTACTATCACACACACAACATGTTCACGTATCATATCATTATGTTGACATTATCATGCATCATCATGGTGACAACATCATCCATATATAGAAACATGTCACATCACTTTATTTCATAAATCATCATGCTTGTTGATAAGACATAAGCATTGATAGCGTGGATGTCATTGACATTCAACTTGCATTCAAGATCTCAAGTAACAAAGATGATCTTTTCTGAATTTTCAATATTTCTCTGTATTTTCTTTAGGCCTTGAGACATTGTTTCATAGGATTGCCCAAAGAAGAGTCTCACCTTGCTTTTGTATCCTTTTTTCTTTGCCTCCTTTTTTACCCTTGAGCGTCCTCGGCTCCTCTTTGCAGCAGCTGGGGAGCTGAGGGGGGGTGTACCACCTCTCTCTCTCTTTTTTTCTTTTGCCCTTGACCTCCCTCCTCCTTGCAGCAGCTAGGGGGATGAAAGTATAGGCCTTAGTCTTTTTTTTTCCTTCAGCTGAAAGATCCCTTTTCATGAGGAAGGGGGTATTTATAGGAGAGAATAGGGGGCACCCTTGGGCCTCGGGGATTGTACATGGAGCCTTGGGTTTCCAAATTCTGGCCTAATTGTACATGGAGAACCTTGTTTCCTTTTTCTTGACAATTCTGCTTGGAGGTTTGAGGAAAGAGGGGCACTCTCACCCTTCCTAACCTTCTCTTACTTTTGCCTACGTGCCCTTTCGGATTTTTATGTAGTGAGGTTTCCCAATTTTGCCTGAGATGTCCTTTCGGGGTTTCACCTTAGCATGGTTTTGGACCTTCTTGCCCTTGATCAACCCCAAGGAGAGTCAACCAAGTCTATCGGGGCACGTCGTTTTAAAGTTTCTTTTTTGTTTTTTTTTGGGGGGGGGTTGAGGTGGGGACGGAGGAAATAAAGTTTGGTTGGGAATTTATGGCTTCCCTATAGGCCGTGGGGAAATATGTTAATGCCTGAAGTTGGTTTGATATCAAAGAAATGGGTTAAAACTCAAGACTAGTTTTGGGTATGAAAGAGATGAATTTAATGGAAAAGGATGGGTTGGAGCCCGAAGTGGGTTAAAGCCCAAGATTGATTTGCTAAAGGTTTGGGTTGGTGCCCAAAATGGGTTTGGTATTAAAGGATGGGTTGGAGCCCAAATATGAATAGAGTACGAAGGGATGGATTGAAGCCCAAATATGGATAGGTGTCAAGGAATGGGTTGGAGTCTAAATGTGTATTAGTATCAAGGAATGGGTTGGAGCCCAAATGTGGACTGATATTAAAGGATTGGTTGGATCCTGAATATGGATTAATATCAAAGGGCGGATTGGAGTCCATGTATGGATTGATATCAAGAAATGGGTTGGAGCCCAAAGTTGGTTTGATATCAAAGGACAGGTTGGAGCTCACGCATTGATGAATAGATGCCCAAAATTGATTTGATATCAAAGGATGGGTTGGAGCTCGGGTATGGATGGGTTGATGCCCAACATTAGTTCGATATCAAGGGTGGGGTGGAGCTCGTATATGGATGGGTTGGTGCCTAAAATTGATTTGATATCAGATGAAGTGTTGGCTCTGGTATATGGACTAGTATCAAGGAATGGGTTGGAGCCCAAGTGGTGATGGGTTAAAGCCCAAATATGGATTGGTATCAAGTATTGGGTTGAAGCCCAAGTGGGGATGGGTTGAAGTCCAAACATGGATTGATATCAAGGAGTGGGTTGGAACAAATGTGGATGGGTCAATGCTATAAGGTATGTTTAGAGTCATGAAAGGTTTGAAACCTCAAGGATTCGGAGCAAATTCCATTAGGGAGTATTGAAGTTGGAAAAGGAAGTGACTCCTTCTTTCCTTTGGCTTGATTGTGTTCTCATCCAACTATTTCAGACAATGTATTGAATATCCTGCTCTATTACTGGGTGGGAGGACATTGTCAATGTTGCCTCAATGTCAGCATCCTTTTACAAAGATCGACCGGCCACACACACGGCAAAGTGAGGGGTTGTTTGTCATTGGCAATTCTATTGTCCTCCCTATCATTATAGTTGTGGGAGAGCTCAATCACTACCCAAAGATAGGTATGCGAGAGTTCAAACCCTTCCTGAGATATGTGTTATTATGAGTTAGTGATAATAATTTATCATACCTTGGCAAATTGTAGAGGGATGACTTATCACGATGTAAGTCTCCCTGTCCTTCTCCCTCTGTTCTCTTCTTTTTTATGTTTTTTTGCTTTTATTTTTTTTGACATCTTACTAATCCAAGTGCCCTTTTGGGTTTTTAGTGAGACTAGCCCCTTCTTGTTTTTGTCTGCACGCCCCCGAGGGTTTTTACGCATCGGGTTCTCATGTTTGCCTAAGGTGCCCTGTCGAGTTTCCATCTCATTCGGGTTTCAGGCATTTTTATTCTTAATCGATCCTAAAGAGATCCGACTAAGTCTACGGAGGCACTTCATTTTTAAGCGCCTCTTCTTCTTCTTCTTTTTCTTTAACGTAAACCTTCCACAACATTGGTAGCTCCTTGTGATTGTCCACCAGTGAGCACATGGTTAGGATCGTAATACAATTTCATGTGCTTCCCATTTAAGGGTGGGAAAGTTACATCCCCCTGGTCATCCATGAGGGTGTAAGCTCCACCTTCATAGACTCTTTGAACAACATAAGGTCCAACCCAATTTAGAGTGAGTTTATTCTTGGGCCTTGATGCCATGACATCTTTTTGCTTCACCATCAAGAGATCTCCGTCTTTAAAGGCTCCCTTTTTCACAAGCTTGTTAAAGGCTTGGGAAATTGTAGCTTGATAGAACCGTGGATGTTTATAGGAAGCAAGCCTATCACCCTCAAGGTTGGCCAACTTCTCTAGGTGTCTTTCAGTTTCATCCCCATCCTCTGTAGGAAGTCCGTAGTGGACAACACTCGGTTATATGGGAGTTTGATTTCAACTAGGACTATTGCTTCAAATCCATATACGAGGGAAAATGGAGAACAACTTTATGGTGTTTTATAGATTGTTCGATATGCCCATAGTTCCTCGTGCATTTTTTCATCCCAATCTTGCTTAAGTCATTGATCAATTTGGCGAGGAGTTTGCAAAAGGTTTTAAGGCTTCTGCCAACGCATTTGCTTGGGGATGAGGACAATGTAAATCTTTTAGTCGATGTGGAATTTGGCTGTCATTCTATAGCTGGTTTGATTCTTGAAAGGTGTATAAAGTTGACAATAGAGTTTAATGTTCTTTATCTATGAAATGCAATATCTATGATTGTTGTTATATTATTATGTGATTACTATAATTTTTGTTTTATTAAAAATAGATTTTTAATATTATATTATTATTTAAATAATTTGTAGCGACTCATGCAATCCTTTGCAGATCACGTATCGAGTTCAGATACGATCCGAGTCGCCCTAGTCAGACCGAGTCAACAAAGCATGATATGAAGGAGGAGGTATTTATAGGAGAGAATGGGGGGTGCCCTTGGGCCTTGGGAATTGCACATGGAACTTTCGGTTTCCAAATTCTAGCCAACTGTACATGGAAACCCTTACTTCCTTTTTGTTGATAATTGTGCATGGAGGGTGGAGGAGAGAAGGGTGCCTTCACCCTTCCTAGTAGGAATTGTACATGGAGACCTTGGTTTCCATATTTTGAAATTTTGCGTGGAGGCTGTTAGTAGCAAAGTAGCTCCTAGAGGCGGTTGAATGGGAGTGCCGAATAAAACTTATGATTTAAAAATAAGTTCACAGATTTTGAAGATAGCATAAGCACAAAAAAAACTCACATGTGTTGGCACGGACCGGTACGATATGGTATTGTATCGTAACGTTGGTGAACCTGCATGGTTCGACTTCATGTTGTGGTGAACCTTGTTTGAGACCTATTTTCATAGAATTATCCAAAGAAGAGGCTCACCTTGCTTTTGTATCAATTTTTTGCCTGCTTTTTTACTCTTGACCCTCCTCCTTGCAGTAGCTAGGGGGATTGGGTGGGGGGGGGGTGCACCACCGTTTTTTTTTATATTTCTCTTAATCCCTTGACCTCTCTTCTCCTTGCAGCAGCAAGGGGGATGAAGTTATAGGCCTTAGCCTTTTGTTTTTCAGCCAAAAGATCTCTTTTCATGTGTATGAAGCAAAGTACGTCGCCTCGGGGATCCAACTAGTATCAAATCCCTGTCGATTGGGTACCAGTTGGCCTAACTCGAGCCCAACTTGAACCGACTCGATTGAGCCACTTGTTTGAATTCTTTTGTTATTTTTTTATAAAATTAAAACCTTTTGCAATATTTGGATTGTTTAGCCTATTTTTAAGTTGTAGGATTACTATTTCATCAATCTAAAGTATGTATGTATTATTTAGTCTATTTTTTATTTTTAACTATTATTTAAACATTATATCATTATTAGATATTCACTAAATGAATAAACTTGACAGTAGAGTTTAGAGTTTAATGTTCTTTATCTATGAAATGCAAGATCTATGATTGCTGTTATATCATTATGTGATTACTATGATTTTTATTTTTTTAAAAATAGATTTTTAATATTATATTATTATTTAAATAATTTGTAGTGACTCATAATCCTTAGCAAATCATGTATCGGGTTCGTGCAGATACGATCCGAGTTGCCCTAGTTAGACCGAGTTGGCAAAGCATGGTATGAAGGAGGTATTTATAGGAGAGAATGGGGGGGTGCCCTTGGGCCTCGGGAATTGTACATGGAGCCTTGGGTTTCCAAATTCTAGCCAACTGTACATGGAGACCCTTACTTCCTTTTTGTTGAAAATTGTCCATGAAGGGTGGAGGAGAGAGGGGTGTCCTCACCCTTCCTAGTAGGAATTGTACATGGAGACCTTGATTTCCATATTTTGAAAATTTGCATTTAGTAGCAAAGTAGCTCCTAGATGGGTTTGAATGGGAGTGCCAAATAAAACTTATGATTCAAAAATAAGTTCGCAGATTTTGAAGATAGTAGAAGCACAATGCAAACACAAATGCGTTACGTTTAGGAGATATGAAAGCTGGGAGAAAACGTATGCGTAGAGCAATCCATAGGAGGCAGATTTTATATTTGTTCGGATACCTTTTCTAGTGACCTATGTCTCGTGGTTAGATAATGTCTAAGGTTTCACTACTTCCTACAAGAAGTACGCCAACTGAGTTTTCATCTGGTGTTCAGCTCACAAAAATCTCAATTTTTACTGAGGTGTTTGGCCACCACACTAGTTGGACTTTTTGATTAGGTGCTAGCATATCAACCTTGTTGAGGGTTTTGATCATTGAAAGAAAGATCGGATTGGATCGGTCCGGATCGGTCGAACCGATCGGTTTTGGGGCTGGCCCATTCGAGTCCGACCCCATGATCCCGATCCTTATTTGAGATCAATTGGATTGGCCACATTGGCCTAGAATCGGAGTGGATCGGTCGATCCCACATTGGGATCGATCGATCCAGTCCGATTCCTGAAGAAGAAGAAGAAGAAGAAGAAGAAGAAGCCTCCTTCTCCGCCATGATGCCATCTGATGAGGACATCAAAGCAAGGCCACTATTTCTTTGTTTGTTTTATTTGCATTTATACTCTTTTGTCAAATGAGTTTGCAATTGTAAGGCATTATAAGCCAATGGGTTAGTCCTTAGGAATTAGTGGGTTTCTTTGCTAAAAGGTCATGTTGGCCCGGCGGGACCCCCACCTTCTTTCCCATTGGTCCACCTAGGTTCTAGGGTCCACTTGGGCTGGTCTTTGGTCCATGGGAGGACTTGGACCAAGGAGGAAAAATCCCATTTGACTAAAGAGGGCACCCCCCCTTTTTCTTGGTCTAAGATAGTGACTCCTCCCCCTTTTGTTGACCTTTCCCCTTGAATCAAGGAGAGGAAGGATCTTTCCCTTCCCACCTTCGACCAAAGACCTTCCCCCTCTCTTGGCTGCCCCCCCCTCTCCCCATGTCATTATCTATATAAGCATGTGTATAGTGTCATTTATGAGGTTAATGAAGAATTAATTGGAAGAAAATTGCATTTGCTCCAAGCAAGAGCCCAAGGGTGCCCCTTCCTCTCTCTTCCCCAACCCATTGCAGCCCCTTCTTGAGGTGTGATTCCTCCTTATCAGCCCCTCTCTGAGTGAGAAGCTCAGCACCGCCGTCGCCACCATCGAGCCGCCGTCGCAACGCCACCGCCATACCGTCTCCGATCTGTCCACCTCTGGACAGCAGCCTCAAGACCGAATTTTATCTCCGAATCAGGAGATCTGATCGAGCTCAAAATTGGAGGGTGAGTTCCCCACGTTGTTCCCACTCTCCACAAAATTTTTTAAGTCGATCCCCCTTTGTTTACCCCCCTTTCCATTTAAATTTCCACTGTCTACACAATCTGTCCCTGTACAGATCTATGTTCTAGCAGCCCTCTACTTCACCGATTTGATCCCCTTTCCAATTTCAGATCGATCTGAAATTTGGACTGGAACTTCTGTCCACCAAAATCCCTTTCCACAATTTTTTTCATGATTTTAGGAGTTTGTTTACTCCACCTAAAAACCTCTGCAAAATTCGGATTCTGTTCTGTCCTCTGCAATCCAGATCTGACCACCCTTGCCATAAAATCCATTCCACCCCCAAAACCACCTACAAAAATTACGAAAAAAATTGTGCGTCACCCACACCTTACCATCTAACATCCATAAAAATTTCAAGTCCCAATTCCACCGTTTGACCTTCGGTCAAACCACGTTTTCAAGCAGATCCCAGTCTGCCCAGTCAGTTCTGAGTCTGTAAGTCCGTATGTTACAAATTCCACCAAAGAAAATACAGAGATAGGAAAATTCTTGTAACACAAGGTGGTCGAAGATCTGCGAGAGAGCTTCGCAATGGCGCTGGTTTCGCGTCGAACCGACGTCGGAGCTGATCACAGTATTTTTTTCTTGCCGAGTCGCGCAGTGCTAAAACAGCAGAACAGGTTCGGGACAGCAAGCTGCCGCACCGAGTAGCATCGCGTCGGAACCATCGAAGCTGCCCAAAAAGCCGCCCGTCAACCCGAACTTGATACTCCCGGGTCGCCATTGTAGCCCTTTACCTCCCTGCGTGGAGTGGGCAGTGAATTGCATTTCTGTAATTATTGTTAATTCATTTGTATCGGGAGTACGAGTCTTGGTCAGGGTCGCCTTCCCCACGCCCGGAGCGTGGAGGTATCGTTTCCGCTCCCTCACTCGGCATTTTGCTTACTTCGTATATTTCTATATGCCGCTGCTTGCATGTGATAGGTTAACCTAGCTCGTTAAGTATTTCAATCACCGCTGCGAGAGAGAGCGAGACCCGTCCCGTGACCCGATCCGGGCACGAAAGAGAGTTGACCACCCAGACTCATTGCCGGTTTCTCAACCGCGCACGTCCGCACGCTTCCCTCGTCAGGGACGAGTTGCGAGTTTCCCTAGAGTCCAAGGTTCGCATTCAAATTGGCGTCGAGTCGCGTCCCGTCCCGCATCACCATCGCAACCTCCTCTCCGCCTCTTCCGCTGCTGCCTCCAACGGATCTTGTGCGAGAAGGAATTAGGAGAGGGCAAAGAAGTAAAGAAGAAGAAGAACGAAGGATGAATAACAATAAAAGGGACGCTACCTCCACAACCTCCTCCTCCGCCATGATGCCATCGCAACCTCCTCTCCGCCTCTTCCGTTGCTGCCTCCAACGGATCTTGTGCGAGAAGGACTTAGAAGAGGACAAAGAAGTAGGGTTTCCTAGAAAATTGCACAGAAGTCCTTAAACAAGTGAACTGACGCTACCTCCACAGCCTCCTCCTCCTCCGCCATGACGCCACCTCCCCTCCGCCTCTTCCGTTGTTGCCTCCAACGGATCTTGTGTGAGAAGGAATTAGAAGAGGGCAAAGAAGTAGGGTTTCCTAGAAAATTGCACAAAAGTCCTTAAACAAGTGAACTGTAAAACTTAAGCTATTAAAAATGCTAAATATGGCTGATTCATGATCGTATGGGGAACGGGTGATCCAATCGGGTTTTGGGCTCTTGATTCGAGCCCGATACCTGATCCATCCTTTCTAGGTTTTGATTAGGTGCTAGCCCACTAACCTCCCGGTTTTTGATTAAGTGCCTGACCATCAAAATTGTTGGACTGTTTGATCAAGTGCTAGCACACCAACTCTTACTACACGAGCTTTACCTCCACTAAAAGACATGCCTCTAGTAATAGGCGGATGTGGAGAAATTACAGCGCAGAAAATAGGAGTAGAAACAAACGCACAAAGGAAATAAGAATGAACGATGTGCACAGATGCTTTAAGCTCGCAAAAGCCCTAGTTCTTGATCTCTCTTTGATTTGACTCGGGCTCACTTAAGATGAATTCCTTCAATGAAGTGCTATTTGATCTGGAGTGTGTTGCTTACTACCTAGATATTCAGGATCTCTTAGGTTCATCCTTTTTGTCTTCATTCTTCTTTTAACTAGACCTTGTATTTATAGTCATTTTTGCTGGCTATCCGTTGGACATGGCTTGGCTTGAAGTGCATGCTTCTCTCTAGTTTTCACATAGTGTAAGGAAAAGAAAAAGAGAGCCGATGTAGCCATTATGTTAGGTCTTCTTCTGTGTTCTTGCCTTGAACCTTGATCTTGTAGGGCTTAGCGTGATCTTCATGTATCCTAATTTCACAGAGAATCTCGTTAGCTTGGATCTATTCGTTGTGAGAAAGAAGTTATCGTTATGTAGCTCTATTAGCATTGTAACTTTGCGTTTTGAACTCCTTTTTCTCCTGTAAGATGATTTCATGCAGAAGAGCTAGATTTGTTTGTGCTTGAAATCTCTGCAAAAAGAATATCTTTGCTGGTCTTAAATCAGGCAGTCAGATGCAATCTCTCTTGAATATTATAACTTAATATTTCAGAGATTTGTATGGGAATTATACTCTAGGTTTGAATTTTATTTAAAGTGCATAAGGGCTTATCTTCTTTTGAGCCTGAAAGAATGATTATCATTGAAATTCGTTTGGTTGTGTCAGTTAGTTGATACAGAAGAGACAAAGATATATTCGATTGAGTATAAGAGTGAATGGAGTGTTTCAGTTGATCAGTTAAAGCACATTGATATTTCAGTTTAAAAGATATTTCATTGAAGTGCAACTGCTTTCATAAGTGACTTAAGCCTGAATTCATAGATTGTATTAGGTAAAGAATAGATCATCAAGGTGCAACTGATTTTTGTTAGTCATAGCTCAACAAGATCGGTGACTTAGGATGTTTTATTGAAGTATATCACCTTCGAATCTGAATGTATAAGTCATCAACTGAAGAGTGAGTCAGTAGAAGCACAACTGAGTTAATCAGATAAACCATTCAGATGTTTAACAGTTGATTGATTCAATAGATGTTGAATGATATTTAGATGTGAGTATGAAGGTACTTTCAATTGCAGTTGTTCATGAGTTAAGTCAGAAAGATACTCAATAAAGTTTAGATGATTTTTCAGTTGAAAGGCAACAGAAGAGTTATTCAGTTGGAGTCGCATGTTATGCGCTTCGACTGAATGGTTTCCGACTGAGGACAGAAGAATGGTTCCGACTGAGTTTTTACTGACTGTTGTTTGTTCCTATTGAGTGTTTAAAGCTTTTACAGTTGAACAGTTTTAGCAAGGAATTTCGACTGGATTAAGACTTCGACTAAGTAATGCAACTAAGTAAAAATTTTGACTGTATATCAATTTGATTGTACAGCCTTTACGATTTTCAACTATTTTCTTTTCTTTTTGGCTTTTGTTTATCATTAAGCGTGAACACATTTTGTTTTCTTTGTTCAACATCTTAATATTTCTGCTCAGCATATCATAATATTATTTTTGTGTAAATTATTGTTATCATTCAAAACACGTAAAACATGATCATTCATGAGTAGGGTTCAACAGAGGCTAATTCAAATCCTAGCAAAACTAGGAATGGAGGGAAGAGAGAGGCGCAGCCCAATCTTGGGATTTTTTTCCAGATCTTCCCCTCCTTTTTTTCTTTCCAATTTTCAATAGGAAAGAGGCTGGCAGCTAGGAGAGAGAGGGGTGCAGCCCTCCTTGCTTCCCTCTCTTCCTCATCCCTTTCTCTTCTCTGGCCACAGCAAAGAGAGCTCAGCCCCTGATCTCCTTTTCTACTCTATCTTCTTCTTCTTTTCCCTGCCACACCAGCTGCTGCTGCAGTTGTTGTTGATCTGCTGCTCCCACGGCTGCTGCTCTGTTGCGGCTGCTATGTGGCGGCTGCAGCAAGCTTCTTCCAGCAGGTTTGGAGGGAATTCGCTGCCTCTTGGAGCTCTTCCTTTCTCTACCCTCGAGAGGTATTTCTCTGTTTCCTTTTTTTGTTGCATTCATACCCCCTCCCTATGTTCTTTTCTCTGTATTTTTGGTTGGTTCAACAGTTGGTTATGATTATTTATCTCTTGTTGCCTTCATCTACATCATTAGACTATCAGAGATTTCAGTTACTCTAATTAAAATTGATTTTATCAAAGTTTGAACAATAATTAATTAGAAGAGATATTATCTTGCTTAGAGGAATATATCTTTATACCATGGGAGATGGTCAGTCCCATCATCCCATGTGTCAGCTGTTGGTGATGAAATAGTAGTTAGCATATTTTTTTTCATTCTCTCTTCTTGTGCTGCTTGAAGAGCATCTTTATCCCACCTAATTTGCTTCTCTCTGTTCCTCTCAGCCTTAGTTTGATGCTTTTTCTGGATCATTGTCCTTCGCTGATTCTTCATTGGCCAGGAAATTTACTTAATCCTATTTTTGAAATCATTCTCAGATCATTATTATGTACTTTCTTCTTTGTTTTTATATATTTTTATCTTTCTCAGATCCGCATGTTGATGGTGGCAAATAATAGCTCCTCCGTTCCCACATCCTCAGTCTTTCACCTCCTATAGAAAGGGAAATTACCATTTGCTAGGTTATTGTCTTTCAGAATATTTTCTAGGCACTTTCGATGCCATGGGTTCATGCTACTTCACGATGAATGGTTTGGTGATATGGTACACATGTTTACAGTCTGAAAAATTTATTGCATGCTTTGGGGATGATATAATATGCTACTGACATCATAGGCATTGCATGAGATATATAGATATCTAGTCTTTCAGTTTTTTTGTCAATGATATAATTATCCTTACTATAATATATTTTCAGACTGGGATGTAAAATAATTTTCATTCTTCAACTGAAGCAAGTGCCCGAATGCTCATAAACTGAACTAATGAAATTATTGTACATTGAAGAATGAAAATATAAAACTATTTTTTTTGCCGTCTTCTAGAAAATGAGGTAGTCCAGACTCCAGAGAACATAAAGCATTTATAACATTGGCTGAGTTACTTGTTCATTTAATATGGTATATGTTTGACTGAGTGAAATAAATTATTTTTGATCTGTTTCTTTTTCTTCCGTCCCTTTCTGCTGTTTATATTTCACGAGTTCATTACAAATGTATTCATTTGAATTAGGTGATCAAAGAACTTCGGGAGCGGTTTTTTGGACCAACATTTGAGCTTCTTTCTCATGATAAAGTAAGCATTTTTGCCAACTAGTTTCTTTTCATGCTTATTGCTTACTTGAGCATAACCATATGGTCTATATCCTAATCATGGAAACCTTATGTCTTCATAATATGGAAATGGATTTTCAAGATCAAGTATTGAAGAATTTATGCAATTTTTTTCAACCAGCTATCATGTCAGCTCCTGACTGAAGTTGGTTGCGAGTGTGCCATACAAGAGGTTTCTACTTCTTTATATCATTTCTTTGGTTTTAGCTTGCTAACAGGTGATGAAACGTACCTTAGGATATCAATTTGTCTATATGGTTGATATGGTCCAAGCTTACCAGAAGTATGGAAGTTGTCTTTGGCTACTATGATGTAGCTATTCTAAGATCTAGGATAATTATTCCATGACACATAAACCCTCTTTGTCTTGGTGGCTAAGAGAAAGAATGCCTAGGTGTCTGATTCCTCTCATCTTAAGCTATTAGGGGGCACAACCCCCCCCCCCCCCCCCCCCCCGGAACCCAGTGAACTCCGTGAAGTCAGAAGCATCTTCTCATCACTTGAAGACCTTATCATAACACCTTCTCAGCCAGGTGGCAAATCCACATTATTTTATGATCATATCATGACACCTTTTCACCTATGTGACACCTCAATGCTTTAACATCATATAATGATGCCTTACTAACCTTGGTGGCAACACCTCATTACTTTAAGTTTTTGTCACCATCTTCACTTGCCACCTCAATCTCCCATGACCTCATCCTCCTGATCCCCCCACTCCTCAAAAGAAGAAGAAGAAGAAGAAACAAAATATATCCCATTCCACCCCCTCCAACCCACACCCACACACGTCCAACCAATTTCTCACATGTTGAATGCATGTTGACCCCTTTATTTTTCTCGATTTAATCGAGACATGTTTTCTTGAGTCAACCGAGGTAATCTACATTCGGCGACGAGTGAAATACGGTACAAAGCTAACTCTCTCGCTCCGTGGAGTATGTCCACACGTTGGGGTCTATAGACCCGACCTCATCTCAAATTATAAATCCCTCGCAGCAAACGAGGTGATCGGAGTGCAAGAAAAATCCACAACGACCACCAAACGGCTTGGAGCCAAGTGTCTTGTGGTTCCGTGCAAGCTCCCAGATTTCGGGATCCCCCCTCAGATGTTTGAGACCAAGCAAAGCTACATCGCAGTAAAAGGATGCACATGTGGAAGACGTTCACTTACCAACGGAGAGTCCGGCACGTGCGTGCAAGATGATCCCGATGAAAACAAACTACTCCCCTCGATCAACGGCGTGGAGGAGACCAAAAGAACAAACAAAGGAGAAGCTTTTCTCTCTTCCACGTGTCCCGACTGCAAGCAAATTGCAAAAAAGGGCAGAATCGGGGCTTTAAAAGGGGTGTGCTGCCGTTTCTAACCCACCTTGACGGGGTGGGGACTCGGGAGGAGGCACCCAAGGTCAAGCGGGACCCGCGTAGGCCCCTTAACCCCAGGGAGACCTGCCGGGGTCAAAGGGGCCCCGCGCGGGTCACTTGATCCCCGTGGCCCTACCCGGGGTCAAACGCCCCCCTACGGGGCCCCGATGGGGACCCATTGGGGTCGCGCATGCCCCTGCGGGGGAGTTTGACCACGGTGGGGCCCACCCAGGGGTGAAACCCCCTTTTGACCTCTTTTTCTACCCCAGTGGACTTGTCCGGGGTCATTTAACCCCGGGACCCTTCATTTTACCCCGACTCATTTTTTTCTAAAAAAAAAAAGAGAGAAGAAATGGGGAAAACCCACCTTGTCAAGGTGGGTTCAAAAATCAACCCACCTTGTCAAGGTGGGGTCAAAAACTTAACCCACCTTGTCAGGGTGGGTCCAACACCTTCTATATATACCCCATGGGTTTAGAAGGACGACAAGGGAGATACGACACACAAGGACGAGACACGAAGAGACACACGGGAAGACATACGGAAGATACTCGGAGCTTGAGACTTGTTCTTTGTTCGGCCCATTCCGGGTATGAAAATATAAATATCTCTGGGTCTTGTATTTATGCCCCTAGCGGCTGTGTTCTTTTGTGCAGCCTGTCCTAGGGTATTACTATATATATATATATATATATATACCTGTTGAAACCCAAAAATGTGATTTAAGTTCTTTTGAAAAGAGTTCCTGAAATAAAGAAAATGAAGCGGGTTGTCGCTAAACGGCCTTAAAATGACAAGGGTTCCCTTCGCTGTAAATCCCTCCGACAACCCGGCAAGATGTATAATGGGGAGTTGTATTTTTATGCGCATATACGTGCATTGAAAGGTCTTGATAAAAATATTTTCAGGCCTATAAACTTGTGTGGGAATTATTCCGCAAGAAGATAACTTTTTTCCGGATGTCCGGATGGTCAACCTGGATGCACCGGGACCAAGAAGAAAAGTACAGCGATTTCAACGCCCACCACTCGGCCGTACTGACGTGAAAAGGAAATTTTTTAATCCCCGGGATCCTTTTATAGCCAAGGGAGTGGGGGCCAACCCCCTCCACCCCTTTCTCTCTTTTGACCGCACGCGGAGGAAGGTCCGGAGGAACCCCCTCCGGTCCTTGTACCGGAGGGGAGTTTCCCCTGCTGCTGCCAGACCCGGAGGGAGACCCCCTCCGGTCCATGAACCGGAGGGGGGGGCTCCCCCGCTGCTGCTGGACCCGGAAGGAACCCCCTCCGGTCCATGTACCGGAGGGGGGGGCTGCGCGGCTGCCGGACCAAGAGGGAACCCCCTCCGGTCCATGTACCGGAGGGGGGGCTCCCCCCGCTGCTGCCGGACCCGGAGGGAACCCCCCGCTGCTAAAGGACCCGGAGGGAACCCCCTCCGGTCCTTGTACCGGAGGGGGGGGTTTCCCGCGACCGCGACCCACCGGAGGGACCCCCTCCGGTCCCCTACCGGAGGGGGAACCCCCTCCGGTTCCCTACATAGCAGCGGAGGGGGGTTCTCCCCTCTCCGTCCAATCCGCAAGCCCCCGAACCAAAAAAAAAGGAGGAGAAGAAGAGTGATGCAGTAAAAAAAACTGAAACAAGGAAGAGGAGAAGTTACCTTGGCTTTTGGTATTCCACCGGAGGAACTCTAAGAGGTTTTTTACCACCCCCTCCGCCACTTGTGGGATCTACTATAAAAGGGAGGCTACTCCAAGAGAGAAGAGAAGAGGAGAGGACGGAGAGAGAAGGGAGGAAGAAAAAGACTTGGAGAGCTTCCTAAGGCCCAAGTCAAAAGAGAAAGCAAGAGGAAGGGTGCGCCCCTTTCTCTCTCACTATAACCCCATGGATTTTGTGTATTTCACATAAATACCCCTTCATGTATATTTGACGAAAATACCCTTTTAATATATAAAAGGGGCTTCATGACTTTATGTAATGAGAAACATTATGACAATGTGGTAAAGTTAAGTGAGCATGAAAACTATGATTGTCATGGTTCTTGTCAAAAATTATACAAAGATCCCTCTTGGCGTAAAATTACACCATCAGCCCGAAAGTTCTTAAAATTGCGCATATATATGTTCGCAAACCATGAAAATTTAAGAGATCAAATGGGAAAAGAATCTCCAACAATTGTTCTCATCATGGAGAAATCTCTTTGAGTTGCGATAATAAAATAAACGTACAAGATCAAGCCTTACAAATTGCATCCCCTAAAGTTCTTTCATAATCACGTATATGTTCGTAAAAAACAAATTGAAAGTTGTGGAATATAATTCATCGGGATCATAAAAGTTACATGTAATTTGAAACGACATGTTCCCTTTCAAATACGAAAGGGCGAGGCCGCATAAGAAAGTAACAAAAAAGGGTCATAATCAAAATCCCGCTCCGAAGGAAACTCAAAGGGCCTTTTCTTTTCTTTTTGTCAAAGGTAACAGGAGATCTTTAGCAGTTTAATCAAGGGTATTCGGACTCGTCCGATGTAAATTAACGCCGATTTCGGTCGGTGGGGAAAAGTCTTGTACCCGAACCCTAAATCGTCTGATAAATTTAAAAAGGCGCGGAATTCATATATATGCCAAATATACGCATACCCATCCGACAAAATCGGATGTTCCAAAAAACTTTTCCGCGTGTAAACAGACTGGCACGCCCGGTGGGACTTTTCCCGCCTTTTATCTTTACTGCTAAAGCTTCTTATGCCCTTACAAAAGGACCTAATGCCACTCTTTCTTCCATGTAGGAGCGCGAGGAGCAAAGGGAGGATACACCGCCGAGACGTAAAGGCGAATTTTCGACCTTCTAAAACTCAATGGCCGCTGTCACTTACAGTCCCTTGGTCATCGCCACCCATGCCAAGTATGGGTATCTCGCCACCCCAATTGTGTTTGGGGATTTTCCTGCTGTGGTTGGATCCCCCTTCTTTTTGGGAGTGGTCCCGGTCGCTCAGGCTTGTCCGGTCGTTTGCACCGTGACAGCCACTATTGCCACTGGGGCCAGCCGCCCCCGACCTACTCAGGGCCGAGTCTTCTCGGTCTATGTCATTTCGGCCGACACTGTTCCCACCAAATGGGGGCAACGTCGTCGTCGCCGCCTAAACAGGAAGCCGACTGCAGCTACTTCAAGGTCGGTAAAACCATACTAATCGGCGACCTCCGCGTTCGTCTTGACGGCGGAGGGCCAATCACGCCACGGGTCAATCACGTCCCGACTGTATCGACTTCCAACCGCTTCTCGCTTCTTCACAAGGTACGCGAGGATGCCGCAGACTTCGAAAAGAAGCCTTCAAGCGGGGGTAAAACAATTGAGCCACACCTCCAGAAAATGAAGTAAGTTTGGGTCACCAAACAGGAGGCCCGTGCAATTAAACAAGCTAGGGCCGCCAGGCCTGGGCGAATGCAAGCTCAACCAACAACAACATCGTTAGATGTCAAAACCTCGCGTTCGCGGGGCCAAAAAAGGAAAGGGGGTTATCGCAAACCCAATGTTGCTCCCCAAGGCTCGGATCACATCCGAGTTCAGAAGACCTCCCGCGCTCAGGCACCGCCGACACGAGTCTCAGTCTTTGATAGACTGGCGGGAGATGCGCCACCACGACCTTCTGTCTTCGACAGGTTGGGGGCACCACCCCGCCCTACAGTTCAACCACCTAAAAAGCGTAGGGTGGTACAAATGTCAGAAGCAGGTGCCAACATGAAGATTTACACTTGCTATGCCTCAGGCAGGGAACCAATGGAATCAACTGGTATCCCTGCCAACGTAAATGAACATGGTGGCCCAAATGATCCCAATTTGGCCCTGGACGCGGTCTACCTTAACACTAGGAATGCCGCCAGAAGAAACTTCCAAGGCCAGTCTAGCGGTCAAGCGGGAACTTCTCCCCAAGGCCAACACCAGGTGCCCGTTCAAAACCAATGGCAAAATCAAGGAGAGAATGTACCCCTAGAGGGAGTAGACCATGACGAGGTAGTGAGCATCCATGAAGGGGCGGTCCTCCCCGACAATGGTGTGAACCTCAACCCAGCATTTGAGCCACCAACAAAGGCCGCCTTCCAAGCAATGTCTGACGATGCCAAGTTCGAAACAATGCAACGTTGGCACATAGAGATGACCAATGTCATGCTGGAATTGAAAAGGCAGATGAATATAAATGCTCAAAGGCCTCAAACACCGATGCCGAATCAAGAGCCCCGACGGGAACAACAAGCATACAATCCCGCTATTGCCAATCGACAGGGAGCTCACCCTCCCGACGCACGCGGCGACACAGGGGATGAGCCACTCAGAGGGATCCCCCATGCTCAATCCTCTCAGGTCATGGGGGTAGAGGAGACCATCGCCCAGCGTCGGATGATAGAAAAGATGATTGAGGATAAGTTCGCCTAACGTGGCGAGGGTACTGCCACTGTCGACCTATACAGTGTGCCATATCCTTTACACCACCAATTCAAGAAACTCCCTCCGGATTGTCCGAAGGCGCCGAAATTGCAAAAGTTTAATTGGCAGGGATCGCCGCACGAGCACCTCGCCTATTATGTCACGGCCATGGGTGACCTCGCCATCGAGGAGTCTTATCTCCTCCGCTACTTTGCGACTTCACTAACTGGGAGTGCCTTTCAATGGTACTCCAGATTGAAGCCCAACTCCGTCGCCGACTGGGCTGATTTACAAAAGAAATTCATTGATCGGTTCCAATTAGTTGAAAGGAAAGTGTCCCTCGCTGAGCTCTGCTCGCTTAAGCAGAAGAGGGGAGAAACGGCTCTCGACTTCATTAAGCGTTGGAGGGACCTTAGCATGAGATGCGACAATCCCCCGGCACAGGAAGATGCCATCACCATATGCCGAAGAGGGCTTTCCCCCGAGGTCAGTGAGCGACTTCTGGGGGCAAATGTCAAAGGGTTTGACCAACTAAATTCGGCGGTCGCGGAGATCGAAATGTTCTTCGCTGAGAATCCCACCTTCATTCTTTCAAAGCATAAGACATCTAAAGAGCGACCTGCTGCGGGAAAAGAAGCAAATGCAGTAGATTTCTCCCCGACTGCTGAAGACGATCAAGCCTCGCCGATCGACTCCAGCAAGAGATCTGAAAAAAGGGCACCGACCACAAAGTTGGCTGAGCGCATGAAGACTCCTTACTCTTTTAAGAAGGAGCACACCGGCAAACTCTTCAGCCTCTGCACGAAGAACAAATTGATAATTTTGCCAGAACCTAAAAAGCCTGAGGAAGTTGGTAAAACAGAAGATCCCAATTACTGTTTGTACCATCGTTTATTGGGGCATACTATTGAAAATTGTTATGTTTTCAAAGATGAGCTGGAGAAGATGATACAAAATCAACTCATCACAATGAAAGGGACTCGGGTCGACCCTCCTCAACCCCACACCTGGGAGCGAATGCCTCGGTCGGCTAATGTTATTAGCCATCGGCCAAATCGGAACATTTATCAAGTGGCAGCCTTTACATTTCCTGATCCGGGGGAAGAAGTAGGTCCCAGTGGGACCAAGCCCACCATGTGGTACCCGGGCTGGAGGCCTTCTCATGCATGTTCCTTTCCTAAAGAAAACACTGAAAAAATATTTGAGGCCCTTCTAGACCAGGAATGCATTATGGTGCATGACCCACCTCCTACTTATACTGAGGTCGAGAAGGCTCACCCAAGATATTGCAAGTTCCATGCCATAATATCGCACCCCACCAAAGAATGCGAAGAATTACAAGCTTGCATCGAGACCCTCATTCAGAGGGGAGAAGTTGATATTCAAGGAGAAAGTATGGTGAGAAAAAGGCTTCATCAGGTCGCCGAACGAATTTTCGATGATATCAACAGTAGGAGGCATTTGCCCTGGCCGCATGTCCAGCAAGATGCGCACTTTTCAGTAAATGTCGTACATAAGCTCCCTGGGAAAAGTCAGGCGAGGGACCCGGCAGATGGTCTGGACACAGACCCCCCTCCTCAAGGTGCCACTTTGGGAGGGGGCTACTTCTTAATGTCCGAATGCCTCACCATTCGGAAGGCTGTCCGCAAACTCCGGCATGAAGTCAGGCGTCTACGGCATAATCAAGAGGATCTGCTACAAATAATGAGACGCATGGATGACAGGCTGATGGCCCTGTCCCCGACACCTTCAACTGGGGAGTCCGCCCGGGCTTCCTCGCATTCAGAAGCCACGGTGGAGCCCAGACGGCGACCAAGGACTGGAGGATGGCTATCCGAAGATCCAATAGGCTCGCCTGTTGCAGACCCCCAAGAGAAGTTGTATTCTTTTCCCCAGCACAGAACTCTGGAGATATTTAAGATCTGCCGGAGGGAAGGGCTAATACAGTATCCTAAACCGGACAGTGACTTGATGACCGGAATGACACATCGGCATGGCTACTGCTTATATCACCGTGCCATGGGACATGTCATTTATGATTGTCCTACCTTCAAAGACATAGCCGAGGATTTGATTACCCGACAGATTATAAAGCTAAAGGAGGGTTCTCAAGTTCCCTCGGCATCCTCTCCATGGGGACGGTCGCCGTTCTCGGTAAATGTTATACATGCATCAACTTCTCACGGGAAGTCAATGTCACAAGCACCAGAGATTGGGCCCGCCCCAGATAGTTCCGCAGACAGGAGCCTCGAGTGGCGACCTTGGCAGGACCTGGAATCCTTGCCTCTCCCGAAAGAAGAAACTACAAAGTTGCTGGACATTTTATTTGATGGAAAGGAGGTTCTGGTGCGTGATTCACCGCACCCTGACTCTTCTCATTGGGAGCAGGACCTCCTTGTCTCAGACAAGAAAGATAATGACCGAGGTGTTCATTCTAAAGGTCGAGCCCTCCATGGGCACCGGGCCACAGGCCCGTCTAAAAATAGCACTCAGGGGAATGTTACGAGCCAGGATTACCTCCGAAGGGCCGGCCCATGTACTTCCACCAAAGGGACTATCGTCTCTCCTAGCATAAATGAAGTATTGGTCGGAAGGCAGACCTATGGGCCGACCTTGAGGACTGGACAATATAGAACACCAGCTACCGGGGCGAGAGAGGCCAACCCTCACCCCAGGGGCTCTAATTTAGGCTCTAAGGTCATGACCCAACCCCCACTCACTGCAGTTATGAGTGGGCTATGTCAGTCCTCACCTCAGCTAAATCAGAAGGGCAAGGCACTAAAGGCTGTTGACAGGATGAGACCAGAACAGTCATACCTCGCCCAGCAACTGGAAATCATGACAAACCCTAAGCAAGCATGCCAAAGCACTTCCCAATCGCCAAATGCTGCCCTAGCAGTTGAGAGAAAACAAGACAACAAGGCTGAGTTACTGACTTACGAAGTGGGCCCCCAGCCTGATAGTCAGCAAGTGGTTGGAGGGTCTGACCTCCTTCATGATTTTGGCTCCTTTGCGGCCGAATTTCAAGAGTTGCCTCCTGAAATTGTCCAAAAAGCAATCAACGCCACCTTTCAAATTCATGAGTCAGAGGGTGACTGGGTTACCGTAACCCCAAGGAGGAATTCCCCGATAAAGTCATTCAAGCAGAAGGCTTATGCCGAGAGTTCAAAAACCAAGGCTGCCCCCCAGGCATCTACAAGAAAAGCGGCCCTGTCCCAAGAGGCATTGGCGTGAGCAAAGAAACAGGAAAAGAACAGGAGGAAGAACTCGAAAAGAAGGTTGAAGAAGCAAGCCGAGCAGGCGACAGCCATGGAAGCACCCAAGGGGTTAAGTCCTTTACAGAAGTTACAAAAGTTGATTGAGGAATTGGAAGAGTATGTACCTTCTCTTCCAACTGGGCCCGTCCCACTAGAGAAGTACATCCCATGGGAGGAATTGGAGCGCAAAACTCGGCTTAAGAGCTGGCTCCAACAAATGCTCAAGCGAGCCAAGGAAGGCGAGGAGCTCTTTATTCCAGAGGAACTCTCTGTCTTTTACAAAGATGAAGAACTCACCGTAGAGAAGCTAGAAGAAATGCTAAAAAGCTTCTCATGTCATATGGTGTCAATCCCCCCACCAGAAAATTTGGGGGGGACTATTACTACCCCTGCCTCGGGGGACAGGATTACTATGGCCACCTATCGCCGTCGTAATGCAGAAATCCGGAACCGCGGTCGTGGCCGAGGCCGCGGGCGGGGTAGACAGTCCATATCCTCCAATGGGCACACTTCCCAGCCAACTACCTCCCAAAGAGTGATCATCTTTCGAGGAGAAGAACCCAATGAGCCCCCTGAGGTACAAGTACGGGCTGAAACTTTCATCTTCGACCCCTCAGACGAGGATGAGGGGCCCGTCGAGCCGATCTCTCAGGAGGGAGTAGGTGCTATTCCATTCGATCCAACGGATGAAGAGACTGATCCCGTTGGTTCCCTCTCCCAAGAGCAGCCTGCTGATCCAGCCCAAGCATGCCCTTCAGGCAAGGACAATGAAGAGCTTCCAGTTCCGGAAGAGGAATCTTTAGCCCCGCTGTTCCAAGAAGAAACAAATGACCAGAGAAAGTTGGAGCCGGCCCAGAAGCCCCCTCATCAGCCTAAGTCTCTGGTGGAGATGATCCCTCCACTAGATCAAGCCCGGGCTCGGGCTGATCGTAAGATCATTCAACACATGAAGCGAATGCCAACTATGGTTAGCATATGGGAGGCCATTGCCTGGAGTAAAGAGTTGAGGGAGGCTCTCATTAAAGTTCTCCAAGAGCCTGAGGTCTATGAGGCTCATGCAGCCGAAATTCAAACACAAGCACATGAGGCTTTGGCCGCAACAGTTACCTTCTCTGACAAGGACATGTTACTGTCCTCCCCATGTCATAATCGTCCATTGTATATGCAAGGAAAAATCAATGGGCGTGAGTTGAACCGGATCCTTGTCGACCCTGGCGCTTCTGTCAACATAATGTCTCTCAAGACTTTCATGTCCATGTTTCTCATGCCTTATTTACAGAGAGTGTATGATGTAAAAATCTCGGGGTTCAATCAAAACTCCGAAGATGCACTGGGGAAAGTGGACGTGGAAGTAACAATGGACATGTTTGTCACCAAAGCTACTTTTTACATTATTAATGCTGATACCTCATATAAAGCCTTGCTTGGCAGGCCATGGCTTCATGAAAACTGGGTCGTCCCTTCGACTCTACATCAGTGTATCAAGTATGCAAGGGGCGGAGAACAACACACGGTTTTTGCCGACAGGTCTCCTTTCCGACCAAATGAATGTAACATAACTGATGCCCAGTTATATTTCGGGGAACCGACTGTCGAGCCCCCAGTTGACGTCAAAGGCAAGGGAAAACAAAAGGTGTTTGAGGAAGATGATGAGGAAGAAGAACTTTTTGTTATAAATGAAGAACTCGCCAAGATACATCGGCTGAGCTTGCAAGCCGACGTCCCCACCGCCAAGCCAACTCAACCTGAGCGACGGGAGATCAATTTCGAGGCCAACCTTATTAACCAAACGATAGACAAGAGCATTATGTTGCCCCCTGTTTGCATGCAGTTGGTTGCTCCAAGAGAAGAGTATGGAGTGGAGGCTTTAAAGACATTCATCGTTACATATCAAAGAAAAGGCAAAAAGGGAAATAATGAGCGTTGCAAGCCCATTATCTTTTATAAGGGAGATATGGTGCCTCATGCCCCCACAGATGACGACTTCGGCTGGAGCAAACCGCATGAAAACGCTCTGGAGCCTATCCAAGAAATGCCTGATATGCCCAAATACATTAGAGAAATGTGTCACAAGCAAAAGATTCCACAAATGCAGAAAGCCTCTCGCAAAAGTTACTTTCAACAGTTGTGGTGCCCTCCGCAAGTCAGGGGGCAACCCCCCTTCTCCAAGAACGACCGAAGAGGCCTGGGCTATGACCCCGAGCCAAGCTTTCAAGTCTTTCATGCTGTAAATACAATAGGGGCGCCACCCACTTCCGATGAGTTCAACTCCACACAAGGGGATCTCCTCTGTGTAGTTGAAAAACAAGGAAACCTTATACTGGAAGTTCCAGAGGTCGATGGCTTGAACAATGGCCTTGGAAATGAGGAGGTCATTGTCTTACAACCTGCCTGTCAATTGCCCGGGGAAGCTAAACTCAAAGCCCTGAGTCAGTTAGCCGGGCTAGACATCACAGGAGCAGAACGCCTCATACTGAATGACACTAATATTCCTGTCACTAAACAGAAAGGGGACCCTACTGATGCAATTAAGTTGTTGAGACAGGAGAACCAGGCGTTAAAAGCTTTTGTACAAGAGTTGCTACGTGAACGTGATGTTCTACTTAGACATCTCACTTTTCCTTCAAAAATCCACACTTATTCCCAGCGCCCAATAAGCGAGACTCGGTCTCAGGGAACCAGAGCAAACCAACCACCTGCGGAATCCAAAGGCACAACGCCAGTGATGAGTTTGGCGCAGCGGATGGAAACTCCATACTCATTTGTCAAGACTCATACTGAGTCGTTGTTTGACTCTTGTCTGGCTCGGGGTCTTATCCAGCTCCCTCCAGTTCGCAGGTCGTCTAGAGTCAGTGAAGCCAAGAGCTCCAACTTCTGTCGATTCCATCGAATGGCAGGACATGGTACAGAAGACTGTTATGTCCTCAAGGACCAACTTGAGGATTTAATACAACACGGGGTTATCCAGATAAAACAGCATGTTTACCCCCCACAGCCACATTCTTGGGATCAGTCTAGGCCTTCCAACAAAAAGGTCCTCATTGAAGCTGCTTCTACACTGCCCAAGTTTATTGCAAGTGAAGCCAAAAGCAACTCTCCGTCTTGGGAGCCCAGCCTTAAGATTCACTATGCTATCAACACAATTGGGTTGTTGCCTTCCCCTCAGAGTCCCCAATCTCTAAATGAGCAACAATTGCATGACCATGACGAAAGCTCTATAAGACCTCAAGTTACTGGAATCAGTGGCTCAAGTGGCTACGATATTCATGCCATCCAGGAAGAAGAGGATGAAAGCTTCATAGACTTACAACCCGCCCCACAGGAACTTGAAGATGGTGGGCAAGCGACGGTTGATGAGTTAATTGAACTTAACCTCGGGGATAGCTTTGAGCCCCGACCAATTTTCATTAGTGCCCTTCTCACGGAGTCAGAAAGACAAGCTTACAAACAACTCCTATTCGAGTTCAGAGATTGTTTTGCTTGGACTTACAAAGAGATGCCCGGGCTGGAGCCCTCGGTGGCTGAACATGAGCTAGCCATACTGCCTACTGCTAAGCCAGTTAAGCAAGCCCAGAGACGCATGCGCCACGAGTTGGAGTTAAAAGTGAACGCTGAAGTGGACAAACTTCTCGAAGTGGACTTTATAGAGCCCTGTCTCTACCCAGTTTGGCTCGCCAACATAGTCCCAGTAAAAAAGAAAAACGGCCAAGTCCGAGTCTGCATTGATTTCAGAGACTTGAATAAAGCATGTCCAAAAGATGATTTCCCTGTTCCAATTACAGAAACCATGGTCGACATGACCACCGGGCATGCAGCTCTGTCCTTCATGGACGGATCCTCCGGCTACAATCAAATACGTATGGCGGTCAGAGATAAAGATCATACGGCATTCCGATCCCCAAAAGGAATTTTCAACTACAAAAGAATGTCCTTTGGGCTGAAGAATGCCGGGGCCACCTACCAAAGGGCTATGACAAAGATTTTTGATGAAATGCTACACGACCTGGTCGAGTGCTATGTTGACGACCTCGTTGTAAAAACCCGCAAGCGCGAAGGTCACTTAGATGATTTGCGCCGAGTTTTTGACAGGCTCCGCCAGTACAAACTCAAGATGAATCCCATGAAATGTGCATTCGGGGTTTCAAGTGGCAAGTTCCTCAGCTTTGTTGTTAGATATCGGGGGATAGAAATCGATCCTGATAAAATCAAAGCTATCCGAGAACTTCCCCCACCTAAAAACATTAAAGAACTCCGGTCACTTCAGGGAAGGTTAGCCTACATCAGGCGTTTTATATCCAATCTCTCTGGGAGGTGTGCGCCATTTGGCAAATTGATGAAAAAGGGCGCCCCATTTATATGGGATCAGGAATGTCAGCAAGCATTTGAAAAGATCAAAGAATACCTCCTTACTCCCCCAGTGCTCGGAGCACCGGTCAAGGGAAAGCCTCTCATTCTTTATATTGCTGCCATGGATGCTTCATTGGGAGCATTGCTTGCACAATTAAATGAAGAAGGTAAAGAACAACCATTGTATTACTTGAGCAGAAAACTGGTTGGCCCCGAACATCGTTATTCTCCAATGGAGAAAGTTTGTCTGGCATTGGTATTCGCCGTTAAAAAGTCGAGGCACTACCTCTTGTCCCACCAAGTGGAGTTAATTTCAAAACAGGACCCGCTCAAGTTCCTTCTTAAGCAGCCGGTGTTGTCAGGACGACTGGGAAAATGGGCATTACTCCTTATGGAGTTTGACATAACTTTTGTTCCCCAGAAAGCAATCAAAGGGCAAGGAATGGCGGAGTTCTTGGCGGCACATCCTGTTCAGCTGATTCTCCACTTAGCACTGAATTACCCGATGAAGAGACACTTCCATCCCAATCAAGAGTAGAAGAGCAGACCGAGGGTAGTTCAGTGCAAAAGATGGAGCAATCTCTGGTCATTGACATGCCGTGCTGGGAACTCTACTTTGATGGTGCCTCCCGGACAATTAAGAAGACAGATGGATTAACTACCCTCGCTTCAGGAGCTGGCATTGTCTTAGTCACTCCTCAAGGAGGGATTCTTCCCAATTCATGTGCCCTCATGAAACCTTTGACAAATAATGAAGCAGAATATGAGGCGCTAATCATAGGGCTTCAGCTTGCTTTAGAAATGGAAGTCAAATGCATTAAAGTCTATGGCGACTCACAGCTCGTCATACGACAAGTATTGGGTGACTATGAAGTACAAAAGAGAGAGTTACTACCTTACCATGATATGGTAATGAGGTTGAAAGAAAAATTCTACTTGTTTGAGATACAACATGTTCCTAGAGGAAGAAATTCACAGGCCGACGCCTTGGCAAAATTAGCGTCAGCCATAAAACTCCCTCTTGAAGGCGAAATGGATATAACTGTCAGACATCGGAAACTAATGCCAAGTGTCCTAGATGAAGACATTAATTCCTCCACCCCAGAGATACATGTGATTGAGGAAAATGACCCTGCTCAAGAAGAAGAACTGGACTGGCGTCAACCGATTGTCGACACAAAGTGCGGTCGCCTCCCAGCAGATCGGGCTCAGAGGGTTCAACTGTTGCGAAGAGCGGCATCCTATCAATTGATAGGCGACCAACTTTATAGGCTTGTCCATGAAAAAGACAAGTCTGTCCTCCTTCGCTGCCTTTCGTCCAAAGAGGCCAAAATGATAATGCGTGAGGTCCATTCAGGGCTCTGCGGCGCCCATCAAGCTGGAGACAAGATGAAGATCAATATAAAATTGAAAGGCTTTTACTGGCCCACTATGTACGCGGATTGTAGTCGCTACGCACGTACATGTCACCAATGCCAGGCCTTTGGTCCTGTACCTAGAAGGCCTCCTAGCATGCTACATCCCACAGCCCCTACTTGGCCCTTTGCTGAATGGGGAATGGACGTTGTGGGACCCTTCCCACCATCTACAAAAGGTCACAAGTACATTCTGGCTGCAACAGACTACTTTTCTCGGTGGGCTGAGGCCATACCCTTGCGGGAAGTCACAGGGGAAGCTGTAGCTCAATTCGTCAAGCACCATATTATATATCGATTCGGCACTCCCTGTCGAGTCATGTCAGACAATGGCATGCCATTCAAAAATAAGACCATTTACCAATTGGCGGCAAAATTCCACATTGATTGGAGAGCCTCCACAGTTTACAATCCTCAAGCAAACGGCTTGGCCGAAGCCTTTAACAAGACCCTGTGCAAATTATTAGCCAAAATTGTTGGTAGCCGCAGGAGGGACTGGGGCGAGAAGATACATGAAGCCCTTTGGGCATACCGAACAGTTTATAAAACCCCCACCGGTTGTTCTCCATTCTCTCTCGTATACGGGGCAGAAGCCGTTGTACCGGTTGAAGTTGAGATGTCTTCCTATCGGGTAGCCCTACATAATGGGCTCAAAACCCAAGAACGAGATGAAATACAAAGAAGACTTGAAGAACTCTTTGACTTAGAAGGCAAGAGATTAGGGGCTTACAAACACTTGCAGGCCTACCAGGCTCGAATGGCTCGGGCTTATGATAAGCTTGTGAAACAGAGGGCGTTCAAGAAAGGGGACCTTGTTATGATCAAAGAAAGGGAGGTCATGGCTGGAAGATCCAGCGGTAAATTACAACCAAATTGGCGAGGGCCATATATCGTTTCCAAAGTCTATGAAGGAGGCGTTTATAAGGTCGTCGACCATAAAGGGGAGAACCCCTTTCCACCATTAAATGGAAAACACTTGAAATTATACTATGCTCCCGAACATGAATTTCAGCAACAAACTGCACAAGGTTTGCCCTCCTCTGTAGGAGGGTAAGGAAGGATGAAGCAGTTTCCCCCAAGAAAAACCCAAAAAGTCACAGGTGCTTTGAACAGTTCTCGTTCACGTCCCACCATGCAAAATCCCAAACACCAAGTTCGGCTTTCCAATTTCATTGGTCAGCCACCCAAAATCCCCAAATTCAAAGTTCGGCTTTCCAATTTCATTGGTCAGCCACCCAAAATCCTAAATTCAAAGTTCGGCTTTCCAATTCATTGGTCAGCCACCCAAAATCCTAATTCAAAGTTCGGCTTTCCAATTTCATTGGTCAGCCACCCAAAATCCTAATTCAAAGTCGGCTTTCCAATTCATTGGTCAGCCACCCAAAATCCCAAATTCAAAGTTCGGCTTTCCAATTTCATTGGTCAGCCACCCAAAATCCCAAATTTAAAGTTTGGCCTTCCAATTTCATTGGTCAGCCACCCAAAATCCCAAATTCAAAGTTCGGCTTTCCAAATGTCATTTGTCAGCCCCCCAAAATCCTAATTTCCAAAGTTCGGCTTTACAATTTCATTGGCCAGCCTCCCTGAATCCCAAAATCCAAGAGTTATGACTGACCAATCGCTTGGTCATTCCCTTAAATGCTAAAACCCCAATTGGCTCTCAAATTTCCGTGGTCACCTTTGAAGTCTGAGCTCTTCAGACTTTCAATTTCCTTTAAAAAAAAAAAGGGCTTAAAATAGAGGTGCCCTGACAGACTTGAGTAGTCGGATTTCTGGCTGCTCAAGGGCAAAAAGGTCAAAACCCGGCTAAGAGGAAAACCCGAAAGGGCGTCTCAGGCAAAAATGGGTAACCCCTCAGCGTGAAAACCCGCAAGGGCGCGCTGGAAAAAGTTAAAGGGGGCTGGTCATGGTGAAAACCCGAAAGGGCGCTATGACTAGTAAAAAAGAAAATTTAATAAAAAAAAGAAAAAAAAGAAAAGAGAAAGAAAAAAGGGGTATGATGATAATGCCTCATTGAAGTCTTTGATCCTGAAGTCATATTTTTATTCATGTGCAAAATGGAGGTCCTAGACAAACCCTCGGAGTAACTACATAGGCAAAAGATCCAAAAAAGGAAAGAGTCAGAAGAAGTGCAATGGGAAAAGGTAATCTCAAACACTAGGGGGTCGTCTTTTCAGTAAGTCCTCAATGGTGTTCTGCTTCGCTGCAATTGCTTCTTGCATCGCTTGGCATTCAGACACAAGGGAGTCCTCCTCAGCCCGCAGCTGTCGAACCATCTCAGAATTCGATTCTGCTGCCGCCTCTAGCTCTTCAATCCGTTGTAAAATGCTGCTCACTGTCTCCCGAAGTGAGGTAGCCTGACTCTTGTCTTCAGCTATTGCTGCCTCAAGAGTAGTCCGACGCTCCCGGATATGTTCGGCTTGGGAATGCAACTTCTCTATCTCGCTGGATATAGTACAAGCTTCAGCTTCTAACTCTTGTATTTTAAGCCTATGAGTCTCCCACAACGAGGCCGTATGCAGGCGCTGAAATTCTGCCCAAACATCGTCCACTGCCGCCATCCAGGGCTCTCTGGGCAATCCCAGTGCATGATAGCCCCGTGTGCCGGTACGAAGAGTGTCTCGCACAGTCTCCACGGGAGGAAGGCTCCCCCTTTGAAATAAGGCTCGAGCTCCACTCATGAGTGTCACCACCATCATGTCAGCCCCCACAAAAGCCTTA
The DNA here is from genome assembly GCA_022559845.1 of Amorphophallus konjac. Classification (NCBI taxonomy): domain Eukaryota; kingdom Viridiplantae; phylum Streptophyta; class Magnoliopsida; order Alismatales; family Araceae; genus Amorphophallus; species Amorphophallus konjac. The sequence continues at coordinate 269,196,534 of CM040128.1, forward strand.
GGCTGAGGACCGTCAGGCCAATCAATCTCATGAGGTGGAAAGTCAAGTCCCAACAGCAAGTCTCCTCCATTGCTCCCGGGGAGAGGAGGAGCGTCTCCCTCTGGGGCTGCAACCAAAAAAAAAAGGGAGGTGGCACATGAGTCACAATTTTATTCACAACAGAGGTGTTGGTAAATCCTTTTCTAGAAGTCAAAAGTATCGTAGCCTCACCTCGTGAAAGGGAAACCTCTGTCGTTTGGTCTGCCGGGATGTGAGCAGGCTCGTCCCTTCCTACAACACCTCCATCAAGGGCTGAATTGGTCTGCGGATCCCTTGTTTCAAGCCTATCGATATCTGAAGCAAACACAAGGTTATGATCAGGCAAATATATGTAAATGCCTTAACAGGCATCAATGTGAAAAGGGCGCATGCAAAAGAGGGTGGGCCCCTTTAATTCTGAACTAGTTCATCATTCTTACCCGCATCAGGCGGATAAGAGGCAGACTCCTCCACCGCTGGGGCACCGCGAGACACATATACATCGACAAGTTTCTCTAAAAAAAAAGAGAGAAAAGAAGAAAGAAGAAATTATGAAAATCAGTCCAGCACAATAGAAGCTGCTAAAAGAACAAGCAGAGAAATGTAAAGAGCATAATGACCTTGTAACCCAACGTCCTCCTCCCCATCAGAAAGCGGCATGGTAGAGCTTGAAGCTGAAGGAGAAGCGATCATGTCTCTTTCAAAACCCCTCCCCTTTGGGGATAGGACTGGGGTCTCTTCCAAAAGGCCATCACCTCTCACCTCTCACCTCGAGGCCTTGATTTCCATCAGCCCCAACACCAGCCTGGAAGGCGCCTTCAATTGGACCTGAGGGAGAGGAATGTCCTCTATTTTTCTCCAAAGCATCCAGGCAGCTTAAGGACAAGGGATCATTCGCTGCATAAAGCAAGAAAGTGATGAGATTCATGCGATCATCTTAGCAGGGCAAAATAACTCGGTGGGCTAAAATTAGAAGTACATACCAACAGCATGGATAGTTACATCCAATTCTCCGGCCTCAGGGATTGGAGTCTTTTCCCTGCGTATTTCGGCTAACAGCTCTTGAGAATATTGGGTCACCAGGCCCCGATCAGTGGTCAGGCTTATAGAAAACTCTGGCAGATCTGCATTCAGGCTGGAATCCAAGAGGGCAGTAAATTCTTGCATAGAGATCACTGAATTCTCAGCTGAGAAACCTGAAATGATCACTGCTAAGTGAAAGTTCTCTCTGTAATAAAGGGATCAGATATGGAAATTAAGAAAATTTTACTAAAAAAGGCTGGACCTGTGCTTGATCTTGGCTCCAGTGCGGGAGGAATATTGGCGCATCCTTCCTCAAAATTTTCCTCTAAAAAAAAGAAGGGGGGAGAAGGGGAGAACATCTTTAGCAAGGGAATAAGATTATTGCTTTATTACTCATCATAGTTGGGAGAAGCACCCTACCTATGGGTATGCGGTCATCGAGCCCTCCGTGGGAGAAAGGGGGTGAGGCGCCCGATACGGGGTTGTAATCGTCATCCTGGAGCTCTCCATCTTCCCCGGTATCCTCTAGCGCTGGCGAAAGGAGAATATTTGTAGCCGAAATATCACCCTCCTCCCTGGCACCTGAGGGGCATGGGGTTAAAAAAAAAAGGAATATATATATATATATATATATATATATAAGTGACACATCTCCAAGGAGAGAATGAGAAACAAAAGAGGGATATTACCCGGCCTCTCCTCTGAAGCTCCTCCTTTAGAGCGGGCACGACAAGCACGAGTGTGGCCGCCCTCATCTTCACTAGGACGGGCCCGCTTCTGGGGATTTGAAGCTTTCTTCCCTTTATGTGGCATATCTCTGGCAGCTATATAGCTCTCTGTGAAACAAAAAAAGATGGGGGTGAAGAAGCACGTAAGAGGGAGGTAAATGGCAGCGCACAGATAAGTAAAAAGTAAAAATGACTAAACCACATACCATTCGGGGCTGGCGAAAAGGTAGGCTGCAGCACCACTTGCTCAGGACGTAAACCTACCACCTTCCCAGCCTTGGATACGCCTTCCCAGAGATCACCGAGGGTGATGCCATTTTCAACAAGGGTGGCGTACTCAAAGGGCCCGATGCGGGTGATGGACCCGATCAGGTGTCGCTCCCACTTCGGCCACAAGTCATTGGTAAAGCCTTCAGGGTGAAGAGGAGTATCCATTGGTGCAGTATGAGGATAACCACAATCCGACAAGAAGTGTGTCCACCAAAAATACATTCGCTGATCCGCCGAGGCCTCACCTTGCCCCGAAGTAGTAACTGGCGGGCGCTTCAAGGGTTTAATTGCACCCGCATATGGCCGACGGTCTACGGTAATGGCCCCGTTCTGAGCCTCCCACTGCAGGCGAAAGTCCCTCACCGCCTTTGCAATTTTTGAAAATTGGGTATGAAGCACTGAATTTTCCACAATCAATGGCGGTAGGTCGGTACTGCCCAGTCGAGCCTCTTCAGCTTCCCTTATCTTTTGTGGGAGTTGTCGGAAAACATTGTTGTACTTAAACCACCAGCGTGCATAATAGATGTCAATCCGGCCAACTCGCCTTGCCTCGGGGAGAGGACACTGCTCAGCAGCACCATCTCGAAAAAAATAATCCCACCAACTCCCTGCAACAAGGTGGGTGTCATGGCCCCTGCAAAGCCTGCAATCTATGCCAAAGTCTGCATTTGGAGGCACTGATTGGTCATAGCCAAAATTCCGTGAAAAACGGTAAGGAAAGTATGGCTCTAGAATAGTCGTGCTGCCCTTCCTGAATACGAGCATGCTCGGCCTAATACAATACAGCCAGTTTTCATAAAAAGTCGAGCTGGTGGACTGATGATAAGAAAGGCCGTAAGATACCCTGTCCCGACCTTCAACAGTAAATGGTCGGAAGTCATAAGAGCCACAAGCAAACTGAAGACCCTCATTCCCCTGCACAGGCACAAAGGAAAGCATCCTCCGTGCTGCTAATAAATGCTCATTGATGTTGATCCGGCCGGTTTCGAAAAAGAAATATCAATGGCGCCACGGGGTTTTCAATTGGCACACTCTGGCATAATGAGGGTAGCAAAAGTCCGGCCCATGCGCTCAGATAATGTGTGGCCATGTAAACACTTCTATCTCTAGGAGAGCTATGTGCTGTCAAGTTCCCCAATCCATGATAAATATTTGCTAATGCAGCAGGGGCGATTGCCAATTTATGGCCATCCGCAAGCAGACACGCTGGGTAAATAATCTCAGGCCGTATCAGGCCCTCCTCGCCATATGGCACAACAAAAGTAGCCAACCAGTAAACAAGATAGGCTGCAAGATAAGTTTGATCCGGCAGCCGTCGGGGATTCCACCCCTCATTTTCAGGTGCGAACAAATAGCGTCTATTTTCCTGTGAAGGCAGAATCAGCTGATGGTATTCACTTAAAGGCCTGTCATCCTCGGCAAATCGCTCATGAAAGCAGAATGGTCCATTATAGAAAAATTGAACCCAAGCATTCAAACTAACTCGCATGGCGCCGGCAGAAGCTGAAGGTGCCTTCTTTTTACCAAAACGGGCTAGATCCCGCCAAACTTTCATCAAGTACCTGAAGCTCAAAGGAAGGCCATATTCACCTGAACCTGTGGAATAATTCCTGTGGAGATCATCAAGGCACACCTCCTCATAGGGCCGCCCCGAGATGGGAAGCCCCGAAATTCTGTAAAAACTCCATAAATCCAGGGCAGTTTCACCCTCTGCTGTAGCAAAGGTGTTAAATCGACGGTTGAATCTCTCCGCCAATGCCTGTAGAAGCCCACTGTAACAAGGATAGCGATATAAAGCGGCAGTCACAGCGTGACGAATGCCCACAAGCTCCAGTAGCCGACTGTAATGATGAAGGACGCCCATGAGCCATTCTGTGGCCCCCAAATGAAATCTGTGGGAAGGAATAACCGCCCATTTACCATACCAACTGGGCACAGAACCACACATGATTTTGTCCAGAAGACAAAGCTTATCATACCCTTCTGAGGCAAACCGAGTGCCGGATGGAGCCAAGAAGAGACCTGAACAAGAATCTGATATTGCCCGGTGTTTTCCACCCAAATCCCAAGCAGCAGCTGAGAAGGCCCGATCCTGAACTGGACATCCAGTCTCAGAACTAAAAAAGCCTAACTGAGTAACGGCAGGAAACTGAACCTGGCAAACAAGGCCCATGGGGAAGCTGGGAAAAGAAGCTCCACAACAGCCAAGCAGGCTATCACGACCCACAAGAATGGCTCTCTCGAGCTGAACGCGTTCTGCGGTCAAGAAACTGTCACCATCATCCGTCCCCTCAGGAATGAAGTTCTGGATGAAGGGAAATAAAAACTCATCCAAAGGATAGTGCTTTGGGTAATCCTTGGGGCGTTCATATGTGTAGCGGACACAGCCACCATGTCTAAAAATCAAAGATGAATCAACCATGCCATCGCCTGGATCTCCCTCGGGTAAAGGGCTCGGAGCAACAATGCTCAGCCCCCTGTCAAGTGAAAATAGAGTCTCTGCTGTAACCCGTGGCGACCCCAAAGGCGGCATCAATCTCGAGGAAGCAATAGTGGCAGGACGTCCGTCCTGACTCCGAGATGCACGAACTTGGCCTCTCCTAGATCGAGGCATGCTGAATAGCCTGCAAAAGAAAAGAACAAAAAAAGAGAGAAAAGAAAGAGATAGCACAATGTTAGTTTGATATGGAAATATCAAATGGAAGTGCGAAAAAAAAAGAAGAAGAAAAGAACAATACCACGATGACAGTTCGCTATGGCAATATCAAATAGAAATATGAAGAAAAAGAAGAAGAGAAGAGAGAGAAAAGAAAAAGAAGAAGAAAAAAGAGACGGCACGGGTCGCCCGCCTCTGCCTCCGGCCTCGACGGACCACCCGTGGGGGGCATTTGTTGAAACCAAAAATGTGATTTAAGTTCTTTTGAAAAGAGTTCCTGAAATAAAGAAAATGAAGCGGGTTGTCGCTAGCTAACGGCCTTAAAATGACAAGGGTCCCTTCGCTGTAAATCCCTCCGACAACCCGGCAAGATGTATATTGGGGAGTTGTATTTTTATGCGCATATACGTGCATTGAAAGGTCTTGATAAAAATATTTTCAGGCCTATAAACTTGTGTGGGAATTATTCCGCAAGAAGATAACTTTTTTTCGGATGTCCGGATGGTCAACCTGGATGCACCGGGACCAAGAAGAAAAGTACAGCGATTTCAACGCCCACCACTCGGCCGTACTGACGTGAAAAGGAAATTTTTTAATCCCCGGGATCCTTTTATAGCCAAGGGAGTGGGGGCCAACCCCCTCCACCCCTTTCTCTCTTTTGACCGCACGCGGAGGAAGGTCCGGAGGAACCCCCTCTGGTCCTTGTACCGGAGGGGGGTTTCCCCTGCTGCTGCCAGACCCGGAGGGAGACCCCCTCCGGTCCATGAACCGGAGGGGGGGGATCCCCCGCTGCTGCTGGACCCGGAAGGAACCCCCTCCGGTCCATGTACCGGAGGGGGGGGCTGCGCGGCTGCCGGACCAAGAGGGAACCCCCTCCGGTCCATGTACCGGAGGGGGGGCTCCCCCCGCTGCTGCGGACCCGGAGGGAGACCCCCTCCGGTCCATGTACCGGAGGGGGGGGACTCCCCCCGCTGCTGCCGGACCCGGAGGGAACCCCCTCCGGTCCATGTACCGGAGGGGGGGGGGCTCCCCCCGCTGCTGTCGGACCCGGAGGGAACCCCTCCGGTCCTTGTACCGGAGGGGGGGGTTTCCCACGACCGCGACCCACCGGAGGGACCCCCTCCGGTCCCCTACCGGAGGGGGAACCCCCTCCGGTTCCCTACATAGCAGCGGAGGGGGGTTCTCCCCTCTCCGTCCAATCCGCAAGCCCCCGAACCAAAAAAAAAAGGAGGAGAAGAAGAGTGATGCAGTAAAAAAAAACTGAAACAAGGAAGAGGAGAAGTTACCTTGGCTTTGGGTATTCCACCGGAGGAACTCCAAGAGATTTTTTACCACCCCCTCCGTCACTTGTGGGATCTACTATAAAAGGGAGACTACTCCAAGAGAGAAGAGAAGAGGAGAGGACGGAGAGAGAAGGGAGGAAGAAAAAGACTTGGAGAGCTTCCTAAGGCCCAAGTCAAAAGAGAAAGCAAGAGGAAGGGTGCATCCCTTTCTCTCTCACTATAACCCCATGGATTTTGTGTATTTCACATAAATACCCCTTCATGTATATTTGACGAAAATACCCTTTTAATATATAAAAGGGGCTTCATGACTTTATGTAATGAGAAACATTATGACAATGTGGTAAAGTTAAGTGAGCATGAAAACTATGATTGTCATGGTTCTTGTCAAAAATTATACAAAGATCCCTCTTGGCGTAAAATTACACCATCAGCCCGAAAGTTCTTAAAATTGCGCATATATATGTTCGCAAACCATAAAAATTTAAGAGATCAAATGGGAAAAGAATCTCCAACAATTGTTCTCATCATGGAGAAATCTCTTTGAGTTGCGATAATAAAATAAACGTACAAGATCAAGCCTTACAAATTGCATCCCCTAAAGTTCTTTCATAATCACGTATATGTTCGTAAAAAACAAATTGAAAGTTGTGGAATATAATTCATCGGGATCATAAAAGTTACATGTAATTCGAAACGACATGTTCCCTTTCAAATACGAAAGGGCGAGGCCGCATAAGAAAGTAACAAAAAAGGGTCATAATCAAAATCCCGCTCCGAAGGAAACTCAAAGGGCCTTTTCTTTTCTTTTTGTCAAAGGTAACAGGAGATCTTTAGCAGTTTAATCAAAGGTATTCGGACTCGTCCGATGTAAATTAACGCCGATTTCGGTCGGTGGGGAAAAGTCTTGTACCCGAACCCTAAATCGTCTGATAAATTTAAAAAGGCGCGGAATTCATATATATGCCAAATATACGCATACCCATCCGACAAAATCGGATGTTCCAAAAAACTTTTCCGCGTGTAAATAATACCCCAGATCTTGCATATATGCCCCTAGTAGCTCTGTATAGTTGTTTTCTATGCCTTTGGGCGGCAGATTAATGTAATTCCTCGAACTAATGGAGAATTACATAAATGCCCTTCCCAAAGTCACAAGAAAATCTATAAGTCTTGTAATTGCAGTTATACCCTGCAAGTTTCTCAAATTGTGGCTATGCCCCTATATTCCGTGTTTGTGCAGAGATCCACTGTACAATCGACAATTTGCCGACAACCCCTTGTATTCACACGAATTATCAATACATCAACTATGTTCATGTACATTTGTGTGATTGCATACAAGTCATGGCTGTTAGCAAAGTTGTGTACACGCCCCTATCTTGTTAGGGATGGTCATGTGTGCTTCCTTCCAGTCACAAACTAGTTCTCACACTTGTGGGCATAGATGGCAGTTTCGGCCGAAACCGATACGTTTCGGCCGAAACGTATCGGTTTCGGCCATAACCGATCCGAAACACACATTAAACACTGTAGCAATCCGAAACTAAAGGGGGTATCGGTTTCGGGCGAAACCGATACGAGTTTCGCCCGAAACCAAACGGTTTCGGCCCGAAACCGTTTGGTTTCGGCCGAAACTAGTGACTTTATGGCCAATGTTGGCCCCCGAAACCCCATAACCCACAGGTTTCGGCCGAAACCTTCCCCCCCTGGTGTCTGCCGCTGCCGCTGCCGTCGCTGCTGCCGCTGCCGCTGCTGCCGCTGCCGCTGCTGCCGCTGCCGCGCCTGTGCTGCTGCCGCTGCTGCCGCTGCCTGCTGCTGCTGCTGCTGGCGGCCTGCTGCTGCTGTGCTGCGGCTGCTGCCTGCGGCTGCTCCTGCTGGCTGCTGCGGCTGCTGCCTGCCGGCAGCTGTCCGACCAAGGGTGAAAGGCCGTCCGAGTCGGTCTGAGGGAGCCTTCTTGCGCCAACACAACTTCAACTTCAAGGGTTTGATTATTTTGTTTGAGGTTAATTTCATTGGGTTTTGTTTGATTATTTTGTTGTGTTCTTTTGGTTGGGTTAAAAATTTGGGGTAAGCAAGTCTTGCTTATTAAGTTTATTCCAAGGGTGATTAAGGGCTTAAGGGTTATTTGCTAATTAAACCCTAATCAGATTTTAAAAATTGGGGCTTTTGTCTAAATTGGTTTGCTTAGGCTCAATTGAAGTTAAATTAAGGTTCATTGAGGATTTTGGGGTTGGATCATGCGGGTAATTAGTTTTTCCCAAGGGTGATTAATAGTTAATTGCTAATTAAGCCCTAATTAGGTCATAGAAATTGGGGCTTTTGTCTAATTCGAGTTTTTTAGCCACAATTTAAGGTTAATTAAGCTTCATTGAAGATTTTGGGGTGGGATCGTGCTGCCAATTGATTTTTTCAAAAGGTGATTAAGGGGTAAATGATAATTAACGGTTAATTAGTATATAAAATTTGGGGCTTTTGTCTAAGTCAGTTTGCTTAGGCTAAATTGAAGCTCAATTAAACTACATTGAAGATTTTGGGGTGGGATCATACTGGTAATTGATTTTTTGCAAGGGTGATTAAGGGTTACTTGCTAATTAAGGGTTAAGTTTTTAATTGTACTTATACCTTTTTGTGTGTCACTGTCTTAATGCAGCATCATGCCTAGACGTCAGCAAACACAGGAGCAGCAAGGGCAGGAGGATCCGGGGTGGGCCCACGTGTCTTTAATAGATGCTAAGAGAAGAAAGGTGAAATGCAATTACTGTGGTAAGGAAATGTATGGCGGAATTACCAGAGGAAAACAACATTTGGCAGGGGTAAGAGGAGAGGTCAGACAATGTGACAACTGTCCCCGAGAGGTGCGAGAAGAGATGCGCCAATGCCTTCTGGGGAAAAGGGAGAGGGTGCAACAAAGGGCTGAGGATGAGGCTGAAATTGCTGAGGAGATTTCTGGCAGAAGGGTTAGAAGGGATGATGATGAGGAAGGCACTGAGGATTCTGATCCAGAGCTGACTGAAGCAAGGGAGCGTGAACAAGCCGCTCGAAGGAAAGGGAAGGGAGCCATGGGATCAGGGACTTATGAGAGTACAGCTGCACGACGTCCTGACGTTGGTGCTGCCCCACATACGCAGGGAACAGGTCCCATGGACAGCTATCTGCACAGAAGGCCCCAAGCTACACAACCTAAAATCAAGCAAGCAATGAGAGGGGTCAAAAAATCAGCAGAAGTTGCAGGGCATGCATTTAAATCTATTTGCAAATGGTTTTTTCATTCAGGTGTCCCTGCACATGCAGCTTCAAGTGAATATTTCCAACCTATGATAGATGCCATAGCAGATGCTGGCCCTGGCTTGCAAGCCCCCTCACGTCGAGACATATACGGGCGTGGCCTTGAGGGAGAGGTTGAGGAGCTCCATGATTGGGTTGAAAGCTTCAAGCATATATGGGTGGAGAGAGGATGCACCATCATGTGTGATGGTTGGACTGGTACCACGAAAAAGTCCATGATAAACTTTTTGGTGTATTGCATCAGCGGTACAGTGTTTGTGAAATCAGTTGATGCATCAGATTATGAAAAGAATGCAAATTATTTGTTTCATTTGATGGATGGCATGGTAGAACAAATTGGAGAGGAGAATGTTGTGCAGGTGGTGACTGATAATGAAGCCAGTTACAAGGCTGCAGGAAAGAAATTGATGCAAAAGCGCAGTCATTTATATTGGCTCCCATGTGCAGCACATTGTCTTGATCTGATGCTTGAAGACATAGGGAAGGAAAAGCATGTGAAGAAGACAATTGACAAGGCACAAAAAGTCACACAGTATATCTATGGCCATCCTAGGATACTAAATATGTTCAGGGCGCATGCCAGTGGAGGGCGAGATATCATCCGTGCAGGCCCAACCAGATTTGCTTCCAATTTTATTTCTTTGGAGTCTTTGCACAGGTATAAGATTGATCTCAATTCTTGATACTTTATCCTTACTGATATGTAGCAGTTGATGCAGCTTCAATTTTCATTTATCTGCACAGGTACAAGAATGAGCTGAAAGCTTTCATGTACCACAATGCCCTGCGGGAATACATCGACAAGGGCAATGTTGATACACAGATGGATTATCTGGATGTCTGCCACGTCGTGGACGACAACAAATTCTGGGACAGGGTGTCACGGTACTTGAAAGTAGTCACACCTCTCGTGAAGGTCCTAAGAATGGTGGATGGCGATGAGAAGAATGATATGGGCTATCTATACGAGGCCATGGACCGTGCCAAATTGGAGTTGCAGCATTCCCTTCCCAAACATTATGCAAAATGGTGGAAAATTATTGACCAGAGATGGGACAACACATTACACCATGACTTGCATGCAGCTGGTGAGTGATTAATTGTACTGAAATTGAGGTAATGCCTTTATGTTATTTTATAAATTTTATTTAGTTAATTATACACAAATGCAGGTTATTTCTTCAACCCTCGATTTATGTACGGTGCCGATGCACATGTTGATGGCGAGGTGCTTCAAGGGACTTTAAAAGTCATTGGTCGTTTATCGAGGAATCCAGAAAAGAGACTGGAGGCCGAAGTAGAGGTTCGCCTTTATTTGATACTGTCAATAACATGTATAGAATTTATTTAAGTAGTTATGTTAATCTATTACTTTATGTTTGTAGATGAACCATTACAGAATGAGGACTGAGACATATGCTGACTCCCAATTGCAATACGCTGTGGGAAGAGTGAGCCCAGGTATATTTTATTTTTTGGATTTCTTAACCTGATGAATATATATTTTTACAACTAAAATGTATTTTTTTATGGTTGGTGGAACAGCTGACTGGTGGATAATGGTTAACAACCGAGATATGGGTAACAATGCATTGGCTTTCATTGCAATTAGGGTGCTCAGTCAAACAACATCAGCAAGTCAATGTGAAAGAAATTGGAGCACGTTTAGCCTTATACACTCAAAGGTTCGCAATCGGCTAAAGGCTGAACGGTTAGAGAAATTAGTGTACTGCCACTACAATATGAGGTTGAGAATAAAGAATATGAGGTTGAGACAACAGCTGCGAGACAAACGCGCCGCCGGGGATGCCGCCGCAGAAATTGATGTGGATGCCTTATTTGATGATGAGAATCCGTTGCAGTCTTGGGTGGAGACACGAGAGCAGGTTGATGAGCCCGTTTTTGATGATGATGATAGAAGATGGGCAGAGGGCATACTAGATGAAGATGAGCAAAGGGATCCCGAATTAAGAAGAAAATCAAAGAGGGCCAGAGATACTCATGCCCACATGTCTAGGGTTGTTGAGGACACTAAGGAGCAACATGATTTTCAGCCAGCTAGACACTCCGACTCAGATAGCAGGCCAGTCACTCCTAGAATGGGCAAGGCACCTACATCCTTAAGAAGAAGTACATCAGTGCATGGGCAAACTGAGAGAACAAATATTGCTGCTCGAGAGGACCCGGCAATTGAACAGTTAAAGCAGATTTATTTGAGGCACACGCCAAGGGGAACAGGATTCATGTCAAGGGTGCAAGAAGAAAGCACACCGGCACAGGAAAAAGCATCCCCAAAGGCCAAAAGGCGACTGGAGACTGCAGGTTTCGTGATCCTTTGATTTTTTATTTTGGAAAGTAACTTAAATTCTTATTATCAGTTCGAATCAGAAAAGGTTTTGGTAGGAGATAAATTATATATTTTCGTATGTGCCAGGTGCTACAGGTGCTACTACTGGCGGTGGGGATGCTGGTGGTCCTTCCTCCTTCCACGCAGACACAGGCAGAGGATACAGTCAGGGTGAGGGAGGACATGAGTCACAGAGTCAATATGGGCATCCATCAGGTTATGGAGGTGGCCAACAGGAGGCAGCGATTTATCGGTCGTGGGGTTATGAACCATCATTCAACTTCCATCCGGCCAGTTCCTCTTCTCTTCCTCAAGATTCTTATGCTGATACTGGATTCGGCTCAAGCCAACCAAACACTCCAAGAGGGATCCAAAGAGGGATGCAGGACTTGGCTACCTCATTGTTTGGTTATAGTGAATATAGACCATACATGCAACATGGTTATGGGTATCAACATCAAGGGCCAGACGATGAGGGAGAAGGTTCTTCTAATAATTATTATCCATATTAGGTAAGAATCAATGAATTTTTGTAACAATTATTTTATCTATTTTGTCTAATTTTGTACTGCTTGTATTAATGTACAATGGAATATTACTTTAACTATCACATGTTCAATGTTTGAAGTTCAATTTTTGTAGTTGTCTACTTCAAAGTTATTGCACTAACTTATTCAGTCAAATGCATGTGTAATGATTTTTGTGATTTTAAGTGATTATTAATATTTTTTATGATTTTTTATCATATTTTTTAGAATTAATTTAATTTTTTTGACCTTTTATATGGGTTTCGGCCGGTTTCGGCCGAAACCGAAACCGAAACCGAGTCAACTCGGTTTCGGACCCGGGCGAAACCGAGACCGAAACCGAGTTTGCCATCCTTGCTTGTGGGTACTGCTTAACTATGTTCACACTCGGGCGTTGCTACACTCTCGCCACTAGTCTCCGGAGAGCAAATTACCAAAATACCCTTGGAGTCTAAAAATGGCCAAACAACCTACAAACCTTCCGAAAATTGCCCGAGTGCCCCTGGAAGACAGAGAGAGTGCCCAACCACTCACCCAGCCCATAAACTGCACAATGTCTCTGGCCTAGCCCTAAATTACCAAAATATCCCTGGAACTCGACAAATTATCAAAATGTCCCTAGGATCCAGAAATCATCAGGACGTCCTAATATGTTTCCGGCCTCCTATAAATCACACCCGTGTCTTCGAATCATAGGGTTTTGCCTAACTAAACATGGCCTTTGATAAAACCCTAATTTCGTCAGTTGTTGTTGTTGTTGTTGCTCTATAAGGGAGTTCATTACGAGCCATGCAAGCAAGCAGACCCTCAGCGTCAGAACCTATGTATGGGATCCTAGGGCTTTCTTTGACAATTAATTAAGGGTGTACGAACATTATGCCGATGTAAATCAATACTGACTGCGGTCAGTGGAGAAAGGTCCCGCACCTGAACCTATATTGTCTGATCAAACCAAACCCATGGAATGAACCATGCACAGGCTATTTAAACAGCCTCATACGTGTGCCGGTGTAGGTTTCTGTTTTCTCCGAGAACGTCAAAGGTCTATACCCATCTCTTATTACATGAGACCCAAAAATAATATTAAAGAAAAATTCTGTGACCAACAATGCCATAATGTAGTATTTCTTTGTACATTCGCTCACAGTTGGCCTAATAAGAACTATCACTAGATGGCCCATAACCCCCACCCAATGAGGTGTTGCCGCCTCACGGCAAGGGTCGTATCTAATGTTGACTATGGTTTAAGGTGTTCCAAGATGTTAAAGCAGCATTTTGGGGTTTTGCAACCATATATTGGACAAAAATGACATCTGTTGCTAAATACCAATTCGTGTTGATTTAATTAAAACAATTTCTTATATTATTAGATATTAATCACGGTTTATATGAAAGCATACAAAGTGTTTTTAGTTGTATAAATGCTCTTTGATATTTAAATATTAAGTATGAGCACAAATATAGAATTCTACTTGTTGCACCTTTTCCCCTTTTACAGTGTTGTTGTTTGTCCATTAAAATCTTGCTGGTGCCTTCGACTTCTTGTGCTTGTATGGTGTCTAGATGGTGTCTAGATGCATACTAGTTACCACTTGGAACTTATTGGGCTAATTAGGTACTTGTGGGGAAGTTTCTTTTTCCACATTATACTATGAAGAGATGATTATAAATCTGGAGTGAATTGCTTTGAAAATTTAAAATTTGGATCAAGTTTGCGGATTCTTCAATTGGCCTGGAGGAGACATCCAACACCGAATGCTGCAAAAATTCGTGCTTAGGGGCATTTAGTGGAGGAAAATGGTTCTCTCCCTTATGGTCAACGACTTTATAGGCACCTCCTTCATAGACTTTGGAAACAACATAGGGCCCACGCCAATTGGGTTGCAATTTGCCACCGGATTTACAGGCCATGACTTCTCCTTGTTTAACCATAACGAGATCGCCTTCTTTAAATGCCCTTTGTTTCACAAGCTTATCATAGGCTCTCGTCATTCGGGCTTGATATGTCTGAAGATGTTTGTAGATTTCTAGCCTTTTACCTTCTAGGTTGGATAGTTCTTCCAACCTTCTTTCTATTTCATCTTGTTCTTGAATTTGCAAACCGGTATGTGCGGCTATCCAATAGGATGGCATCTCAATTTCAACCGGGACCATGGTTTCTGCCCCATATACCAAAGAGAAAGGGGAGCACTCGGTGGGAGTCTTTTAGACTGTCCGGTATGCCCAAAGAGCTTCATGTATCTTTTCACCCCAGTCTCTTTTGCGACTGCCGACAATTTTGGCAAGGAGCTTGTAAAGGATTTTGTTGAATGCTTCAGCCAACCCATTAGCTTGGGGATTATAAATTGTTGAAGTTCTCCAGAGTATGTGGAATTTGGCGACTAATTAGGGCTGTCAATGGGCCGGGCCGGCTCGACAGACCCGCGGGCCTGGCCCGATTTCGGGCCGGGCCGCAAGACCTTTTCCGGCCCGTGGGCTCTTAGTCGGGCCTAAAAGCCCGGCCCGACTAGGCCTACGGGCCGAGCTCGGGCTTTAAGTTCGGCCTGCGGGCTGGCCCGGCCCGGCCCGTTCTCTCTTTTTTTTTTTCCTTCCTTCAAATTTTAAAAACTACTTAGTTAAAATTATATTATTTTACTTAATTAGAAAATTTAAAACTCTATTTTCATACAAATTATGTAATTAATATCAAAATTTTAGTTAATTTAGTGAGATTATAAGTTGTATATTATTAAATGTATTAGTTTTCATTAGTTTTTATTTTTTATTTAAGTTGTTGGGCTGAGCTGGGCCTTAGTCGGGCTTCACAATTTTTTAATAGTATCGGGCGGTCTAATAGTTGAATACCGTTGATTAATCATCATTTAGTGATACCTGAAACCTGCACTAAAAGTCATTTTCGTACAAGTCTAGTAAACATCAGAGAATCAAATGGACAAGTGAAGGGTTACTACGAGGATGGATCAAGGTCTGGGGAGTGGTTTAAGGCTTTTGGATGACTTTTGTAGGTTTTAAGATAGAGGGGTGTTCTGGTCATTTTTGGTTCTAGGCCTTTTCTGAAATTGTTTAGATTTGATGAGATTCTTATGGATTTTTAACTTTTGAGGTGCTTTCTGTAATTTTTCTGGTTTGAAGAACTCCTGTGTAAGTGCATCTTTCAGAGTTGTTTTGAAAGTTTTAGTAAGTTTAGGGATATTTCTGCAATTTTATGAATTTAGGGTATTTCTAGACATTTTCTGGCTAATTTAGGGTGTTTGTATAATGTTTATTGACATTTTGGTTGGATTTGCATTTTTTTTGAAGTTTTAAGGTCAAATTTGCAATTTTGAGGGTTTTTTAGCATTAGGATTGTCGCTTATGTTGACATTGGGGACTCAGCAATAAATTTTACAAATGTAAGTGTTGAACTGCAGCTTTTGTTGGCATTATAAGTTTTGTTATGCTGAAGGTTTAAGTTATGAGATTCCCTTGGTCTGGAGTTTAGGTTTTTCTTAGCTTTCGGGTTTAAGTTTTATTAGGTTAGAGATTAGATTTTAAGTTTTGTTAGGGTTTCGGGGTTTAAATTGTAAGTTTTGTTAAGGTCAATGTTTTTTTTGAAGGTGACAGAAATGTCATGATTCATTGAAAGCATAAAAAACCAAGGCATTCACAAAAGAGGAAGCAGAGACCAGGCCCAACAAAGAGGCTGGACACAGTTACGGAGGAAACACCACATATTTGACCCCCAAGAAAGGAAAGATGCATAACCCCGTAATCTAGTGATGAAGAAGAGTAGGACAGAACAGATTTTATTGAATGAACTTCCTCCACAGGTTGACCGTCTGTAAAGAAGAACCTCAGGGATATATATTCCAGATGTCTTGCACAAGACCTCCATCCAGTGAGTCACCTTTCTAAGAATGTCGAAAGATGGGCTGAATTCATTCTTGAAGTTTTTTGAGTTCCTTTATCCCAAATAGCCCACAGCATAGCTGGGAGCAAGATAATCCATTCCTCTTCCCTGATACCACAGGGACATGCGGAAGGCCAGCAATATCTAGATTACCTTCCCACTGGACATGTAGTGCTTTACAGAGAATTATCCACTGAACATTGATAATTCCAGAATTACAAAAGAGATGATCCAAATCTTCCTAACAAATACGATGGAATACATGGTTACTCCTATCAATGTTGAAGACTGTTTTGACTCTGAGAAGTACGAGATTTTCTTCTGGCAGTTTTCTCATAAAAGCCTTAATTTTAGATGGGAAGGTCTTAAGACCACACCTATTGCTTCCCCCAAGCCCTCTTCCCACTGTCATTAGAAACTCTAACAAATGACTTAACTGCAAACCGCCCATTAGATTCCCATCTCCATTTAACTGAAAGCTGCCCATTAGAGTCCCATCTCCATATTCTTCCATCTTCATGATTGACATTCCACTTAACCTGTTGTAATTTTGGATATTGACATTCATCACCTTCACCATTTCTGAACATAAACACAACAGATTTGTCTTTATCTACTACCACCCCATAGATGTTTGGGAACAGCAAAGAGAATGGTTGATTAGTGCACCAACTTTTCTCCCAAAACCTGAAAATTTTACCATTTCTCACAGTATAAGCAGAAGAAATTCTCACCAATTCGGCTGTCCCAAGGATATTTATCCAATTCATGTGGAAGAAGTATTAAACCTACTGCTGGGGTTTAAAATCCATCTTTGTGCTTAAGTAAAATATTTTTCTCTCACCATCTTGGCCCAAATAGCACTCCCTTCTGACCCCAACCTCCATGGCTATTTTGCCAACATTGCTTGATTGAAAAGTTCTTAAGGGTACCAACCCAATGCCCCCTTATTCTTTACTTTTGCAAACATCTGACCATCTAATTAAATGAAGGCTTTTCTTGTCTCTTTTTCCCCCTGCCCAAAAGAAAGAGCTTTTAATGTTTTCAATAAGCTTGATAACTGTTTTTGGTGCCCTGAAAAGTGATTAGGTTTGGGATTTTGGATTTAAATTTTATTAGGCCTAAAGTTTTTGTGTGATTAGGTGGACAATGGTCATTTGAAAAGAGGAATTCTCTTCAATTGGTTCCGCTGAAAGATTGGATCCTAATGGGCTTTATATGGGTTTGCAATGCCCAATGAGGAAGGGCTAGACATAATATAGATCTTGGATCGGGATCGGGATCGGGGTTGGCTAGACATAATATAGATCTTGGATCGGGATCGGATTGGCCGATCCCGATCCCAATCCGGGTCTGATCCAGATTTTTTTTAGTTGAGGTTTTTATGGTTGTTTATATTTTATAAGGATTTTTATGCAAAACTCGGGGTCTTTCCCTTTCTTCTTTCTTCTCCCACACCCCCCGAATCCCCACTCCGCTGCAGGTTTCTTCTTTCTTCCCCCACACCCCCGATCCCCCACTCCACTGCAGGTGCAGGCTGACCACGAGGAGGAGACGGAGGATCCCACGGAGGCAGAAGCCGAAGAGGCGAAGAGGAGGCTGTGGTGGCGCCATGGCAGAGGAGGCGTCGGTGTGTGCTGCGGCGTTGGCATCTGCAGTGGCACTGGTGAGGGTGAGCGGTGGCTGCCGATGCTGAACTGCAAAAGCAGGTAAGTTTTTTTCCCCCTTCTTCTTCTCTGCCTGCCCTTAAACCCTCTGCAGAATTTTTTTTTTTTTGTAAATTCGGATCGGCTGATGATCGGGATTGGATCGGCCCGACTGAAAACCGATCGGATCGGCCGATCCGATTTGATCCGATCCGTTCTGATTCTGCATTCTTTGATATAGGAACATCAGTAATCCATTAGAGATCAGCCATTAATAGACCTCGTAAGGGCCTGAATCAGATGCAGTATGATGGTTTAGATAGTCCCAAAGGAAGATCCAGTAACCCAGGAGGAGAGCATGATCTTAATATGAACTTGGTTGAACATGATCAGAATGATAATGTGATGGAGGCCACACAGAAATCGGATCATATGAATTTCAATTACAAGAGAGACTGGCCAAGGCAAAACAAAGTATCTTTCTCAAGAACAACAACACTTGAAGAGTCCCTCATTCCGGGAGTCCTCCTTTCACCGCCTTCTTTGTTCCATCCTTTGTAAATAAGCCCCGCCATGGGTTTTCTGAGGAGGGGAGGAGGTATTTATGGGCGAAGTAATGAGAGAGGAAGCGGGAAAGAGCCCCCTTGGTGGGCGTTAATTCCAAATCCCTCTGGGCGAAGGTACCTTGCATGAGATAGCACAGATTGTATTTTTCTGCCTTCATGTTTTGCATCCTGTCAATCAGTAAATCTTAAACTTCATACTACTGTTAACATGATTTATTGTCAATACCCAAGCAAATATATGCTACTGCAGCTTAATTACCGAGGACAACCTAGTGTGAAAAAGGAATAAAGATACATGACTTAGAAATATATAATAGTTTTTATTTTTAGTTCTTTGTCCAGTTTCATACTGTTATAAGAAGTTTGCCATTGTATGACAGTATGCAGAGATTTGGGCCCTCGACGAAAATGATCCTTTCAAGCCACCCGAAGGTGGAGAGTGTGTTGCTGATGTTGTCTCTCGGCTGGCAACTGCTTTGACAGTCATTGAAACAGAATTTCAAGGGTAGTTATTGGCATAACTTAATCCCAATGTTGAAAGCTTGATCATGATTTGTAGAGAGCACCTTGCAGCAATTCGCATAATATAGACATTTTTAAACTCCTGGATTTCTACTTTGCCTCTTCACCACAACCAAAAGCAATGGAGACATTAGTTCTTTGTCCTTTGTCATTCTTGAATCCAGAGTGCCTGTTCTTTCTTTCTTTTGCTACACTTTTTAAGGACCTAGTATTGTAGCCAAGATATTGAAATCATTTTACATTATTTTGATAAATAGTTGATCTCGATATATAGTTGACCTACATGTATGTGTCTAGGGAGGGAGCATTACACAATTTACATCTGTTACGTTTTGCAGCGAAGCAAGGCATATATGGAAACATTCTTCCTCTTTTTCTTTTTTGCCATCGTGAAGCATCTAATATCGAGTTTGAAATTTTATACGTTAGCTATTG
The DNA here is from genome assembly GCA_022559845.1 of Amorphophallus konjac. Lineage (NCBI taxonomy): Eukaryota > Viridiplantae > Streptophyta > Magnoliopsida > Alismatales > Araceae > Amorphophallus > Amorphophallus konjac. The sequence continues at coordinate 269,215,732 of CM040128.1, forward strand.
TAGCTTCCATTCTTTGTGATGGTCTTGGTTTTTGGCCCGGAAAGCATGTCCAGCTGCATGGTCCATTAGCATAAATCCTTCTTGAACTCTGAAAAGGGAAAAAACTGTATTAGCTTTCTCCTATACAATGCCATGAGAAGGTCTCTCTCTCTCTCTCTCTCTCTCTCTCTCACACACACACACACACGTGCGTGCGTGCGCACGCCCGAATGCATGCACGCACCATGCACAAATACATGTGAGAAGATTTCTGGCTATTGTTCTCTCTCTCTCTCTCTCTCTCACACACACATTCTCTCTCTCACTTGTGCGCACACACACATGTGGACACATGCCCACGTGCATGCATTCACATGCATGCACATGTTTATTCATGCATCTCTCTTGTTCCTTATTCCAGCATTTCTTTTTTCCTTTTGAGGGGTAATTTCATACTAAAATCTTCTTTGATTCTGTACATTCCAGGTGTGCAATCTTGGTTGTTAGCCATGGCGATCCTCTTCAAATCTTCCAGACAATAATACACGCAGTCAAGGAACAGATGGGCTCCCACGGGGCCGAAAGCGACTTGTTGTCTGAGATAAAAGGAGTTACGGTTCCAGAAATCTTATCCCGGCACCGAAGGTTTGCACTGCTCACCGGAGAACTTCGTCGAGTCGTGTGACTTCTTATTTACGTGGGAATGGTGGGCAATAGACTCCTTAGTTTGATTCAATTCAGGGAACTCTAATAAGCTTCTGGCAACCTCATATTTTTCTGGAATTATACGTTTTTTTTTTGACAAAAATAGAATTACAGTTGGGATTAGACTCTTATCAAAATGTTACTTTTAGGTTCGGTTCGTGAGATTTTGTAATTTAATTTCAAACGCAAAGGAATTAAAATCTCTTGTCAGTGAATCATATATGTTTAGTTGGAAATCGAATTTCTTTGAGAATTAGGATTCCTACTGAACGTCGGATTTAAGAAGAGTTTTGGGTATTGAAATCATACTTTGGAGCAAGCTTTGTTGAACCGGCCGTATCGGTCATGGTCTGGTACCGGATGGTACGATTGGTACATCAATGTATTGGTACGGGTTGAAGGGGGTATTTTCTTGATTTGTTTGAATTATTTTTAAAATATATATTTTTAGTAAGTTTTAAAATAAAATTATAACATTAGTTCATTTAAGTTGTAAAATAATATATTCATCGTAATAATAATAGAATGTTGAGTTTTTTTATCGCATTTTCATACCAAGTTATATATAATTAATTTTACTTATTATTTCAACTATTATTAAGATACAAACATGTTTGCTCATGCAATATAAATTTATCATGCAACAATACGAATAAATAATTTTATATACATAACTAAATAATTACATATATGGAGTTATTGATATTTTATTTATTAAAATAATTTATTACACTTCTCAATTAAATATATTATTTGAAGAGAAGGACAACTTAAAATGTTAAAGTGAATGTATACATAATTAATTTTATTCGTGATATCATTCAACTTTACTCATAAAATATAAAATATTGAAAGTCACTTATCTTACTCATATGTGAATTTCATATCTCAATCAAAATCAGATATGTGAGACTCATGATCCGTATAATATAACTCTATCTTAGTGGGTGGAGGTTTATGTAGGTGAGTCTGAAAATATGTAACTATCTGCACAAATAACGGGTCATGTGTAACAATGGAGGGTACATGAAATCCTCTAACACAAGTTCAAACTATATCTATACATACATGTCTATCATCTGTTACTAGTGAGACTGATATTGGTAGTGCTCGAACTCTAAATGTGAAGGAAGATCCTGATCGGTTTGGTATTGGTGATGTGGGAACTCTAGATGTGGAAGACGATCTCCTGACTCTGCTGCGAGAAACATATCTCTTCTGTAACTATGTCTGAAAGTAATCTCGGACATCCTATGGAACTAAAGAGCATGGTCGTCATTCACATCTCACTCCCGTTAGTTGCTCTGAAAATTTGTGTATGCCGGTAGCACGATGTCCGTCATATCTATAGTGCACATATCGATCACCTTCAATAGTGTACTCATGCTCCCACGTAGGGTGACGTTGTCCGTCTATGATAGCTTACAAGCGTTGAACAATTTTGTATTAGTAACTTGAAGGACAAGTGTAAAAGTCAAGGCATGAATAAATAACGATTAATTTATAGTTGCGTACAAATATATGTAAATGATACGTACTCGTAATCATATGGGCCCAAACTCGGTCACATCTCATCTCCAAACAATTTGACATTATGCGTGCTTCGCAGATAGGACAAGTAGTCTTCATATTCTATGGAACCTGCATAGTGCTCTTAGTGTATGCGTAAGTAGTGTTCATACTATTGGGAATCTTGTGAGTAAACGACTGGCGGTGGCGCAACTGAGAGCTGACTGTATCCTTTGGTATTTTTGTGACATTGAAGCATAGCCATGATGATATGGGTACGATGGGAAGAATGAACTACTGCTCTCAGAATCGTCATGATATCTGGGCTGTTACTGCCATGATCGTCCATAGTCACTGCCAGATCCTTGAGAGTCGTGTGTTCATCATCTCAAAATCAGACAACATGCCTTGATAGCTAGTACTGTTTGCAACAGAACTTCCATAGTAGGGATCCTAGTAATCAGCTGCCCGCCTTGCCCTGGCGGTGGAGCACCGTGGTCCTCATCTTGTGTGGCATGTGTGAAGTGCTGCTCCTCTGTCTATATTATGCCTTTGTGACGACCACGTTCATGGCCCTTATGACCTCTGCCTTGACCACTACTATACTCTTGGCCGTCAACACTAGTATCCCCACGACGACTCCGTTGACCACCGCGAGAATCGCCACCACTATGGGACGAAGAACCTGTCGGTGTACTATCGTCATCCGAGTCATGACTCCTACTGAAGCGGGGCTCTACGGATGGCTCGGGAGTGTCGTCATCTGCACTGGAATCTAATGTCTCCAAGTCTGCAATGTCCATCGAATTTATTGGTGGTTGTCCTTTTTGCTCCTAAATAATGTGGTCCATGATGATTTCTTCTTTTGTGGAGTAGGTAGTGGCTTCTTTGCTGCATGTTGTCTCCCTCCGAATGCCTGAGAAGCGGAGGTCATATTTGATAAGAACTTCAAGTAATTTCGTACTGTATAACTCAATAGGTATGAGTATACTTGAGATGACTGGGTGGGTACCCTAAATACCGAGCGCCATAGTGCAGTAGACTGAGATAGTTGTTTGGATGCTACCAAAGGCTACAAAATAAAAGGTCAACATATTCAATTAGCAATGAAACATAGTTTAACATAGAAATCTTCTCGTAGGCATATAATTTCACATCTCTAAATGACGAACTCCTCCTAATCTCTCTAGAAGTAGATGTCCTTTTGGGTTCTGTAGATACTAAATGTCATGGTGCAGCAACCTAAGGTCATTGTTCATGTGTAAGATCGACCTGTAATTTTTTTCTTACATCATAGTACAAAAATATATGCCTACGCTCTCTTATTAAATATGCGATTCCATAAGTATATGTTATTTCACCTGAGAGGCTGGTGGACGTGGGTCTACTGGAGGCTGCATCAATCGCTCCCATGGTGCATCATCGTATGCATATGATGTGTCCCCGCCCCCAATAATGAGGTATTCATCTAAGTTAATTTCCTCATCACGTCTCGGCACTGACTCACCTCCAATCATCTGCACATCGATGTCATCTCTCTCCCCTACTGCCTGCTACACAGCTACTTCGAGAATAGTATTAGGCCGTGGTGTCTCTCCTGGCTCTTCGGCCTTCTCATCAAGTTCTCTCTCACCACGCTCGGTTGTTCTTCTTGCAACCCATGAAACCATATGGTCATCATCGTCTCGCAAGTATGCAACATCTGTTGGGTCATAGTCTCCCTCTCTTCTCCTTACGTCCATCTGCACATGCTTAACCTTTAGCTTTATGTTGTAATGAACATAGACCATTTTGTCCAACCTTCTGCATGTTAACATATTCCTGAGCTTGGTATGTAAGAAGGAGAATGTTGTTCAATTCTGCTTGCACCCACTCGAGGAGGATGTTTGGGATAGCACTTTCATTGCAATCTTCCTTAATGTTAGTGCGCTTGTCCGTAATTGAGCCACCACTCAGTTGTTAGTAAGATGGAGGATGGACATTATAATAATTAGATGTAATAATTACTTGTTGAACCATACAAGTAAATTACCTGCATCAAGTCTCTCACAGCTTACAACGGTATTAGGTGTCGCAAATGAACGAATTGCCTCTCTAAATATTTTCATATGTATTTATGGATAAAAAATAGTTACATAATTATTTTCATGTCCAATAGGGTGAAGTAACTAAATCTACCTCATTCAACGCATCAGTAGTATTTGTTGGGCTGTGAGATAGTCGATCCACCACAATGTTGACGACTTCTATCAAAGTATCGTCATAAGCGAGACCGCGAGTATACTACAAGGTCGGGTATAGGTAGTATGCTACAATCACCGCGGATTAAAAACAACTTTGTCATGTGACTGAGGATATTGACATTAGAGTCAAGTATGTTTATCTACCATGTGAAGATTACAGATCATTTGTCTGTCCCATCTGTCCTCCACAATTTCTAAGATCGTGGATCCATATTTCTTAGATGTTGCAAGAATCTTCTGCTTTGTAGTTTCAATTTTGTTGTACACCAACCCCATGGTTGCTACTCTATCCCTGTCCACACACCTCAATATCTCATATAGTGGCTCTATCAATGAAACTAATATATTGACTCTGTCCCAAAAGTTGTCGGTGTTGACAATCCCTTCGACTTTTGCTCCTTCGCGTGAAGTGATAAAAGAGGAACTCAGCTAAGTCTCACCTCTAAACATTTATTTCAATCCATCCTTATGCTTCAGAAGACTCTACAAGATGATGTAGTTAGTGACAAATCGTGCGATGACGGGCCTCAACAGTTCGCCACCATAATGCTCTCATCTATGCCAATACAAGTGTGTGGTTGTAGATGTATTTCGTGACCTTCTGTGCCACCTCGACCACAAACTTGACTACATGAAGCTGACCAATCTCTTTCAGCATCAGGTCTACACAGTGTGCTGCACAAGGGGTCCAGAAAATGTGCTGTGTAGTCCTCATCAGTTCCTCCTCAATCTTCTTATAGTTCGAGCTATTATCTGTGACAACTTAAACAATGTACTTCTCCCCGATCTCATTCACCACTTGCTCCATCAAGGATAAAATATATTGGTAACTGTGGAAATGACCTGACGCATACACCGACTTGTGAAAGAATACCTATCTATCACAATAAATAAGAAAGTTGATCAGACTGCTTTTAGTGGTGTCTGGCCATCCATCACACATTAGTGTGACTCTGTACTTCGTCCATTTATGTTTGAATAAGTCCACATAACTCTTGATCTCATCAACGTATTCATCAAGGTATATGCCGACCAATTCTCTCACTATAGGTGGTTGTACATATAACCCAAACACTTGTGCTTCTTGGAACATTGACTTGTAGTAAGGGCTATTGGCCGCATTGAAAGGCAATCTCGCATGGTACCACCATTTTACAATGGCCTGCCCGAGTTTCTATTTTGACCTCTTCTGGCCATATGCATCATCCATCCTCGTTTGCTTGCCATGCTCTCAGGATAGTGCATCGAGCTCCACATCTTCAATGTTGATCGATTGTATCTTTTTTCTTTGTGAACTCGAGTCACCAGTGAAGAAACTCTTGATGTCCCATGGTTGTCGAGTAGTAGATGAACCACCACTGGCTGATGCTCCGGTCGTTACTGCCTCGCTGCTACGCACTCTCGTGTCTTTTGGATGTCTTATCTCTTCTCTACTCAAATATACTGCCTCACGAAATTGTGTTTTATATAGATCATTTCACCGTGACATACGCATTAAGTTAAGTGAGTACGTGGTTGTTGTTCTTTGTCACTGGCTGTCCACGCACATTCTTCGTCATCACTATCACCTGCTCTTCCGCTGATCGCCGTTTCATCTCTTTTCTTATTTTTTTTCCTTATGTTGCATCTCAACTCTCTTCTCTCACAGATGTATGGGCATTATAAGTTTCACATCTCTAGGCACATGGGTACAACCAGTAACCTCAGAGTATCACACACATACTCGTCCTGTCAGGTGCTTCTTCAACCGAGACACACCTCCTCCTCTATATTCTGTTGTAGTAGTTGCAACGCCAGTAACTACGATTGCCATCCAACATAACTCTATGTGACTATCTAAGTCATTTGGATGTTCTTTGGGAGCTATCAAGTGACCAAATGTATTCCCTAAATTTAGGAATTACAATTTTCTATGCGAAATAAATAGCGTAATATAGTGTGAAAAGTCAAGTATTAATTCTAAAATAGGACCGAATAAAATTATATCTAAAACATCTAAAACATGAAAATTAAATCTAATACATCTAAATTAAATCTAAAACTTGAATTGCCACCGCCACCCTCTCACCGCCCTCCTTCGCCCTCCTTCGCCCTCCCACTGCTAGGGGTGAACACGATTTGGTTTGATTTGAAGAGAATTTTTCTCAAACTAAATCGAACCAAATTAAGAGTTCAACCCGAATCAAACCAAATCAAATTATTTTGAAATCAAACTAAATTAATTTGGTTTTGTTCGATTTGGTTTGATTTAAACTATATTTTTGTTTGCTCTTAGAAATTAGATTGGATTTAAAAGGGAGTAAAGAAAGATAGGATAAAATAATTTTTATCAAATGAAATAAATATTAAAAGTAACATTAAAAGTTACAATTTGCAAGAGCAAGCTCCACTATATTTTCACATAAAAAAACTAAGAACTTAAATAGAAGGTGATTCAACGTCCTTCGTAACATTAGATTCAGAAACCTCGTTAGGACGGCGAGGGTTGGACTTTTAGAATTATGTTTAATAGTTGTATATACACTTATATTAATTTGACAAAAATAATCTTAAAATTAATTTGGGCTTTTGAAATTATGGTTAATGGTTATATATACACTTATATTAACATGACAAAAATATCCTTAAATTCGAGTATTTCGGTTTGGTTAAGTTTCTCAAAAATCAAAACAAAAGTAAATCAAATCAAAATTTTAATACGGCTTGGTTTTAACTCAAATCAAAATTTTTTAAATTTCAACTCAAACTAGATCAAACCAAATCTATCGGTTCGATTTGATTTTTGAGTTAAACCCGAATAATACTCACCCCTACCCACCGCCCCTTCTTCTGCTCTCTCACCGGCCGGATCTGGTTAGTGGGAGGCTGGAGGAGTCGGCGGTGGCCAGACCCCCATCCCACCTCCTCTCACCTCCCACGGCCCACCGTGCACGGCAGGTTTTTGCATAGCCTGCCGTGCAGCATGTATCACCCATTAGAGTTTTTCCTTGGGCTTTATATTGTCACACACCTCTTCGAGAGTGAGATCTCGACGGTGCGATGCATCTGACCAATGAAGGGTTGCCACGATTTCCGTAGAGTGTTTTTGGCCTTGCTGCGTATAATCAGACTGGACGTGCAACAAGTATCACCCTTCGTTTGTTGCTCTTCTGACGCAATATTGCCTCGTTGTGTGGATACGTGCAATGCGCTAGAAAGAGGAGCATTTCTTTCTTCATTTTGGAGTGGGTAATAGATTTGTATATTCTATACTTTGGGAAGTATGGGAATTTATATATGATACCCTGATCCTGATGCATGTACAGAACTACGGGCCTAGAATGAGAACAAAAGTGTGAACGAGAATCCAAATGCTCGGGCCGCGTTTGACATCTCAACGGAGGGTGATTATCCCGATATGAGATAATTTTTATCAAATATTTTCGTATGTTCGTTGGCTTCGGTGTACGACAGATTTTCGTACGTGAGCGAATCATACATAAAACGAGCGCGGGAAAAAAGTATGTGAAATAAGTCCGAGGTTACTTTTACGTGGGCAAAATGGATTGCGAAATTAGAAATGTCATAAATATCTCTATGCTGATGTATAATCCGGCTTTTAAAAAGTCTCCAAAGATAACGTCACTTTTCCTTTTTCCCATGCATACTTCCCATCCAAATGAGATTTCACATTCCACAAATTGTCTCGACAAATCCTCGTGCTCTTCCGTGCACTATCATAATTTAGATTATCAAAATTAAAAAAGCATATTGAGATGCTAAATGAGGCCTTAATTGGCCAGTTAATTATGCTGGTAATCAGCATCCACAAATTACCAACGATGATAATTCTGAAGTTGGAAATTTTATTTGGATGTTTTCAGGAGATAACATGTTTATATTCCATACACACTTCAACATCCTTGGGTTTTGGGGAGAAGTGTCTGCCCATTCACACTTTTGATGAAGTACCCCTCAAAATTCCCAAAAATTCAAGGATAGATAATCCAACCCTCCCCTCTTTATTCACAGTCTTTCGTGAAAGTCAATGCATATTGAGGGTCTTCTTTTTTTGAAAAGTAATGTTCAATTTTTTGTCAGCAGATTCTGACGATTGAAACTTCTTCTAAAGGAAGAAGAACAAAATTAAAAAAACAAGATAATTGAATGTTATGATTAAAGGTTTAATTTTATCAAGTTTAACTATCTACGTACCATTGAATAAATTAATTGAATTGAGGCTACTGAAAAGGGCTGAAAGATTTTCAAAATATCCAACAGGGACGTCCCAAATTCAAAATATCTAAAGAGCCCACTCATGTTAAACACATAAGTCATGTTTTTGATAACATGCTACCAATATTATTTTCAATTGTTTCACAAATAATTTTCTTTAATCTCAATCTCTATGATCGATATAACTTGTATATCATTCAATAAAGAATATATATATATATATATATATATATATATATATATATATAATGATACTATCCATTATTGTGCCCTAAATTTCAATGCATCTCCCCCAACTCATTGAAATCACATGTCATGGAGATACAAAACATTATACATCAGCATCAAGATTTGTAATATCGGTATGATACGTTGCATACTACACATATCAGATCGTATTAGTTGTAGATCGATACGGTCGACACATAATATGCAACCGAAATGGTACTTATATTTGTTTTAATATTATATGTTCTATTTTATATTCAATAAATTTTGATAGCTAAATTGATTGGGGACTTGTCTTTATCTGTGTTGACTCGGGTTCAAACTATAACAGTTATAAGATTCGAACTCTGAATCTCACATTTATATACACCCCTCTATAATCAATTAACTTATGAGTGATTTTAACACATAATTTATTATAATAAATATTTATTATATAATTGACATGTTACAGTATAATATAGTACAATGTCATACCGTATCGTATCAATGAAACATCAGTACTGACGATACGGATTGTCAAATCCTGAGGAAGTCATCTTCCTTTTTGGTATAATGACATAAATAAACCAACCTTATACTTGGATTAGACAAACTCGGTAACGACATAAACAAACTTCATATATGTAATAATCATGTTGTCTTTTACTGCATTTTGATATATCAAAAGTCACATTTAGAATTCTGGGTCAGAAAAATATTACGAAAAATATGATATTTTTTTATTCTGATTGGTATGAACTTCAAGAGGACTGTCCTCTTTGGATATTGTGGACTTGGAGCACTCTTATTATGTGTTTAAATGTTTTGACCTTCTTAATAAATTTTTCATAAATTTTTAAAAATGAAGAAACAAGATCTATGTAGTAAGGTTTGCCGACCCACGCGACCCGACCGACCCGATCTCGGCTTGAGTCGGGTCGGGTCGCTCCCGACTAGGTCTGTTCCGGTCCATCCTGTCCCATATCTAAATAAAAAAGATTATATATATATAATATATATAATAATAGAATCAAATAAAATATATATTATATATATATAATATATTATTAAATTAATGGGGTGATCCGGTGACGACCCACGGCCCGATCGTCTCACAAACGATCTAGATCGGATCGGGTCGTGCGAGTCGAGGTGACCCACACCGGTTCGACAAACCACGCTATGTAGCCTAGGGATGTCAAAAATACCCGCAAACTCGATTACCCGCATTACCCGACCCGTAATGGGTCGGGTAATACATGAATAAACGGATATAGATTCGAGTTTGGATACATTTAAAATACTCATTTCATATTCGGATAGGGTATGGATTTAGTGCACCCAAACCCGTACCTGATCCGAACCCTCTCTTAATAACTTATTGTGCATGTTAGGCCTATGATTTTGACATGAACCCAATCCGTTGCCCGTCTTGTTGAGTTTGTGAGTTTAAACTTATTGCTAAAATTATAAAGATGTTTTTATAAAACATAAAAATTACTTTAGAAAGGAAAGAATTGACCGGATTTCTTTTTTTCTAATTATCATAAATCTCACATTTCTTTAGATGTGAATGTGGACTCATGCTTTATAGACGGATACGGATATCCGCGGATATATCTATACCCGTGATGGATATACCCGTATCTATACCCGCGAAAATAATAAGGTACTATCCAGGTATGGTATTAGTAAAATTTTCACGAATAGGGTATGGTATTGATCTACCCGAACCGAACATGATCCATTGACATCCCTAATGAAACCTAACCACAACTGTGACGATTACTAGGGAAATACCTGGAATTTCCCCAAAGGCCAGAGGGGTCCACGTCTTCCGCCATTCTTGGCCCTTGCGGAGTTCCCTCGCCCCCACCCCCCGCGAAGGAACGAACCCGTGTGGGAGGAGAACGTAGCGCCCCTGCCTGTCGAACACTTGTTCACTTCTCTTGGGTAAGGTTTCTGGGGTTTTCCCTTCGTTTCTGTTCTGGCGGCAAATTCGGTTTTTTTCCCCCCCTCTCTCGGTAGATTTCGTGGGCACCTGATCCTATCTTGTGTTCTGTTTGCAGTCAACACAATGGGTGGCGTCCCTCGGCCGCTGCGGGTGGTCGGGGCCGCCGCCGCCGTCTTGCTCGGGGGCTTTATGGCGGCGACGGTGGGGGTGGTCGCGTTGTATGAGTCGATGCGGAAGAGCGAAGACACTAAACGGGTAATCCGTAACTCGGGTGGGTGGGTGGGGGGGGGGGTTGCGCGGCGCGGGGGGATCCCCCTTGTGTTACTTTTCTTTTCTGGTTTATGGTTATGTTGCTGTCTCTCCAGTTGTTGTTGTTGTTGTTTGTTGTTGAGTGTGTTTTCTGGGTTTTTGGCGTTTTGGGATTGTGCAGAAGGGGTCGTCGGTGCCGTGTGGAGCTTGCAAGGGGAAAGGTTTTTATGCCTGCAAGTTGTGCAGGGGGAAATCCACTGTAGAGTGGTCTCCTTTGTATGATCCAGTCGTCATCAACCCTTGCCTTTGCCCGACGTGTGATGGGAAAAGGTTAGTGGCTTCAACCGTCTTACTCTGCGTGAAGTTTCGCCAGACTCTGGCTTGTACTCGAAAATCGAGGTTAGATACATGCTCTAGACACTGGGCAGTGCCAATGGGCTTTCACCCACTTTTCATTATACCTGAATGGACGAGCATGCTGAAAGATTAGTGTGCCTAACTAGGAGGAATGACATCTCCTGGGTAATGATCTCTTAACATTTGCAATATGCGGACACTGACCCAAGAACCCGAAAAGCCAAGTGGTATCATGCCGACTCAGTAAGACTTGTTTCTTGACTTGACTTTCAATGATATGACAGGACTTTGGTTTTGAATTTTGATTGTTCAGAAACTTCAGAATCTAAGTTGACTTGTCACTTGTGCGAGTAGGCACAAGTTGTCTCATGAGGCAGACCCTGTCCTTTCGAGATGTTGGAATGATGATTTTCTGATTCTTTCCCTCAATCTCTGTTAACAATTCCATTTCCCTTTACCCTCCTTGTTGCAGAGTTCAGCGCTGTCTGAATTGTCTTGGAAAGGGCCGTGCCTGATTCTCTTGTTGTAGTTATATCTTTTTGACATGGTATGCTCCTTCACATCATCAGCATTTCTTCAAAGCTTTGAATTACATTTGCATCTCATTGGAACCTCTGATTACATCGAAAGCTGTTTAACCTTAAATCACTGTTTGCCTTTTACTGGTTGTGAGTGATAATGAAATGAAATCAATTGTTCATTCCCAGTTTTAGGTATGCTTTCAACATTAACCCCTCACCTTGACTCTCAACTGCACACATATTCTCAGTAATCTGCATGTCTTTTTGATTTCTTGGTCCTTTGATAGTGCCTTAGAAAGACAAAAAAGGCTGCATAAAAGCAGAAAGAAGGAAAATGCTACCATGTTTCATGGATATTAATTTGGACACCGTAAGCTTGGCATGAGATAGCCAACAACTTTAAAAGCATGTGCAGTTTAAGTTTTACTATTTCTATAAGATAACATTATTGTCAACATTTGAAGCCTTCACTTTGTTCCTTCTCAGGTTATAGGATGAAAGTACCTTGTCCTTATTCTTTTTCGTAATCCTGGAAATCATCCATAAAGGTCTTTGTCTTTGCTAATTACTGAATACTAAGATGATGATAATCAGTATACTCCTTATTACGATATTGAAACTAATACTGATCAGCTCTCAACCTACAATGCAACCTATTTTTGCGAAGCAATTGTTTGGCAGGTCTGATGAAGCACCTGCAGAACCATGATTGTCGTTTGTGTATTAACCTTATGACAAATTTTGTCCATATATCTTCATGCTCCATTACTTTCAGCTAGTCAAATTGGGACTCGTCATCAGATCAATTTGAGACTGATAAGGCTGGGCACATATTTGCATAATTCCGAGCTTTAAAGCTCTTGGGGGTATTGCCATTAATTGCAAGCATACTTGATGCCTTACGCTCTACTTCGTGAGTAGATGGAGTTGATTGAATGGTTGTTGAACATAGGAGGTTACAAACATCATCTCCTCGGAAATGAGGAGATTGTGTCTTACTTCTAGCCATCAACACTTGATTCATCGCTATCCCTTGCTATGTATTCAGATGTGAGAGGCGACCAAGGGGTCATCTCATGCCTCAAATGCCTAGGCGATGGCCTAGGCATTTGAGACGATATTTTATTAAAATACTATATATAATTCATAAATATAAATATATGTCTAAATATTACAAAAATGCGTACATAAAATCAATAAACTTCCTAAATTAATTCATTCCTAAAATCAAACAAATTAAAATAAAATTAACAACAAATCTAAATAAATTTAAACAAAAAATCAAATGGGCCAGAGCGTGCGTGTTGAAGAGTGGAGCCTGAACTCAGTTGGAATACCCAATTGGAAGGTTTCAATTGCAACGCCGCGGATCGACTTGCGCACTCAAGTCGCGAGGGTCGGGGGGCAGCGCACGGGGAGGGGGTCTCCGGGGGACGGAGCCCCACAAAAGAAAATTTTTATTTAAGGGTACTACCGTAATTGGTGATTAGTGGTGCCCTAAGGGTATTACTGTCATTGGTGAGGCGAGGGTCATGACACAGGGCCACGTTCTCAACAGTGTAGAGGTGGACCGCACCCACGAGGCCAGATTGAGGCGGAGGCGAGGCGACTTGTGGCTGCCTTGCCTCCCCTCCTCACCTAGGTGATTGCCTCCATCGCCTTTGATAACATAGATCCACTGTCTTGCATTTTCCTACCTGAAAGATATCAAGAGTTTTTCCTGGTACGACATAGGAAATTATGCAAATTAGTAGCGTCATTCAGTGGTTGATGCTTTTGCTGATTATATTTGACTACATACTGATAGGATAGGAGAAAAGCAAAAACTTCAAATGGACAGTATTTTGCGTTCCATTCTTCCTATCTTGTGATCATTATCAAATTCTAAAGTTGCACGGTTTTGCTCTTCACTTTGGATTTGATTAAGGCATTCCTGTAAGTATGGTTTCTACTATGGAACATTCACATTCTTTGGTGTTGAACCAGATGAAACCTCCAGGTTACAAAAATATAGGAAATGGAGATGTCTCTGAGAGAAAGGGGCAAAAGTGGAGCAAAGTAGGCTGAATTGGGAATAACTGAGATGAATGCTTAGGCAAATAGAATAAATATATTGGTCCTGTAAATGGCTTTGCTGATTACATTTGATTCTGCACATTGCACAAAGCTAACAATTGTTGCTGTTATTGTCAATTTCTAAAGTTGCTCAGTTGGTATCTCTTCTACTTCTGGATATAATCAAGGCTTTCACTTCAAGTATACTTTTTCCCATGGAGCATTCACGTTCATTGGTGATGAACCTGATGGAGTGTCTGGAGTGTAAAATATAGAGGATGGAGACTTCTTGGGAACAAGGAGGCAAGATGGAGCAAGATAATCCTCCAGTAGAATTGTGATATGTTTAAAAAATAAATAAATAGCTATAATCTCTTTTATTCTCAGATTTGATCGTCTGCTTTATGCAGCTCAAAGGATTCCTTTTAGTGGCAAGTCGACTCTATATCCAGCATCTTGTAGTTCGAAAAAAAATTAATTACTACTCTTTTCCCAGTATTACTTGAACTGCTGATTGATCTGAATACTTTCCTTGTATAAGCACATCTTTTTTTCCCCCAAGCATACATGTCCTGGTTCAATTTGCTTAATTTATATAAAATCTAGTCCAAAAGAATCCCAAGAACTTTCTAAATCAGTAATATTCAAGAATTGGCTTCTCAGAAGTTGTTGTTATCCCAATGTCTCAGATAAAGAATTCCAAGAACTCTATATCCCAGAGAGATAGTTCTCTCTCTTTCTCTCTCTCTCTCTCTCTCACACACACACACACACACACACCCCTCTCTCTCTTTCATCTTCAAGAATTACTTTCTCAGAAGTCGGTGTTATCCCAGTGTGCTGGATAGAAGAATTCCAAGAACTCTATATCCCGGATCTCGCTCTTTGTTGTCAAGGCGTCTAAGGTGACCAAGGCAGTGGCCCACTTCCTTACTGCTTAGGCACTTGGGCAAGCCCATATCACTAATTACATTTCAAGAGAACTACTACTATATATTTTCCACATATAAATTCTATCTTTAGTTTATAGAAAAAATGATATTCACAAATCTTCAACATATACCTATATTTTAAAAAGCAAAAAAAGAATAAATGATAAATAATAACAAATTAAAAAGGAGAAAACCTATAAGAATTTGCGAATACTTGTCAATCTAGATGAAAATTTTAACTTAAAACTTGCTATTCAAATAATCATGCTCTATACTAGAAGGAAACATAAATATGAGAGCTTCTACATAAATTATAAGCACACCAACTTAGTAATATCATAATTCTTTTACATGTCAATTGTCAAAAAAATCACAAAATGATACTAGCTTCAAAAATGCACAAACAATAAATCTAGATCCAAATTTGGCGCGAGACGAAGGTGGATCCGAGGTGGGCCCAACTGAGTTTTTCTTAGGTGCTTTTGGGTTGGGATGAGGTTGTCGCCCTACATGAGATGGCTCACATGGGGCTACTGCTGTAGTGGGTTTGTGTGTCTCATGGTTTGTCATATCGGATCTCGGCTTCATCTCAAGGGGGCTGGAGAGAAGAGATTTCGGATAGATGATAGGTCTCGAAAAAATCTCTGGAAATTGGGTTTGGTGATTCCAGAAATTTTTTCATATGTATAGTCTATTTCTAAGAAAATCTTATTTTTTTTATAATAACCACTCAATTTCACAAACATATTTTTGTAATTGACAACTTAATTTTACCAAATAAAGAGTAATGATAACAATAACAAATAACAATAATATAAACAACCATATCATATACCACAAGTAACAACAATATGAACAAAATAAATATTATAAATTATTAAAAAATAGTGCAACAGATCTAAACGTATACCTTCTGAAATTTAAACAATTCTTCAAGAATTCACTATTTTTTCATGACTACCACCTTGATCAGCAATTTCGACAAATAAAACTAAGACAAATGACACACACACACACAAATTAACATGAAAAAGTTAAACCAAGACAACGGCCTCTCTACCTTCCCTCTCTCTGTTTTTCCCTCTCTCTATATCTGTCTCCCTCTATCTCCCCACTCTTCGTCTCTGTCGGAGAGAGGGGGAGACACCCGATGCCCGATCCGCCCGTCCACTCGGAGATCTGACGCCGGTGAACTCGGTCATACACCGACGCCGTTGATTGAGCCAACCGGCTGCCGGGGAGAGCCACGTAGGGCGGCTCCGGCGAGCTCGTGCAAGGAGACGCAGTGAGACTCTGAGAGAGTGTAGGGGTGAGAGAGAGATGGCTTGATCGGGGGCGGGGGTTTTAAAAGTTGAAAATTGCACTGGTTTGGGTGGGGGGGTTATAGCCGGTTTGTCGTTTCACCCCCAACGGAGACCGCCCCGCCCCGCCCAGATGCGTCGAGAAACCTTCAAATCGGGCTTTCCGTTTCTTGCGGACGTGCCGAGACAGAGATCTCGTTGAGATCTCGCGAGACGGCATTCCACGGTGTGTCTATCATTCAGGGTGAAGGTGTTGCGGCTGGGTGGGAAAGTGATTCGATTGGTAGGGAACAGAGAAAAAAGGGGAAAGGAGGAAGGGGCCCATGGGAAGGGGCAGTTGTTTGCTGGGGCACACTGTTGCTGTTATCGGTAGCCCTGGGCGGTTGCGGTGGTGTCGACTGGGGCCCGGGGGGGACTGCTGCTAGATCAGCTGCTGCGGCTCTTGGTTGTGACTGCCCGGCTGCGTGGAGAGGCGGAGAGAGGGGTGGGGCACAGCTGCTGCGGTGCAGTGAGTTGAGGACTGGCTGAGCAGGGGCGCCCAGGTTGCCGCGGACGTGGGGCGGGGGTGACGAGGGTGAAGCTGTGGTTGTCGTGCTGTTGGGTGGAGGCTGCTGGGCTTCTTGCGAACCAGAAGGGAGAATGAGAGAGAAGAAACTGAGAGGAGGGAGATGCATGAGAGGAAAATAGGACCTGGTGTGTGCAGACAGAGCATCCACCGGGGAGGGTGCCAAGTGCCGGCGCAGGAGGCTGGCAACGGCATTGACAGCGTTGACTGGTCTGGCGGTGAGGGCCTTCGTGAACCAGTGCCTGGTCGGAAGAGAAAGACAGAGAGAGAGCAAGAAAAAGGGAGTAGGAGAGAGCAGGGAATGAGGCGGCTGTTCTTTGGGGAGTGGCTGGAACAGGTGGAATTGGGATGACCGGCGAGGTGAGGGTGGCGACCACTTGGGCAAGCAGCGGAGGTAGTGCTGCAGTGGCACAGAGGCAGGGGTGGCTCAGGCCACATGGCGGGGGGGGGGTCGGTGACAGCTGGCGAAGGATCCTGGTGGAGGCGGCAAGGGTTGCGACTGGTGTTGTAGCAGGGGATGGCGAAGAGTGCTGTGGATGGAGGTGGGAGTGGAGCTGGCGGTGGTTGGGGTGGTGGCCAGTGGTCGGTGATGACCGGTGCATCCGGAGCTGCAGGAGGTGTTGGTGCTGGTGGCTGTGAAGGTGGGGGCGAACCAGTGGGAACGAGGTGGCGGCGAGTTTGGCAGGCCGACGCGTTGCGGTAGCCGGCACTTTGCTGGTGGGGCTGCAGTTGTGAGGGAGGGGAAGGAAGAGGTGGGGATGACAGCTAGGTTTTAGGTGGGTGTGGTGTCGATGGAGGGAGGGAGGAAAAGGAGGAAGAGAGAAGGGTGGGTTTGTATTGGCAGTGAGTGAAGAGAAGAAGAAAAATGTTGAAAGAGTGAGGGTGGGTGTACAGCTGACAGAGAAAGAAGGGAGTAGGAAGGAGAGAGGGTGTACTGTGGAAGGGAAGAAGGAGGAAATAGGAGAGAAGGGAAGAGTATGGTTGGGCAAAGGGGCTTTCTATTCTCATTCCATTCTCTAACATGGTCCCAAAGAGGGAAGTACATCTCTTACATAAAGGAAGAAGAAGACTCAAGGCTCTTAAGACCGGCAAAGCATCTCTTGCAAACATTAGATTTTGTGGATCCTCTAAGAGAATCCAAGCAAATCTCGAAAAAAAAAGGAAAAAAACACTACATGGGGAAAAATGCAACTACCTCAATCATGATACAATTACTAACATGGGGAAAATAGCATACTATTAAAATACTAATAAACACCTAATAGTGAAGTTCTTCTTCCAACCATGGTGTGATTGGGTCTGGGTCTATGGCGCTGGTACACCTGCCTCGGACTGAACCTCCATCTTGGACCGGTGTCCTCACCAAAATTGAGTTCCTTTCTTGCTTTATTTGCTGGCTTCTGCAAGGGGGAAATAAAAAAAAAAAACCAAGAGCGGGGCAACTTGCACCATGCAACAGTGAGCCAATGTCCACAAGAGAAAGGAAGAGGAACTGGCAGGGAGAAGAATCTGAGAAAGGAGAAAGGGAAATAAAACTCCCATCTTCTCTTTTCAATCTTGACATTTTTTGAAATTGCCCTGAACTTTTATTAAAATGCCAAAGCAGAACCCAGAACAAGGCAGTGGATGCCCATGCCAAGGCAGGCTAGCCAGGCCCAAAGTGGCCTGTGCACCCAGACAGCTATGCGAGTCCCTTAATCAGCTGTTCGCCTGGGTACCAGGTCACTTTGGGCATCAACTAGCACCTTGTCACCTAGGCAACGCCTTGAAACCAAAGCTCTCTCTCTCTCTCTCTCACACACACACACACACACACACACACACATTCATTCTTGATCTTGGTAGATGCTTCATCTCAGATGCTTCTGGGGACAGATCTTGGATGATGCAAACTATGGTAATCTTACTATCACATATTTTACCGCTGTCATAGAATTTGAATGCAAACAAACTTTTGGCTCCTGAGGACATGCATATGTTTCAAAAAGCATGAAACTTTACCTAACAAGATTGGTCAGAGGTATCTGCCTTTCTTTCTATTTGGCTGGACGTTGCATTGGTTCTCCTTGGAAGAGAATGGGCTTTCTATTGTTGAGATAGCTAGTCTGTATGTTTGATGGAAATCCAGTGGTGTAGGAAACATGAGCTGGTGATGCAAGTTCTTAACTTAATGTACACTATATGTCTTCCATTGATTGTCTTTCATCCATTACCCGTGCTATGCTTCTTGAAAGAAAAATGATCAATTTGTGCAGATATTATTATTTTTCACAATAAATACATATGCATGCATTTGTTGTAAAATGATGCAAGAGAATTTCTTTGCATACAGAAATCATCTAAGACATCTATGTTCATAAGGTGTCTGAAATCTCTTCCGAAGTAGGATGAATGAATCTTTTTACCCCTTTTTTCTCGGTCGTATTTTAGAACCGTGTTTGTTGCTTGGGTATATATTGTGACGTGTTCGTTATTTAACTCCATCCTGGCAAGAAAGTCACACAGCAGTGAACCTCTGCATGAAAGCTGCACAACACCTTTTCCTTGGAACATTTAGGGTTTGTTGGGGAACAGGAGTATGAAACTTAAAATTAAGGGAATCTGCTGGATATCCCATCATCCAAAAAAGTTTGGATTGTTGGAAAAATCTGGAGTAGAGAGTGATAGATGACCTTTGCATGCAACGCATTATCCATGTGGGAACCAAGGCATTATAAAAGTCTAAAAAGTGCAAGATTAGGGTAATGAAAAACTCAATTAGAGGCAAAAATTGGCATGCGAGTTTAAGTCTTTGTCCATATTTTATCCTGGGATCATGCTATGTTTTTTTTTTCCTTGTCACTGCATTACCAAATGCAATGTAAACCTGAATGCACTGTCGTAGGGCAGTCTGTTTTCACTTTGAGCAAGAGTAAGTTACCAAATGCCATGTCTTTATACTTGAAAGCGTTTTGCCTCTCTTTTTTATGATCTATAGGTACATAATTGGGTGGCGTTAAGAATGCAGCAGCTCTTAACTTGAATCTAAACATGCATAATGAAGATAAGTAAGGAAAGAAGTACTTAAAGGAGAGATTAATGGTATAGATTCTACATTTTTCACCAGTGTTAAATATTTCATCTGTTAATTCAGCTGTAACGGAGATGTCAGAAGACTACGCCAGTATATTCGGAAATGTTCTCTTCAACAAATTCTGTTTTTTCCTCGTTCTTGTTTATGATGGGATGTGATGAATTAATTGGTTGGCCCAGGGAAACTGTGGTAATGATGGGTTGACAGTGGGGGGATTTGGTGCATCATTCTGGGCGACAACCTTGAAGTTCTCCTGCTCGGCGTCGCTGTTCTGGGCGACAGGCTTGAGGTTCTCCTGCTTAGCTGACACATCGCGTCATTGTGATGCAGTTTCGAGTAAGTAGCTGGCATTAAAAGGTGGGATCTTTTTCTTGAGGAAGCTCATCCTGCACCCCCAAGGTATTTGCACACCTTTGATGTGCAGCAAGTTTTACTCTTTTTTTTTTTTTTAACATACTGTGAGATGGGAGTTCACCTCATCTATCTGTCCATACAGCTCACCCCTCATCTGATGGCTAACAAAAATTTAAAAAAATTAAAATCATCCAATTTTTTTTAAAAAAGAGATCTGATTATCTGATCTTTATTTTTTAGATTTTTCTTTTGGACCGTCCAATGGGGCTGTGGCTGGTATGGACGGATGTTAGAACAAGAAGAGTGTGAGAAGTGATAAGGATATTAATCCTCGGGGGATGTGAGTCTCGGGTTTTATGGCGGCGGTACGAAAAGAGGGTGACTTGATGTGAGGTTAAGATTCGAACTCGGGTGGTCCAGTAATCGTTCAGTTCTCCGTACCACTTCGTTAGATTCCCGTTAAAAAAAAAAAAAAAGAAGAGTGTGAGAAGTGACCAATGATAATAATTCAGGAAAATATAATGGAAATTAATTTTGTGACATCAATAAGTAACATGCAGTGGATTTGACACATGAAATGCATTGCGCGTGTATCAAGTTAGCATTTATTAATCAGATGCTTATCTTAGGGTGACTGTATTTTGCTTTTTTCTGGGTTGTGTTATAAAAGTTTGTCAGAAACCTGTGTTAGAGATTTATTTTTCCAAATATAGTGTATCATTTTCCTTCAAAATTTTAGGTTGATTAATTTCTCTACCATAGTTGATAAATTTGAGGATGTCTAATCAATTCGCGATTAAATAGTCAGAAAAATAAAAAAATAAAGATTAGATGTCCTAAATGGGTCAAAAATAATCTGCTCATTATTTTGGACAAATTAGAGTGTCTAATCTTTATTATTATTTTTTCATCCTTCCGGTCGTCAGTCAATCGGGCTGTATAGACATGTATCTTTGTATCTCGGGTTTAGATTGACCTAAAAATTATTTTGAGGAATACAATTGTGACTTGGGGAGCAGGAAAAGCCCCCCCCCCCCCAAAAAAAAGTTGACCTCACATCATTATAAGTTATTTTTTTTAAAAAATTTCTTCTGATTCCTCAACTCCCATCAATATTATGTGGATTAATGAAGACTTGAGGGTGCACATCAAAAGGTGCGCAACAAATAGGGATTTTTTCATATATATACTCATAAAATTTGATTTTGTTAAATATATCTCTCTTTTGAACACATTGTCTTAAATATCTTTTATTTAGATAAAAATATTATGATTATATCTTTTTAATTTGTTGTCGTCGACGGAGTAGAATATTTCGTGAAATATGTCGTCTACGATCTTTAGATCTAAAATATATTTGATAAAATTAAAATTTATATATATATATATATATATATATATATATATATAAATCTTACTCTTTAATTCACATTTAACTCGAGTTAAATATATTAGAGTTACGGCGAAGATATAATCATGACATTATCTATATTTTAAGAATATTTATGATAATATGTCCTGATGAAAGATATATTTGATAAAATTAAACTTTATAAGAGTATCTATGTTACAATCCCCAACAAATATTACTCAAAATTTTGACAGAATTAATTTTACCACACAACAAAAGGTTGGGATGGGTTCTCTTATGCAACGGATGTTCACCGATATCTACACAAGCTTGTGGGCAGTGAGAAGGCCCCCTTTCACGTGTGGATAAGGTCCATGCTAGAGGTTTACATCATAAAAGCAAAATACTGACGTCTTTATGTTATATTATATTATATTAATAGCATGTGAATGGGAGTCCAGGTGGTCAATCTATGTAGGTGATCAGCATGTACAGACTGCCAAGGTGATACTTCTGAAGCTAAAATTTTATTCAAGTGTTTTCATGTGATTATATTTTAGGTTAATGTTTGTACACTAACTTGAAGACACTTAATATTTTTGAGGGGGGGGGGAAGTAATAACAAATGTATGTTTTCTGCCCATTCACATTTTCAAACTACCCAGCACCAAAATTTCCAAAAATCCATCTAAAGACAGATTATCCAACTCTCTGCTGGAGCACATCTTGTGTCTGATTCCCAAACCCCCTGTCATGAAATTCAATCACATCTGTTTTAAACAGGGATAAAAAATGAGTTCTTCAAGATATATGTTTTACTATATTTATATTTAAATATAAACCATCCTCCATTTATGCAAAGCCTTATAGAGGGGGGAAAAAGGTGATCATAATCTTAACATGCCTTCTGTTCTTGAACAGTCATACATAGATAATAAAATCTATCTTTTTTAGTCAATTTACAGTACATATAAATCATTTGTGAATTCAATATATGCCCATATTAGTAAAGCAAATCCAAGTTCTTAACCATGGCCTGATCAGTACAAGCTCCCTACGTTCAGAGATCATAGTTTTTTTTTTGGCCAAACCGAGCTGCTGAATACTGGGAAAAAGATTGCATCACAGAAGCATCCATTTTGTACAGGAATCATCACAAGACCGAAGCCACCAAAGGGAATGGTAAGGGGAAACGGGGGAGATGCCCCCATCTCGGCCAGAATCATCGATCCTCCTTATTGGGTGTGTATTCTACAGGGAAGATGGAGGGCGAGCTCACCGGACCGCAGGGATCAGTGCTCGTCGGGGGACGCCAGCCGGGAGGCGATGGCGGAGTGGTACATAGCGTCGTGCCAGGTCTCCGTCGCCCGCATCTCCCTCCGCAGGACCCTCGCCTTCTCGGCCGTCAGCGCCGACCGCTTCCTCTCGCCCGGCCTCCCCGCACCGATCTCCTCCTCCGCGTCGCCCGATCTCTCCTTCGCCGGCGCCCGGTCGGATCCCGGTCTCCGAACGGCCGAGAGCAGGAGCGGGGCCCACCAGGGCCGCTTAGGTTGGCCCGACGGGATCACGACGCGGTGGACGAGGGGGGCGTCAGATGGGGAGGAGGGCGGCTTCTTGCCGGGATCCGCGGCCGCGGCGGCACACCGGGCGCGGGCGGGGAGGAGGTGGTGAGGGGTGGCGGGGCAGAAGTGGGGGGACGCCATCGCCATAGGAGGATAGCCGAAGAGATGGCGGCGGCAGCGGAGGGGCCTCCGTCTTTGTTCTCTTTTATGTCTCTCTCTCTCTCTCTTTCTCGCTCTCTCGGGTTGGTCTTCTGCTCGCCGGCTGGGAAGACGACCGGGGGGGCCCATTTTATAAAGCTGGTATGGAACGGGATAAAAGTAAAACGAGGCCGAGTGCTGACGTGGTGTCGGATCACGCGCAACGTACAGACCGACACGGAGGTGACGTGGTGTGGACGGTGATGGGAATTCAATTATTTCGTTATAAAAAATTCTTACTAAAAATAGTGCTCAATAAAATTTAATGAAAATATCTTTTTTGTTAATATCTCTTATGTGAATTTGATTAAGATTTACCAAGCCTTACTTATTTTCGAACTTTTGAGCACTCAACGAGATTATGATTTTTTTTCATAATTTGTTAAAAGAATAATCTAATGAAAAAGAGATTTTGGTGGAATTTAAAAAGTGATTTTTTTGGTAAACAATGTATTTTTTTATTTTAAACGGAGAGGAGGAATTAAGTATTGAATCTAGGATCTCTCTCTTGCGAAGGGAGATGGTGTTCACTCCGTCAATGGCGAGAGATAAAAGTGAAAAATTGTCATCCTATCTCTCTCTAAATATATAGATTATAATTTTTGAGTAATCTGATGTGATATTTAAGATGCGTATAAAGAACACATTTTTTGGAGATTTTAATTATTGAAATCTCTTAGACAGAATTCGAGTTTTATCAAATGAACATCACTTTTGGACATGCGTGAAGAGAGGATTTTTTAATAGAGAGAGAAGCCCAACACAAAAGGGTTGAACTTTTCAAATTCTTCAAAGCATCCTTTATATTTGTTTTTCATGATTTTAAACGATGAGTACTCCTCTTACACTCTACCCATGATAGGGAGGATGGATTATGGGCAAAGGAACGGAGTATGTCTCCGTACCGAACGAGGTCTTAGTGAAATTTTAGGAAGGTGAGGATTACACATAATCTATGACTTATTGAGTGTCAGTCTTAATCACTTTAACTCCGTGCATCCTAAATTTCAGTGTCTCGTCGGAGGAACAATAATGTTCCTACTAGAATGACGAGTATCACTGGGTTAGATTTTCATCATAGGAAATTAAATTAATAGACAAATGTTCTCTTTCTTTTTTTTTGTTGGTAGTTCCTTATTTAACACATTTAGTTTAGGGCTCAGTCCCACCATCCAACATCTTTAGATCAAAATTTAGTAGGATTATTAGTTAATGATAAGATCCAATTAAGAGAGAGAGAGAGAGAGAGAGAGAGAGAGAGAGAGGTGTGCGCCGTGAAGCCGTCGGGAACTCCGTTTTGGCAGTGGCGAGGTCCGTGCGCGCGCCACCGCATGGTCGCTGCCGACAATCACGGACCACCTCATGCGCCTGGACGTTGACATTTGGCATGCCGTCCCGATCGCATCCAAAGTGATTGCTTTAATTAACGCAACGGGCGACCAAATGGCGGTGTCAATAAGGAGGAGCCACCCCAAGTCACCGAGTAGACGAGGAAGGGAATAAGGGGACAGATTGGACATGGGGGGTACGTGTCCCCCAAGTTGGGGTGGGGCTGCCCCCCAAGTGACCATCCATCGGTCTCCCACGCCTAAGGTCTTAGAAATTAAGGATGTTGAGATGTGACTCTTATTCTTGGAAGTGGTAAATATTCAGTGACTAGAGCAGTTTCAAGATAGACAAAGTTCAAGTTAGATAAAGTATAAGTCACTTACACGAAGTATCGTCTAAGTTGAAGTATCGTCTAAGTCGGAAGGTGCAGTTGACTTATATAGAACATCGTCTAAGTGAAAGAACTTAGACGATATATCATCTAATTTCACAAAACGACAAATGTAACAAAAGATTTAGATAATAACATCGTCTAAGTCGTAAATTCGGACAAAGAAAACTAAGGATCAGATGGAACCCATGCAGAAAGTGGATGATATGTCCTGGGCAATACGTGTGACATTTCTGTATGATCGGGAGTTTAGGAAAGAGTGTCTTTATAATTGTAAGCAATTATTCGATAGGGATAGTTTTTCATTCTTATTTTTCAATAATATTTAGAGAAAATCCTAGGCCGAATACTGTCCAACTCATAAGCATCCTTTCAGGTGTGGCCGCACGATGGTTTTAACAACTACTAGCAGTCTTCCGGAGCGGCTGACTGATGGCATTAGCCCTAACTAGCTAGCATTCCTTTAGGTGCGGCCAAGCGACGACTTCAGTCTCTATCTCCATCTAATCTCAAGTGTAGCTGATTGATGGCATTAGCCATCCTAACATTCTTTTATATGCATCCAAAGCGATTGCCTTAGCCCCAATTAGTGTTTTCCACTATACCATAGGCACAGCCGATCAACGGCCTTAGCCCTTTTCATGAGTCAATTCATAATTATAGGCATGACCGAGCGACAACCTTAGCCCCATCGCTGTTCTATACGTCACTCTGGGCACGATCGAGTGACAGCCTAAAAAATCATAACAGTTGTCATCCACTAACGAGCTACCCCAGATGCGAGTCACTTGTCGTGTATCGCATCGAACGCTGGGGGCAAGTGACGTGGGCTCTTCATAAGGCCCACCGAACTTAGATACGTGGCACCTTCCTGCCACTTTGAGTTCCTCCCACCTAACGAATTTCAACCGCATTAATAGCATGGCTTAGTTGCCGCCTATGCAGCCGCCTACCCTTGCACGCCCCAACTGACAGTTTGTGTTCGGGTGTGGATGGCACAACACGATCTTCAAGCACGCTCGACTTTGTAGTATGATTGCCAGTAATGGCATACACACGCTTGCGGTTTCCCCCCTACATAGCCTTAGGTGTAGTTAATTGTTAGCCTCACCCTCGATCATCAGTCTCTACATAACCTTGGTGTGACCAATTACAAGGCTCAACCTTTATTATTACATGATGTAACACTTATTGGTCTACCCGATGGACGGCCTCAACCTCGGATATCTCTTCATATCCTTACTCTTGGCCGAACGACAGCCTTACCCGCAAGAATCTTCCAGTTTATAATATTAGGCTCGACTGGCTAAGGGCCTTGGAAGATACTGTGACCCCAAATACAACATTCGACACACAATAGACTCGTATTCCTTGGAAGACACAGCAGTCATGACTCACTAACGTGCCGCTCGCGCTGCATGCTAGCTGGCACACCTCGCACCAAGGGATGAGGGGTAAGTGACGTAGGCACTTCTCGCCGCTTTCCCAATTTAAGTCAAAATCCGACTTGATAGCGTATGAGATCCACGTGGCACCAAATCCGACGTAATCCTCCCTTTATTATCATCCCAGATCCCACTCTAGATTTTGCTCACCTCGATCTGTAACTACTTCGGACTTTGAGTTTTCATAAGTACGTCCGAGTCAACTCGGGCCTGTCTTGTAGTTCGTCCACGATCATGACTAGGGCTAAACTCTCAAAAGCACATGTCTCTGAACTCCGGGGCCTATAAACATCAAAGGGTTCTCCCGGCACAACTCACCCCCCGCTAGAGAACTTCTTCCTCGCAAGGGAACGCTCAACTTTGGTATCCAGCATCGCCAACAAAGTAACTTCTTCTTCGCAAGGGAACGCTCAGGCTCGACATCTGGCATCGCCAATGAAGATCCTTTTCGTCAACATCTTCATGTTCGGAGGAGACTTTGCACTGACATTCGGCTCAACGTTTGACTCCTCTACTAGAAACTCCACTCACGGATGTCCAAGCTCACTTGTTAAGTCCCCACTCACAAATTATAAATGTTACACGACACTTATTATTTATATGTCATGGTATGTAATTGGGGTGTAAACATCTTGCAAATCCATTTACTACTAGTTCACATAGATGAGACTTAGAGGACATAAAAGTCTCTAAAAAAGAGGTGTAAGGTTCATCCTTTTTTTATTAGAAATTTTATTATCCCTAAGTTCTATCATCATTTATGAAATGATAATAACAAAGGTAAAATAATTTGGAGGAAGATACCGAACTTCCGGAGAACAACAGAAATCCCACTCCATTCTATCATAAGTCTTTGGCCATATCTAGCTTTAACATCACATTATGACCCCAAACTTTTCTACACAAATCTTGCACCAACTCTCGTGCAAAAGATATATTGTCAACAATTTGCCGGCCTTTAACAGAGGCACCCTGCTAAGAAGAAATAAGAAAAGGAAGAACACCCGATAGATGGTCATTAATAATCCCGGATGTGATTTTATGAGGCTCTCTTTGTTTTTCAGTTAGAATAGCGTATTCGATCTCGGAGGGTCGGACGCGACACCCGGGGTCGAATACCGCACTTGTGTGTGAGGGAGGGGTGTGGGCCCCACCCCCACTTCTCTCTCATCGTATATGTTATTCCCCGATAATTCTATTATCAAAGAGGCCCAGAGAGAATTGATCGTATATGTTATTCCCCGATAATTCTATTATCAAAGAGGCCCAGAGAGAATTGCAAAGATCGATGGGCCAAAAATCCTAACAACTAAGAGGCATATCAACTTTTGGAGCCAGCGCAATGATAGAGGAGGTCATCCCAGTAGGAAGATAATGCCCACTAATTAAGAGAGACCGGAATCGTTGCACAAACATCTTCAGAGACCGGAAGCTTCCTCAGGCGACGTAGAGAAAACCACCCTCTTAATTTCTTCACCATTACGAATAAACACACGAGACATCAGTATGGTGAGTCTGAACAAGTTGAGGTACATGATCCAGCAATGAATAGTTTATAACATGGGCCTGGGCAGTGAAAGCTGCCTGAAAATATTCAACCACCATATTTTTCAGAGTAGCTGGGTCATCAACAAATTAACTGGCCCCCAGCATTCTCAAGCTTTGACATGACCGCACGTCGGCGGTTAGCAAGGACTGTTGAATGAAAAGACTTCTCGGTGTCTCCGTCCCCTTCTTTTAAAGCCATTTTACCTTGGACTTTTGCCTCCAAAACAGTGCTGCCTGAACACGAGCTTCATGTATCTTAATATATATTAGCAAAAACATCTACGTAAATATCCTTGTTCCAAATTTTTAGCATTTGCTTAGTAGTTTTAAGCTCGAGAACCGAAGTCTGGAGTGGATTATGTTAAAAATCGGAGTATCCGTAGAGATGAACAAATAACATAGGAGGAAGAAGAAAGGGGGAAGAAAAGATCAAAGCACAAGAGTGTCAAGATTTACGTGGTTCGGAGGCGACGTGCCTTCCTACATCTACGAACCGCGGCAGGGTTTCCACTATGATAAAATACACCC
Organism: Amorphophallus konjac; assembly: GCA_022559845.1. NCBI lineage: Eukaryota > Viridiplantae > Streptophyta > Magnoliopsida > Alismatales > Araceae > Amorphophallus > Amorphophallus konjac. The sequence goes on from CM040128.1 coordinate 269,244,306, forward strand.
AGATACAATCCAAAGAGAGAGTTCGCAGCCTTTTTATACAAGGAGATTAGGACTAGGGATGTCAATGGTAATCGATAATCCAATAACCGTCTGTTTCGTTAGCTTAACGAACATCAAATAGATAATACTTTTCTTTCCGATAAATTAACGGATATGAATACGGATATATCCGGTTTCTTAGCGGATACAGATACGGATACACTTCATTCCGAATCTGTATCCGTCCGTTACCGTTAAACAAGTTTGTATTTGACTCAAATAATTTAGTGTCTTGAAGAAAATGATAATGAAGATGATATATGTGTATAATTTAAGTCATTTCTATTTTCATGATGGTAAAATATTTTTAAATTACAAGATATTTTTATAATTTTTTAAATTATCAAATTAGTAAATTCTTTATTTTCATGAAATGTACGTATAAAGAATGAGATTACGATAGAGATTAAAGTCAAAAAGTGTTAATTTATTTTATTATTTAACTTTATATGTTTCATATTATGTTTGAGGATATTGTAATATTATATATTTGTATGCTTTTAATTACATTATATGTTGACTCATGAATAACGATGATATGAGAACTAAATTGAAATGTGTTTATTTATCATATGGATTGTTCTTTTCAATTTAAATTTTTTTCTAATTGAGTTAATTTACATCTTAAATTTTAATCTTATATGTACTTTTATGTCCGGTAACTATCCGCTAATCGTCCGTTAACCACATTTTTCGGATACTCGATAACGATTTTCGGATACACCACTTTCCGAATACTTAACGAACAAAAAACGGATACAGTTCTTCCTTATCGGATACGGATACGGATAATCCACTATCCGCACCGTTTCCGACCCGTTGACATCCCTAATTAGGATGCCTAACACAGCCGGGTACAAAAGACAACAATGCCCCTGCTATAAACATAATCCCGCGATCTCACTGCGCAGATTGATCCGCGTGCGAGAACGTACGATGACGAGTTTGGACTCCACATTCTAACGAATTAGATGTCAAGGAGGAAGACTGTCAACATTTGAGCAACATCCTGCAGAAAGCGGTCGCGAGAAATCCACATTTGCTGAAAGCAAAATCTAGGAGTAGTAGAAGGGCGGCGAGGCAATCAAATGAGCAACGAAGGACAAATGGTCGGTCGGAACATGTCTTTTATTCATGTTAGTTGTGCTATTGCGGAGCTTCAGCTCCTTTGGAATGATTTTTTTTTGGCTTTTCCTACTAAAATGTGCACACCTGTGAGAGAGAGGATCAGTTTACACCTTCACCTCTCTCGCGTGAAGTCACTCTCCGTTTACTTTTAACGTGAAGTCGTCTATATCCACTCTACTATAAATACGCTCGCGAATCTCTTTTCAAATTAATGAAAAATTAGGATAGCAAATTTCGATAATTTCCACCCTCTCTTCTATGTGAAAGATATGTCATAATCTTGAGATCGAGAACCCGTGATGATTTATGTGAAAGAGAGGGTAAGATGTCTACACGTCCACCTCGAGTAGTAAGGTATGCAAAATCGGACGGGATCGCCCGATCCGATCGGATTTCGGGCGGTCCGACCTGATCCCGAGTTAATCTTTCCCGATCCTTCACTAGGAGCATAGGGATCGGTCGGGATCGGCTTGACTCGGCTAGGATCGGGTTGGATCGCCCGATTCCACCTAATTCCGGGCGATCCCCATGGCCGATCTGGACTGATGCTAGATATTTAAAAAAAATCATAAAGAAGAAGAAGATCGACGAAGAAGGGTTGAAGAAGAAGAAGTAAAAGATCGACGAAGATAATGAAAATACTTACCGTCGCCGCCGTTGTCACCGCCGCCGGTCTTGCATCCTCTTTCTCCGCCTTGTCCTCCGCATCCTCCTCGTCGTGATCGGCCTCCCTCGGAAGAAGAAGAGGACGAGGACATGACGCCGCCACCATCGCCACCCACAGCCGCCGTCGACGCCGCCGTCGACCACCGCCTCCTCCCCCGTCGCCTCCGCGTCCTCCGCCTTTGTTATCCTGCAAAGGTGAAAGTGAAAAAATAGACACGGCAGAGAATAGGTTAAAGAGGGAAGTGAAATATTAGAATGATATATTTATATAAAACCCCCTGAAAAATTTGGTACATAGGCAACTAACCTCGTTCGGTGGTGGCGGACGGGATCGACGCTGAATCGCTCCGGGATCGGTTCGGATCGGCCGATCCCACCGATCCGAATCGATTTTAGATGGACCGATCCTATCCCGATCCCCGAGTTTACCTTCCTTGTCGAGTAGTCGCCGTGAAAGTAAGAACTAACCTACATCCTCACCTCTCTAGCGTGAAGTTGCTCCCCGTTTACTTACCGACGTGAAGCCCTCTACGCCGGTTCTACGTCACCCCACCCCCCCCTTCTTCACGTTGTGAGAGATTAGTAGAAAGGAATACGAACCTCCGTTCCAATTTCCGAAACCAGGCTGTTCATAGATTTCCTTTTCTTCCATTTCTTACGAAGATCGAAACAAAACGTGTAACCAGAGATTGAACGAGAGAGAATATCTTTGTAAGCCAGAAAGTTTTTACGTGCATAAATGAGCCAATTAACAAATTCGAACGCGATCTAGAAAGACAGCTCGACCTGTTCACTTAATTAGTTAAATTAGATAAATCTGAATCATTCTCGGTCAATCCGTACTCGTGTTCCCTCCACTAGATCGGTAAACGGATGAGATACGGAGCGGATAGTGTGATATCCGAATTCGTATCCGATTAATAATCGAATTATCCAATTAGTAATCGAATTATCCGTCGGATACTTTATTCGGATAAATATCGGGTAAATATGAATTCGAATTCGATTCAAATTTTAAACGGATAATTACTAGGCCTACCTAGAGGTGAGTTGTGTTAGCCGTGTGAGAGCATCGTATATTATTTTCTCAAAAAAAAGAGTAAAAGTTATTTTTATTTTGGGAGATGTTATCAAAAGATTAGACTTCATCCTAAAAAATAGGAGATAACTTACCAAGTGGGTGTAAATGAATTTCTTATTTTTAAATTATATTTTGAGACAAAATAAGATAAAAAGAGTAATCAAACAACATATTAAGATTTAAGATAATTATATATAGAATATGTGTATCGTTATATTTTTATTTAAGAGTTTATATTCGGTGCACGGATATCTCAATATCCGAATTCATATCCGATTAATAATCGGATATCCGATTAAATTATCCGTCGGATATTTTATTCGAATAATTATCTGATTAAACGAATACGAATTCTAATTCAATTCAAATTTTAAACGGATAATTGTCAGACCTACCCTCCACTAAACGGAGAAGGGAGGTCCGGACCGGGTCCTGGAAGATTGACAGGTTCCAGGATCCATTAGGCGCAATGACCTCACGAAGCTTGAGTCAGTAGAGGTGAGTCGTTGGCATTCATGACTAGATCCGATTATGTTTGCGTCTGTAATTGCTTCGAGCTTGTTTGTTTAACGATAATAATAATACAGCAATGATATATTTGTGTACATTTCGTGTTAAAATTTTAAAAGTATATGCACGTTCCAATTGAAGTTCTGGGTTGGATACAATGTATTGTATGATCGCATATATATCCAGAATTCGGACTATGTTTATTACTACATAGTTTAAAATGAAAATACATGAAATTATACCATCATAATGTTAAACATAGGTGAATCATATTTCATTAATAAAAGATTGGGAGAACATACGATAAGAATCATAAGTGGGCTATCAAATAACAGAGCCCGTATTAACATGTATGGACTTTACTTCGCAATATACAACCGCATGTTTACAAATTGAATGGTTGATGTAATTTTTTTTAATTGTGTACGTGGATATGTATTATATAAATAAAAAAAACTAAAGATTAAACATCTTTACTGTCCATGTGATTATTAATATACGATAATATGGTACAAATAAAAATCGAGTCATGTGACTATTTTTTACTATTCACATGGAGGTAAATTTATTTTTATTTGATCTCTATGTCACGTCACTTGGTGACATAATGAGAGAGTCAAACAAATTTGGGGGAGAGGTTATTAAAAAAAATAAAAAAATATTATATTAATTCCACTGTTGGATATAATTAGTGCATAAGGTGTACTAAGCATTATTCTTTGTGATTTGGTGATCATTTTTTGAGGATAATTTTATGTCTTGGGCTCAAAAATGACGACATGTTCTTTTATATAAGTTTCAAAAGAAGAATATCACGGTACAGAGGCTTTGGTCCAACTTAGGACTCTCATCCCCGTTACTCATTTATCTGAGGAGGTAAATGAAGTGAGGATGACTCTGGATTGTTACGAAGAATCAGCCACGAGGCACGATAGATTTTTAACATGATAGATTTATGACTCACCTTAATTCTCTGAGTTTTGTGGAGGGGCTTTTTCCATAAGCCCAACAAGTGCGGTACGACCCAATAACGCGAGGAGAGTAGAACCGCCCAATATCATCGAGAGGCTGACTCATGTCTGGCCCATATTCGTAACATGGGCATGGAGGTCCGAGTCTCGTACCTACGCGTCAGGTTGGAAGCTCGGGAGAAGGTGTCAATGGGGTTATCTCAGGCCACGATGGCTCCATCTGACACCAACCTCAAGGGATCTAGAGCAGTAGCTCGACTCTAGGCATTATCTGGAGGGTTGGACTGCTAACCCGATCACGAGTCATTCCTGGAGATTTGGAGTGTTGACTCGGTTGTGGACTACTCCCGGAGTCTTCTAGAGGTAGCTAACCAAGACAACAATGGATAAGACCCCTTGGAGATCTCTTACGTGCCGATCATCTAACCAAGATCCTATGGGATTTAATGCGCACCAAGACTATCACCGTCCAACCTCTATGATCAACTAGTTAAGAAGGGGCCTCTGCATCCCCCAGAGGTACGCCCACTCATCTGTACCAAGGGAAATCCATTCCTCTCTAAAAATTTTTCTCTCTCCGGTGATAACTAAACCATTGGATGGTTTACTTCTGCCATCCTCATGGTGCTTCTTCGGCATTTCAAAATTCGTAGATGAATTTTTTTCGAACCAGAGGAGATTGATGCGGAGCGAGTCGCTGAATTCACGGAGAATCATTTTAATTTATGTGGAAGCATCGAAGACATCCAACCTGAAGATTATTTTTTCATTTCTTGTATTTTCGCAGTTAATTTATAGGCTATTTTTAGTTTAGAGTTTATTTAGTAGGTTATGTCGTTTTGTTTATTTTAATAGCCTGGATGTCGTAGGTGTTAAAGTTGGAACAATATTAGGTTTATTTATAATTGAGTTTCTAACCATTATTAGGGTTAGACGATGATTAGAGAAAAAATTGAGATGTTGAATGCACCGCGTGTGTTCTTCCCTGGCGGAAGTCGATCCCCCCTTCTTCTTCTGGTGGAGTCCAAACCCTTCTGACTTCTTTCTGACGGAAGCCGAAACCTCCACTCCTATCCTTCTTTTGAGTTTGATTCCACGGTTCTTATTCTCCACCGTAACCCCTTCTCACCACCGATCACTGTTCATTTATTTTTCTTCATTTCCCATGAGTTTCCTAGTCCCGCACTGTTCATCTTCCCGCTCTCCGTGTTCCTGCGATTTCATCCGTAATCACACGTCTTTAATCACCTGCCACACTATTCTTAGTATATTATTTTATGTTTTTTTTCTTCCCCTCGGCCACTAAAGTTTCCTGCACACGTGGGTTTTCTTCCTTCGGGACACTGTTCATCTTCACCTTTCCGGTTCCTTCGTCCGTGTGTCCGCGATAGCCGCCTGCACGCGCAGCCGGCCACCGCGGAGACTAGCCGTCCGTCGCTGCCAGCCTGGCTCTGCGCGTGCCGGCCGCTGCCATCGTCCCACGCCGTCGGCCGCATCCCAGGCAGCCCATCCCGGGTGCCCCTGCCGTCCGCCAGCGACCCGGCCCTCGCCGGAGCAGGCCACGCCACCGCCAGCCGCTGCCGTCGTTGTCCGCAGCAAGCCCGGCACCGGCGCCGAACCCTGCTGCGTCGTCCTCCCCTCCGATGCCACCGCTCACACGGTTAGTGCAACGGCCTTTCCCTCCGCCCGCAGCAGTGCTTGCAGGCCGACTGCCACAATCGGAGGTCGCCCACCGTGAAGCCGCACCCCACCCCAGTCCCCTCTTTGTGCCGAGGGACATTGCATCAGGACGTGATATTCAGAAGTTCCTAGCAGCGATTGATAGCCTGTGGTTTTTTTTTCTTATTGTTGGGAGTTGCTGCAATTTTCTTGACCTTGTTCTGTATAGTGTTCAATTGCTGCATATTGTACCCAATGTCTGTGAGGGGTACGAAGAAAAATTGATGCTTTGGAGAGAAGGCAATGGTAGATATGAAGAAACAGTACGCCGTGTTTGACGCACAGGTTGGAGTGAAATTCCAAGGGAACCAGTGAAAGGCAAACTGCATTAGAAAACTAAGAAAGGTATCATGGCTTTGTAGCTATGAACGTTACCTGTTGGATGTGCTTCCCAGATTGTTCTCTGACTAACTATTTTGGTTAGAATTGGTAGTCTCCTCGTGCTCTCGGACTCAGAGTTAGGTGAAACTTGACTGTTTAAAAGGACTTTGTGATATGCATAATTTCCATGCTCATATGATTCAGTATGTTTGAGCTAGAAAGTAAAGATTCCTAGCATGTCATATGTTTGATATAATGTCCACGAGAGCTCAAATTATTTTGATGGGATGAACCGTTTTTGTCCTGCATCAGATTGATGCGGAGCGAGTCGCTGAATTCACGGAGAATCATTTTAATTTATGTGGAAGCATCGAAGACATCCAACCTGAAGATTAGTTTTTCATTTCTTGTATTTTCGCAGTTAATTTATAGGCTATTTTTAATTTAGAGTTTATTTAGTAGGTTATGTCATTTTATTTATTTTAATAGTCTGGATGTCGTAGGTGTTAAAGTTGGAACAATATTAGGGTTATTTGTAATTGAGTTTCTCTATAAATAAGAGAAGTTAACCCTAATTAGGGTTAGACAATGGTTGAGAAAAAAAAAGTTGCAATGTTGCTGTGTTTCTTATGGCGGAAGCCGATCCCCCTTCTTCTCCTGGCGTGATGTCAACCCCTCTCTGATTTCTCTCTGGCGGAGGCCAAACCCCCCATTCCTTTATTTCTTTTACTTTGAATCTTCTTGTTTTCTTCTCCGCACCCACCGCTGCCACTCCGCCGCCGCCGCTTGCCCGCAGCCGATCCGCCTCCGCGGCCCCCCGCAGCCGCCAGCGACGCCAGACCCCTGGCCGGCCAGCAGCCACGTCGCTCTCCCCTGCAACCGCGCCGGCCGCGCACCTTCTATCTCCCTGCATGTTGCAGAGCTCGCCGTCCCGCACCGACACGGTCGCTCCTATTCTCCCTGCCTCCACCTTCCGTCTGAGTAACCCACGCTGAAGCTCTTTATGCATGGCATCCCAATAGAATTCTATTATCCATGATTTTGTTATATCGGCTGGAGAATACATTCCTATATGTGTTGGTTTGGTTGGAATCAATATGTCGTAGCCGAGTTTCCAGAGATTTGCAAGCATAAAGCATGGCCTGCTGTTAAGAAGGTTTCACCGAGGATGTAATGGTGAGATATGATATCATTTTAAATACAGTTACTGCTCTGCTCTCTCTCCTTCCCAGATACGACGGAGAAATACTTATAAAATAGGAAAAGGGCAGAAACAACATAAATGTTGGTTAAAAGAAGTGATCAGCACTTGATGTGGGGGAAATAATGCATGCCAATTAAGTTTATATGTTATATTGAGCTCTATCTTATAGCAGGTTACATGTTCGATAAAATGTCAATAAGAGTTCGAATTATTTTGACGGAGTAAATCGTTTTTGTCCTGCATCATATTGTATGATCGCATATATATCCAGAATTCGGACTATATTTATTACTACATAGTTTAAAATGAAAATACATGAAATTATACCATCATAATGTTAAACATAGGTGAATCATATTTCATTAATAAAAGATTGGGAGAACATACAACGAGAATCATAAGTGGGCTATCAAATAACAAAGCCCCGTATTAACATGTCTGGACTTTACTTCGCAATATACAACCGCATGTTTACAAATTGAATGGTTGATGTAATTTTTTTAATTTTGTACGTAGATATGTATTATATAAATAAAAAAACTAAAGATTAAACATCTTTACTGCCTATGTGGTTATTAATATACGATAATATAGTAAAAATAAAAATCGGGTCATTTGACTATTTTTTATTATTCACGTGGAGATAAATTTATTTTTATTTGATCTCTATGTCACGTCACTTGGTGACGTAACGAGAAAGTCAAACAAATTTGGGGGAGAGGTTATTAAAAAAAATAAAAAAATATTATATTAATTCCACTGTTGGATATAATTAGTGCATAAGGTGTACTAAGCATTATTATCTGTGATTTGGTGATCATTTTTTGAAGATAATTTTATGTGTTGGGCTCAAAAATGACGACATGTTCTTTTATATAAGTTTCAAGAGAAGAATATCACGGTGCAGAGGCGTTGGTCTAACCCAAGACTCTCACCCCATTACTCATTTATCTGAGAAGGTAAATGAAGTGAGGATGACTATGGATTGTTACGAAGAATCAGCCACGAGGCACGATACCTATATTTAACCCATTTTTTACACGATAGATTTATGACTCACCTTGATTCTTTGAGTTTTGTGGAGGGGCTTTTCACGTAAGCTCAACAAGCGTGGTACGACCCAATAACGCGAGGACAGTAGAATCGCCCAATATCATCAAGAGATTGACTCATGTCTGACCCATATTCGTAACATGGACATGGAGGTTCGAGTCTCGTACCTACGCGCCAGGTTGGAAGCCCGGGAGAAAGTGTCAATGGGGTTATCTCAGGCCACGAGGGCTCCATCTGACACCAACCTCAAGGGATCTAGAACAGTAGCTCGACTCTAGGCATTATCTGGAGGGTTGGACTGCTAACCCGATCACGAGTCATTCCAAGAGATTTGGAGTGTTGACTCGATTATAGACTATTCCCGGAGTCTTCTAGAGGTAGCTCTATCCAAATATCGGGAGATCTAGAGCAGTAACTCGATCCCGAATGTTATCCAGAAGTCTGGAGCGTTAGCTCGATCTTGAGCTATTATGGGAGGTGCTAACTTGGTCACGGGCTTTCCCTAGAGATCTTGAGATGTAGCTCGACCTCAACCTCAAGAGATCTAGAGCCCGACCGAGGCTAGTAGCTCAATCTCAAGTTGTCGAAATGCAACCCCGAGGAACGACTCAATACTAGCCCCCAAGAAAGCCCCTAGGCGCTCGGAGTTCTCCCGACTTGATCTCAAGCCCTTTTTCCCTCCATCAGTATTATCCGCTCCCTCTAGGCCCGACCAAATCTGATAAAGAGAGAGCCAGAGAAGGGCCTTATGACAGGAAGCGCATGCGGAATTTGCGCCCCTGGCACCACATGTCTCCTTCCCAGGGATGGCACTTCTTCCCACTAAATGATGACGGGCATGATGCTGCAAATCGCTACCAAATCACACAGCTTATCGAGGTAATCCGTCTGCCAACGTGCCTCCCCAGGACATGGGTCTGTACGTTCCCAATGTCACAAGTCTCTCATCCCCTACACATGGCACAAGTCATTTGACAAAGACAACAATGGACAAGACCCCTTGGAGATCTCTTACGTGCCGATCACCTAACCAAGATCCTATGGGATTTAATGGGCTTCAAGACTATCACCGTCCAACCTCTATGATCAACTAGTTAAGAAGGGGCCTCTGTAGCCCCCAGCAAAGGTACACTCACTCATCTGTATCAAGGGAAATCCATTCCTCTCTAGACATTTTTTTCTCTCCAGTGATAACTAAACCATTGGATGGTTTCCTTGGAAAAGGATCCCAGACCCCCCTATATGTGTCTTCCTATGACGACAAATTCTCTGGCTAACGCGAGATCTTTGCCATTCTCTATGACAAAATCTCTCGACATCTAACGATCAGGAAAACTTGTGAGTTCTACACCGCTACAAGTTTTTATCTTTAGTTATTTGGTTAATTTTTTTCCTTTTTTTTCTTCTGACTCAACATAAAATGAAAAAATGTATATATAAAAGGAATTCAATGGTCTGTACGTACGAAGCACGTTCATATAAATTATTTAACATAGCTTTTGTTTTCTTTCCTGATTTTGAAGTCCACTTGTTTCTTTTATTTCTTCTGCTTCTCTCATCTCAATTTTTCGATTCACTTTCACATGAGAACCATCCTCACTATTAAAAAGTAGGACCTGTGTATTTAGCTCATCCTAATTAATTACATCATAGTTGTGGTAATTGGGACAAAAAGGTACGTAAAAACATTTTAACGTAATATTTACGAAGTTAAAGATCCTTTAGTATATATATATATATATATATATATAGAAATGTTTACATGGGCCGGCCCCATGACTATTTGTCATAGTGCCGACATCTGAGCCCTCCATCGCATGAGGTCGATGATCGCATGGGGCCGGTCCCATGCGATCAAGGGCTCATATACCGACCCCACGACAAATTGCCATGGGACCGGTCCCACGTGAACATCTCCCATATATATGGGGCCGGCATCTGGGCCCTCCATCTCATGAGGCCGACTCCATGCAATTCATCTCTCCATGAGATGGAGCCCAGATTCTGGTCTCATGGTAATTTGCCATGAGGCCGGCCCCATTAGAATATTTCTCATATATATATATATATATATATATATATATATATATATATATAACACCCTTCACTTTGCTATCTAATCTAAAGACTTGAAATACATGACTGGGGAGGGATGGTATGATATTCCTAAACGTAACATTGCACTGTAATTAATGTTCCTCGTGAAGGATATTAAGATGCTTATCACTTTATTTATTAAAGTAAAATTGGAAGTAAGTGAAGTTACATGCCACTTTTCTTCGAGGGCTGCTTTGTTAATCGAACTGTCGGTTGGGTTTATAATCTCACGAGAGAGAAAAATGGCGGGGCCCATCCGCTCCCCTCACATACAAGAGCGACATTCGACCTTGGGCACCGTGTTCAACCCTTCGGAGTCGAACACGGTACTCACGTTCGAATAACAAAGGAGCCCCGGAGGTTTTAAGAAAGGTGAAAATTACACACTTAAATGAGCTGAAAAAAAGAGTTGAAACCACTTCTTTAAAGAAATGTTTGAAAGACAGTTTTATGGTGCTGGCCTCTCTGTACTAAATCTGAGTCACTACTTTTGTACGTATTACATTTACATAATCGAACAACTAAAATTGATTTCACGAAGAATAGTTATACACAACTGAATAGTAAAACTGTGTTCTTGAATGCATGTGAGTTAAGCAACTAAATAAAATATCACAATTTGAGCCGGCTTAATTAGATGTAATTAACTCACTCTCATAAGCTCACCCTCAGTATAAATTAATGAGCTACTACTTAATTATGTGAAACCAAAGTCACCGTTATTTTAATTAGCCCTCCCATCTATATATAATAGTCAGTGGTATATCGATCATATATAAACTCCGAACATGAATGCAGTGCTCTCAATTTAAAAGACAAATGAGCGCTATTCTTACTCGATCTCTGTAATATTGTGCTTCTCTTCAAGTCATGCATATTCCTTCTATAGATCATCACCATTTATTGTGTTCCAAGATCATCATTGAAATGGTTCAGTACAAGTGGCCTAGAGATGCATGAGGAGCCTAACAAGGGAGTATATACGTATATATGTATCTTAGAGGAATATAAGCGATATGTCCCGCTAATTAAAAGTACACCAAACTTCATTAAGTTCAGTCTTTTTCATTATCCAAATTTTAAATTGAATAGTGAAAAAAATAAATACGATAAGGCCCCGTTTGCTAATCGATCGGGGTTAGCTTACTCGACTCTAGAGGGTCGAGTAAACTAACCGACGTCGGTTAACGTGAATGAGAGTGAGAGGGAGGCGGGGCCCATTGGTATTTTCTCTCTCGTCTGTTGAAATACCCACCCGACAAACAAACAGGCCTAAGTGAATAATAAAAAGTGTGCCCGAGGTACCATTTTACGTACCATGGGCCATGGGCTCTCCACGTGAATCGTTGTGGACCACATTGGCAGAACGCGCTGAGCCGTGAGGGATGGGCTAACCGGAACGTACATTCCGGAGACCCCCAGAAACGGGCTGGACCTTGCCAAACGCCGAGGGCATCAACACGCGGATTTTTCTCCCGAATGCCCCCAGATACGAATATTATCCGAATCCGCTTCGATTTGTATTCGTTTTTTCGGATACGGATAATATCCGAATTCGAATCGGAGCGGATACAGATATTATAATATTCGCTTCGAAAAATATCCGTTCGAAATATTATATATCATATAATACATATTTTTAAATAATGTATTATAAAATAAATGATATTATAGAGAAATTTAGATATTTTATAGTTATATTTTAATTTAAAATTTATTTTATATATTTTTAACATTTTATAATTATATTTTATATACTTTTAATATTTTATAATTATATTTATATACATTTTTAAATTTGAATCGGATAATTCGGATTTTAAAACGGAGCGGATACGGATAGTGAGATATTCGCTTCATATCCGAGTCAAATCGGAGCGGATCAAAATCGGATAATTCGAATCGGAAAACGGAGCGAATACGGATAGTCATATATTCGCTTCGTATCCGCTTCGTTGACAGGCCTAATTTACAGCCCAATTCTTCTTCTACAGACTTTTTTTGACTCCGACGACGTTGGTTTTTTTTTTGGAAAAAAAACCACTCTTATCTTTCTGATTTAAATGTGGTTTTTACGGTAAGTATCGCAATTTGCAGATATTTTTTTTGGTAGTATTTTGGTCTATGAGGCGTGAGATATATATGTAAATATCATCTTTAATTTTACTCTCGTTCTAGAAATACTTAATTACGATTTAAAAATTTTAAATAATAAGTAATTAAAACTGCTGATTATTGTGTCTTGGCCGATGCATGCAGAGCGTCTGGACGTTGGAGTAGTGTTAGTTTTCTAACGATGACCAGAATATACGTGGTGATCTACTGATGCGTCAACTGCGCCCGACGCGAATCACACGTAATTAAACAACTTCAACGATAATATATAAGAAGGAGCCACCCCAAGTCACCAAGTAGAGTGGGAGGGAATAAGGGGACAGATTGGATATGGGGGTACGTGTCCCCCAAGTTGGGGTGGGGGTTGTCCCCCAAGTGACCATCCATCGGTCTCCCACGCCTAAGGTCTTTGAAATTAAGGATGTTGAGATGTGACTCGCATTCTTGAGAGTGGTAAATATTGAGCAACTAGATTAGTTAATTTTAAAATAGACGAAACTCAAGTTAAACGAAGTACAAGTCACTTAGATGAAGTACATGTCACTTAGACGGAGTATCATCTAAGTCAAAGCATCGTCTAAGTCGGAAGTTGCAGCTGACTTATATAGTACATCGTCTAAGTGGAAGAACTTGGACAATATATCGTATATCGTCTAAGTGAGACGCTGAAGGTGACGTATATGGAATATCGTCTAAGTGGAAGAACTTAGGCGATACATCGTTTAATTTCACAAAACGACAAAGGCAATAAAAGACTTAGATAATAACATTGTCTATGTCATAAATCTGGACAAAAAAAACTAAGGATCAAGTGGAGCCCAAGCAGAAAGTGGATGATACGTCCTAGGCAATACATGTCGCATTTCTGTATGACCAGGAGTTTGAAAAAGAGTGTCTTTATAGTTATAACCAATTATTAGATAAGAATAAAGTTTCGTACTTATTTTTCAATAATATTTAGAGAAAATCCTAGCCCGATTAATGTCCAACTCATAAGCATTGTTTCAGGCGTGGCCGCGCGATGGTTTTAGCAACTACTAGTAGTCTTCCGAAGCGGCTGACCGATAGCGTTTGCCCTAACTAGCATTCCTTCGGGTGCGGCCAAGCGACGACTTTACTCTATCTCCATCTAAACTCAAGTGTAGCCGATTAATGTCCTTAGCCCTACTAACATTCTTTTAGGTGCAGCCAAAGCGATGGCCTTTGCCCCAATCAGTGCTCTCGGCCACTAAGCCATAGGCACAGTCGATCAACGGCTTTAGCCCTTTCCATCAGTCAATTCATAGTTATAGGCATGACCGAGCGACAGCCTTAGCCCCATCGCTGTTCTGTACGTCACTCTGGGCACGATCGAGTGACGGCCTCGAAAATCATAACAGTTGTCATCCACTAACGAGCTACCCCAGATGCGAGTCACCTGTCACGCATCGCATCGAATGTTGGGGGCAAGTGACGTGGGCTCTTCATAAGGCCCACCAAACTTAGATACATGGCACCTTCCTGCCACTTTGAGCTCCTCCCACCTAACGAATTTCAACCACATTAATAGCAGGGGTTAGTTGCCGCCTATGCAGTCGCCTACCCTTGTACGCCCCAACTGACAGTTTACGTTAGGGTGTGGATGGCACAATACGATCTCCAAGCACGCTCGGCTTTGCAGTATGATTGCCAGTAATGGCAAACATATGCTTGCGATTTCCCCCCTACATAGCCTTAGGTGTAGCCAATTGTTAGCCTCACCCTCGGTCATCAGTCTCTACATAACCTTGGTGCGACCACTTACAAGCCTCAACCTTTATAATTACATGATTCAACACTTATTGGTCTACCCGATTGACGGCCTCAGCCCTGGATATCTCTTCATATATTTACTCTTGGTCGAACGACAGCCTTAGCCGCAAGAACCTTCCAGTTTATAATGTTAGGCTTAGCTAGCTAATGGCCTTCGAAGATACTGTGACCCCCAAATACAACATTCGACACACAATAGACTCGCATTCCTTGGAAGACACACCAGTCATGACTCACTAATGTGCCGCTCGCGCTGCATGCTAGTTGGCACACCTTGTACCGAGGGCTGAGGGGTAAGTGACGTATGCACTTCTCGCCGCTTTCCCAATTTAAGTCCAGCACTTCTCGCCGCTTTCCTAATTTAAGTCCAAATCCGACTTGATAGCGGGTGTAAGATCCACGTGGCACCAAATCCGACATAATCCTCCCTTTATTATCATCCTAGATCCCGCTCTAGATTTTACTCACCTCTGTAACTATTTCGGACTTTGAGTTTTCATAACTACGTCCGAGTCAGCTCAGGACATGCCTTGTAGTTCAGCCACGATCATGACTAGGGCAAAACTCTCGAAAGCACATGTCCCTGAACTCTAGAGCCTATAAAAAGTGTAGTACATCAACATCACAGGGTATACATGAATTGCTCCCTCTACTCCCTTGTTTCTCTTCTTCTCTGCCCGTTATTGATTTAAGCATCAAACGGTTCTCCTGGCACAACTCACCCCCCGCTAGAGAACTTCTCTTCGCAAGGGAACGCTCAACTTTGGTATCCAGCATCGCCAACGAAGTAACTTCTTCTTCGCAAGGGAACGCTCAGGCTCGACATCTGGCAAAGCCAATGAAGATCCTTTTTGTCAACATGTTCATGATCGGAGGAGACTCTGCACTGACACTCAACTCAATGTTTGGCTCCTCTACTAGAAACTCCACTCACGGCTTTCCAAGCTCACTTGTTAAGTCTCCACTCACGAATTATAAATGTTACACGTCACTTATTATTTACATGTCATGGTGTGTAATTGGGGTGTAACCATCTTGCAAATCCTTTTACTACTAGTTCACATAGATGAGACTTAGAGGACATAAAAAATCTCTAAAAAAGAGGTGTAAGGCTCATCCTTTTTTTTATTAGAAACTTTATTATCCCTAAGTTCTATCATCATTTATGAAATGATAATAGATAAATTCAGAAGATGGCTAAACATAAATTATAAATCATGATACGCAGTAAATATTTCTCTATTTTGTACCCAATGAGTGCTCAATTGGTGAAGGCCCTCGACGTGCACCCATAACTCACGTTCAAATCTCGCAATGTTTTAACCAAATCAAAGCCGCCTTGGACTTTCTTTTTTGAAAATTTCAGAAATTACGTCTTAAATTTTAAGGTGTCTTGTTATATACTCTTTGAATCTTGGTATTTATTTGTTTTAGTCTTCGCAATCCCAACTCATTCGATGATCTTCTCACAAAATTAAGAATAATTGATGCAGTCAAGATTTTCAAAAGAGGAGGCAGTGAGGGGCTTACAAAATGCGCATGTAACTACGAAAAATTGACGAGACATTGGGATATTTGAAAACAGTTTTAAGAGGACGAAGATTCTAATGATCAGAACTCTCAAAATCTCTCTCTAACATCTGTTCCAAACGTTATCTGATATGGACACGTTACTCCAGATCCATAAACTGAGTTAGATTAGTTCAAAGTCTATAGTTTATCAATAAACTATTATAATAGTATAATTAAAATATAAGATAATTTAATAATATATAATATAAGAGTAATGTTAATGTGCCACACTATGCATCATCTTTCTTTCTTTTTACATACATCCATTTCTCACCTAACAATTTGATTTCAAAAATCAGATGGCAGTAAAAAAAAGAACTCAAATTTACGACAAGTCCAGTCTTCTTCACTTGATGATACCATTAGTACACTCTTTCGGATTCATGTTGCATGGTGACATAGGGCATATATAGTAATACAAAAATATATATATAAAGACAGGGTAGAATATATATACGTACAAGATCATGAAGGTGCATATGCAATCATCCCTTTTAAATTTTTTATTCCTAAAACTTATTAAATTATAAATTTTTATTTGAGATCACCGATTTTAAAACTCCCAATTTTCCCATAGTTTTTAATTGAAAATAAAAAAATGAATAAAAATATCTATAGATTAATTGATTTTAAAATCCAAATATCAAAACACTCCGTACATATAAGGGTTTTTTGCATATATACACCCGTCAAGTTCAATTTTATCAAATATACCTCTCATCTGACCATATTATCGTGAATATCATCGAAATATGAATAATGTAATGATTATGTCCTCGTCGTAATTTTCGTGTATTTAATCTGAGTTAAGTGTGAGTTAAAGAATAAGATTTTTGTATATATATTCCCGTAAAGTTTGATTTTATCAAATATATCTTAGATCTAACGACGGTAGATGACATAGTTTACGGAATATTCTCTTCCGTCGACGGCAGTAAACTAAAGGGGTATAACCGTAATATTTCTGTCTAAATGAAGGATATTCGTAATAATATACTAAGACGAGGGATATATTTGATAAAATTAAAATTTATGAGAATATATATATATATATATATATATATATATATATATATATTTCACGTATTCCTTTCAATATATGTATTCTTAATTTATGAGTGATTGTATTCCCTCCTAATAAGATTATCATAGAATACGATGATATAGTTCACTTAAAAATATAAAATTTATATAGTATGAGAAATAAGATTTAATTTTAAAAAATTCCTGCTGAGTTGGGTCCGGTCTTACGTGGTTTGAACTTGGCCCATATATCAAAATAAATATAAAATTTATATAGTACGAGAAATAAGATTTAATTTTAAAAAATTCCGGCTGAGTTGGGTCCGGTCTTACGTGGTTTGAACTTGGCCCATATATTAAAATATATGCGTGCACGTGCACGTGCACATAAAAGTCTCTCTCTCTCTCTCTCTCTCTGATTTTGATCAGTTGAAACGGTGACATTGGCTGGAAGAGAGTGCACTATTCTAGTGAAGGGTACTTACACAATGGCATATCCATGGGTATTCTCTCTTAGAAGTGTACAGTGCGAGAGACTTGAGTTCAAGTTTAATATACGTCCTCCAATTACTCGCGTGTATCTTTTTTCTTTTAAGACTAATAAATCTTGGGTCCACATCACTTAGGTCACTTTGATAACATGTTAAGATAAGTTATCTAAGATAAGTCCGGGTGAGTTATTTTTTAGATTTTTTTTTGAATTTGATAATTTACTCTTATCTTAGAA
Source organism: Amorphophallus konjac (assembly GCA_022559845.1). Classification (NCBI taxonomy): domain Eukaryota; kingdom Viridiplantae; phylum Streptophyta; class Magnoliopsida; order Alismatales; family Araceae; genus Amorphophallus; species Amorphophallus konjac. Next base: position 269,262,323 of record CM040128.1, read on the forward strand.
ATAATTCATTCCATATGAAATGGTAGAACGAGTTATTCTTGGAATAAGGACCTTAACTCTAACCGACTCCAGATAACTTAATCTTACTATTAAACTCGGTTAAGGACGAGTAGACAGAATAACTCATCCTATTCACCTCTTATTCTATTATTAAAGTCGCCGTTAAAATTAAATGTGAGCTAAATAAACTCTCCAAGAGTTAAACTTAAACCTCCCTAGTTATCATGAGATCGAATTCTCCCACTCGGTATCCTTTGTCCGTGGATATTTTAGTACAAGAAGGGTGTGCGTGTAGCATGATATATCTGGACTGACATGAGCCATTAGCCATAACTTTAATTAGAGAACAATAAAAAATGTGGAATGATTTGGCGATGTTTTCTAATCTTATTTTGTCGCAAACATGTATACACAAAGGCCTCTTTATTTTGAGCAGACGAATTAATAGCTCGGTGTATACGTAGTGTCACATTATTTAGTAATCAGGTCACTGCTCAATGTAACGAGGCAGACTCACATCGGTCTTCTGTATGCCATTGGAATTGAAGAACCAAAACTAGTTAAACTTTTTTTTTTTTAAATCTAGTTTGATTTCACTTTGATTTAGTTAGATTTATACATATCACTAAATTTACATATAACAATGTCATATTTCTATTTTTGTTAAATTTTTATATAAAATATAATAAAATGTAATTATACGAAGGATACATAAACTTAAATTTGTCCACGAATTTAAATTTTTTAAAGTCTAACGTCTTGAAACATTTGATTTTGATATCATCGAGTCCATATTTGATCTCTAAGACATCTCATATTTCACTAGCACTTTTAAAGTTTTAATATAAGTTATATATATTTTTTACTAAGGTAATACTTACGCAGATCCGAAGATCAGTTAGGCGTTTTATTAATATGATAAAAGGAAACACAACAAACAACAAGAGCCAAAAATAGACACCCTACGCAGAGGGGCCGTGGAGATAAAAGCAAGGCTATGGAGAAAAGAAAGTACAAACACAACTGAAAAAGGAACAGAGGCCCAAGAAGAGGCGGGCAACAAGCCAACGGAGTGAAGAACCAGCTAAAACTCGCAATAGTGGTTGGGCCTGCGACGATTCCTACGATTGCTTCGGCGGGCGGGCTTGAAGTCAAGGTCACCGAACTCCACTTCCGTCTCATCAACCGAACCATCAAACACCTCGAGGTCAGCTTGACTGGGAGCAACATCTGGACTGGGCGGCAGAGAGGACATGTAGCCCTGCACGTCAACCGGACCTTCAGAGACAGTCACACATGATGCATCAGCAGAGAGTGACTTAGAAGGGTCAACAACATCAGGTGGAGGAGGAGCCTCTGCACAGGGGGCCGCTGGCAAAGCCAAGATGACGGGTAGGGGCTTCAGAGGCGGGACATCGTGGGATGACAAAGCCGACAGAGATGTTGGCACGGGTCAGCATTGACGCATAGCCGAGCAGTAGGAGGATATGAAGACTGGGGGAGCGTGGGGAGAGCATTAGCTAGACAGGCCAAATGCTTGGCTTCCTCACATATGACAGAAGCAGGCTGACGATTGACATCATGAGAGGTGGCGGGGCGTGGACCAAGTGGCACACCAGGGAGTGTCTCAATCAGTGCCCCAAGCTCACCAGAAGAGGAGTAGCCAGGCTCGTCAGCCTGGCACTCCACACGCGCAGGGACAAATAACTTCTTACCGGTTGGGGCTGCCACCAAGTCTGCACACGGACCAATTGTAAATGGAGTAGATGGATGTACAGGAACCATGCTGGTCCCAAAGGTCCAAGCCGTGGCAGGAAGGGCCACGGCATTTCCATCAACGCACGTTGCAAAGAGAACCTTGCCGGCGGGGGCCACCACCAAGGCATTTCTATGAGTTGCTGCACATTGCATAAAACCGGAGTCGCCAGGGGCAACAGAGTCCACGCGTGGAGGGAACATGGGCGCCGTATAGGCACAATCGCCTATACGGCTCCTAATATCCGGTGAAGTCGGATAAGACTCCTAATATCCGGTGAAAGCAATGGTAGTTTATTTCTTCGGGTGTTATGGTGAAAGTGGATCGATGACTCGGGTTCGACTTAGGGACAAGATGCACAAGTTTGAACTCGTTGGGTGATATTTTGGGATGAACCCGACCCATGACTGTGGTGGTACTCTTGCTAATGACCGAGATAAGTACGAGAGTGGTTAACCAAAAACGCATTTGATTTTGCCACCTTCTAAAATTTTCCTCATCAAAATTTTCCTATTTGGCACTAAGGGTCTCTTTGGTTATTAGATTGGCCGTTGAGAGAAATATGGAGTACTAGAATTTGTAAATGAAATGTTTTGGGTGTTTGTCAACACACTTGAATATAAAGAATCGGCAAATATTCTCTTTGATTTTGAATTATCACAAAGTAAATAATAAAGGCACAACTTAATGAAAGTAGAAAATAATACTATTTGTTCTCAAGTAAGAATTTTTAGTTTTTTTTCAGCAATCAAGATTAATTAGTTTATGTAAACTAATCAAAAGTAACAACTTGTAAAATTTTATTTTTAGAAAACAAAAATAATTTTTAGAATTTAATTTTTTGAAAACAGAAATAATATATTTACACAGAAATAATTTTAAGTTTTTCAGATTTTTTTGAAAACAGAAATAGTTTGTTTAAACAGTAACGCAAATTTTCTGAAAAAATAGAAATGCTTTGTTTTTCTGTAAACAGAGGCAATTTTTTGAAATTTATTTTTTGTAAACAGAAATTATTTTGGTAATTGTATTTTCTAGAAAATAAAAATATCTATTTTCTGTAAATAGAAATTACAGAAACTGTTTTCTGAAAAGTAGAATTGTATTTTCAGAATTATATATATCTATACTTTATTTTCTGAAACTAGTTATAATTAAAAATAAATACTTTTAAAAATATTAATTTTATAAATATAATTTTAAAAATAGCAAAAACATTTTTATGATAATTTATTTTCTAAAAGTAGAAATAGAAATTTAAACAGAAGTATATATATTATAGTTAGTTTTTTTTAAAGTTATCTGAGAACATAAATCACTATAGGAATAATTTTATTTTCTAAAAAAGGCAAATAACTATTTAAACATAAACAATTTTCTGACTTTTAAATAGAGATGAAAAATGTGTCAGGATATTTAGGCATTAATTAGGAATGGTGTCTTCCCTCTTGGGCGCTAATCACCTTTGAATATGTCGTGCAACACAGACGTGTTTTTGAACCACCGACGAATCTTTGAAATGTCTCGAGCGGTCGGTCACATTTTTGCTGAGAACGCGTTGACTGATGGAGACGTTTAAAACGTCATATGGGGGCATTTCTATTGAAACGCGTCGACTTACGACGACGAGTTTAATTTTTTTCTTATTTAAGGAATGTATTTGAAATGCGTCGACACAGAAAGATGAGTTTTAGTTAGAAAAATAAGTGCAAGGATTTTCAACTAGTATTGGTGTTTACAATTGATTGCAAGTAGTTACATACATCAATTTTTTAATAATCTCATTTTCTCTTATAATATAAAATTCCATGTTGCATTAGTTGATGCGTGGCCCACAAGAAAAACTGTTTGGATCATCAGAATGAAAATGGCTACATGTTGGACAAAAGGGTATCTCTGATATCTGGGTAGGGTAACCCATTTGACTCGAATAAGCTATCCAACCCAACCCCGGATAACATGTTTGTGTGTCGGAGATGGGCACGGGGCCCACACGCTCTCTCTCGTCGGATAGATTACCCGGGATATCCTATTCGATTATCAAAGAGGCGCTAAAAGAAAATAGGACAGGTTCGAATACCTTCGTTGACAACTCAAGTGAGGCAATCATGACACTCTAATTTTATCCTGTTCAAGAATAAGAGATTTGTCAAGTATATAATAAACATCTTCATGATGTGGGCCTATCATGGATCGCCACATTTATTCGACATCTTAATTTGGAGAGATGAAGGTTGAAAACAACATGTACTAATAAATTATACAATTCAATTCAAAGGACACACTTCAATTCAAAGGAAACAGAAGGCATCAATCTTTTTGGCCCCGAGGTTAACTCTGGATGTACGTACGCATTAAAGACAGCAACCCACTTGATCAAAGGCCCTTTGAATATTATAATAAGGAGAGATAAGTACATATACAACCTCAATAATCTTGCATGTTCAACTCTAGACTCTCACATTCTTGGTATTGTCATGTATATCTCCATATTAAGGGATGTTGTTTCTGTCGAGATTTGTCGACTCATCGGATCATATTGACTCGCGTTCGACTTGATACGGTACGAGTCGGCCTGACTCAGACTAGGTTGCCCAACTTCTTCTTCCTTCTTTGATGATTTGGGCCAATTGATACTGACTTGGCTGATTTTGACTTACTCCAGATTTTCGTGACATGATTTGATGACTCGTATCATACCGATGATAAGGTATATATATATATATATATATATATATATATATATATATATATATATATATATATATATATATATATATATATATATTATTTGTTATGAAAGTGTTTTGATATAAAAAATACACGAGTATAGACTATAGAGTAAAATTTGGAGAGTAAAAAAAGAATCACATTTACATGTCATAACTTCACGGAACTTCAGTCCTGACTTTCAACACTATCCCCACAAAGCATTCCTCTATTTCTCACCAGTATCCCCTCTATAATTTCAGATATATCTTTCGTACTCTAACATGGTAAAAATTAGCAGAATATTTCAGTGAAGATTAAGATTGTCAATGGGCCGGGCCCGGGTCGGGTTTTGATCGACCCGGCTCGGGCCTGACTTATTCATATTAAAGCCTAAATCCGGCCCGGGCCCACCCTATGTCGAGTCGGGCCGGGCCGGACCTGACATTATTTAAAAAATTTAAAGTCCGACTAAAGTCCGGCCCAACTCGATAATTTTAAATAAAAAATAAAAATAATAAAAAATAATATATTTAATAATATAAAATTTATAATCTCACTAAATTAATTAAAATTTTACTATTAATTACATAATTTATGTAAAAAGAGAGTTTAAAATTTTCTAATTAAATAAATTAACATAATTTTAACTAAATAGTTTTAAAAATTTAAAGTAAGAATACAAAAAGAGAACGGGCCGGGTCGGCTCGCGGGCTGAATTCAAAGCCCGAGCCCAACCAGCGGACCAAGTCGGGCCGGACTTTTAGGCCCGATTAAAAATCCACGAGCCGAAAAAGAACTTACGGCTCGACCTAAAATCGGCCCAAATACCCGGATCTGTCGGGCCGACCAGACCTATTAACACCCCTAGTGAAGATGTACAATATAATGTTTGGACTTTGGAGAGAGATATATAAGATAATATAAAAGGTTATAAGACTTTATATATACATCATGTGAGAAGATTAAATAAGAGCATATTAATATTTTTTTCATCTTAATCTATCTAAAATTAAATTAAACAAATAGTGGGTGATGAGAAGGGAATATATGATAAAATATTATTTACTATGAAAATATTTTTTATAATATAAAAACATAAAAATATAGAGTCAAATATGCCAAGAAGATAAAAGAGCCACATTTACCGTTATAACTTCGCTAGTCCTCACCTTCAACGCTATCCCCACGAAGGATTCCTCCGTTTCTCGCCATCTCCACTGGCCGCCCTTGGCTTCTCACTCCCCACCAACACCCACTGTCGCCCAGACCCCTCTTCCTCCACTGCACCATCGCCATCACCACACACCACGCACCTACCTTTTCTACATATAAACCCACCACCACCACCACCACCACGACGCACAGAGTCCAGGGGGAAGGGGCTACGTACCCAGGTGCCCTGCAAAGATGACCGAAGAAGGTGGCGGTGGTGACGGCGAGAAGGGCAAGGGGGGTGCCTACCGCCCCGGCGCCGGCGCCGCCCGCGCCTGCTGCTGCGGCCTCCTTGCCTTCATCTTCCTCGCCGGCCTCACCGCTCTCATCCTCTACCTCGTCTACCGCCCCTCCAAGCCCCGCTTCACCGTGATCGGCGCCGCCGTCTACGAGCTCAACGCCACCTCCCAGCAAGTGCCCACCGCCATCTCCACCAGCATGCAGTTCACGGTGGTGATCCGCAACCCCAACGAGCGGTCCTCGGTGTTCTACGACCGGCTGGCGGCGTACGCGGTGTACCGAAACCAGCCCATCACGCCCCCCGCGCCGCTGCCGCCGCTGTACCAGGACGAGGACAGCACGGTGGCGATGTCGCCGGTGCTGGGCGGGGCGTTCGTGCCGGTGTCGGCGGAGGTGGCGGGGGGCCTGGTGACGGACCAGGCGTACGGCGCGGTGGGGCTCCGGCTGGTGGTGATGGGGCGGCTCAAATACAAGGCCGGGCCCTTCCGCAGCGCCTGGACCCGCATGTTCGTGCGCTGCGACCTCCTGGTGGGCCTCAAGAAGGGCATGTACGGCCAGGTGCCGCTCCTCGGCGCCGCCGACTGCTCCGTCAGCACCTGATCACCGTCGACCAGTCCGACCGGAGCCCCACTCGCCAGCTTTCACTCAGTGCTATCGCCGCCTTCTCCTCAGCCTTCTACTACCCGAAGCATGGGCAGAGCAAAGAGCTTCACGAACATATATATATATATATATATATATATATGTATCTATAAGAGCAGCAACATGGTTCTTTTTTTTTTTTCACGTTTCTCTGTTTTAAACTTCTGTCACATCCAGCATAGCTTGGTGGGTTTAGATTTTTTTTCTTCTGTTGTTTCTGTAGAGATGTTGGTGGAAAAATGGGAAGAGAAAGAGCAGGGGGGGGGTTTGGGCTGTAAGTGGAATGGGGGTATTAATCAGAGAATGAAAAGAGATGTTATGTAGAACAACAACAACAACAAAAAAAAAAGCTTTAGGTTAGGCAATAAGGAGAGGAAGATGCAACCCTCTGCTCTGCAACCTCTGTTTTTAACCATATGTAATGCCCCTGCTTTATGTGATACATATATATTTCTCTATCTATCTGGTCAGGAAACGATGAAAGGGAGATGATGATGTTCGCTGATATGTTGCTCCAATATATATATCTTCCATTAAACCGTGATTCGTCATGTTTCTCTTGCTGGGTTCTATGAAAATCTGCCACAGAATCTGGCCATTTTGCTTCAGAAACAGAGCCCCCATCAAAAGGGGAGAGAGGCAAGAGGGAATCACCACCGCTATCCCCCTTCTTCCAAATCTATTCCGTCACCGCCGAGAAGGAAGGTCTGCAAATCCCTGTTGTGTCATGTTGTTGATGCTTTGTAGACATCTAGATCTCCAGGAAATCAACCCATGGTGCTTGGCCACAGTGTGCAGAGTGGTGAGTGGGTGGCTCTAGAGACATCGGTAGGGGTAGGAGACAGAGGGTGTGGGATGATGGTGGTAGGTCCTTCGAGAATCGACGTTATAATTGATGGCTCCTTAGCAGTACGAGCTTGTAGTCGGCGAGAAAGTCCTCTTCATTCATTCAGAGGATATGGTTTGTGCTCGCGCTTGGTCTCTACGCGTCACTTCTGATTTTTTTTCATCCCCTTCCGAAGAATTATATAGAAATAAGAAAAAATTATATGAATATTTTTTAAAAATTATTTAAATTATTATTATATCGTTATTTTTTAAAATTTATTCATAAACTTTTAAAAACGTCCTAACTAGAATCCCCCGTCTCCTCGAGATTAATTTTCGAGAAGATAATGACTCGTACACTATGCCAAATCTATTACTTTCTTGAGAAAGATGGAGACGTCGGCTGCCAAGGTGTACAACTGTTGGCCATAATCAAGGTCTGTCGTCTCAGTCGTCCTAATTTTATGTCAGGATGAGATGAAATGGTATCGTCTCGATCTGTCCCGTTCTGTCTCGTAAGATATCAAGATGAGAAAAGAATCTTTAAATATATAATATATATAAAATAATATAAAAAAATCTTAGTCTAGTTGATTAGGTGGTTCGTTCGTTTCATTCAAGACGTCTCAGGATCGAATCTTGTGAACATCTTTACATTTTTAAGTTTTTTTGATTGAAAACTTTAAAAAGAAAAGGAAAATATGCATGAAACGGCAAATCCAAATCGCCCCGATCGAATGAAGCTACTTGACCAACTGATTTATAAAATATTTTATATTTAAGATAAAATATCAAATATATATAGCAACCTAGTTGCATCTGACAGATCGATCGTCCCGATCTATAGTTGGGATGGGCCGAGTCGTGCGAGTCGAGCCATCCCGGCTCGATTTACCAAACCCTGGCCATAATGACACAACGAAGAATTGTTTGAGACTTGGAGGATTTACGGATAAATTCTATAACAATGGTGATATAACCATAATTCAGATACTTTTAAGGGATATGTAAATAAAATTTCCCAGAAATAATGGTGCAATAATATGCGGCACTTCCCTACTTTTGTTTTATGCAGGGTTTTTCGACCCGGTGCGGGTCGTCTCGACCCGCATGATCCGACCCGACCCAGACTGTGGGCGGGTCGCTCGGGTCGTGAGTCGACCCGACCCGCATTATTTTAATATTATATTATAGTACATTATATATATAATGTGTCCTTTTCTATTTTATTCTATTATTTTATAGATATTATATATATAAATTATTTTTTTTAGAGCGAGACAGATCGAGACGGGACCGACCCGACCCGACCCAGATCGAGACCGGGTCGATAAATCCTGATTTTATGTCACATATTAGAGGTCCCTTATCCTCACCTGCGTCGATCCGATAAGTTGGTATAGAATTCGGATCTAATACCCACGGGTGAATCGCGTCGAAGTTGGTGGCATCGGTGGGTGCGAATCCGATGCAGTCATCCACTCCCGCACATGCACACATACCCATATATACCCACGTACCCACAATCCTTTTTTTAAGTCCCCATCAAAGCTGAAGTGTAAAGAACACACTGCTCTGAATCTTCTAATGCGGAAACCTTCCGTTTTCTAGAGTGTGGTGCCGAGACGAACGAGTTCATGATCACCTTCTGAGTTAGAAATCTTCAGACTGCGGCCAGAGCCCTTCTCGGATCACGAGTCGTCCTCCTCCCCACTTTCACAAAAGGAAGAAGAAAAAAAAGGGAACTCGCACCTTCGACGACTTTTGAGCCGAGGGGAGGGCTGCTGGGTCTTCCTTTCGGCCCTTTGGATTGGCATTTTACACGTCTGCACCTCTCTTTCTTTAGTTCTTCTTTTCTCAGTCTACCATCACTCCCCAGTCTAGCTCACTGCACTGACAAGTAGCTAACTATTCACAGAAGATACCAAGAAGTACAGTAGTCCCATTTTCCACCTGCCAACTGTGAGCTCACTCTTGGATGTAGTAGATATGGCCCAAGGGCTGCCTGAAATGTGTCTTGGGAAACCAGTCGCTTCATATATGTAAGATCACATCACCCATTTGTCTATATGCTTTACGACGACAGATTGTCTGGTTAGGAGGAAAAGAAGGGGGGGGGGTTTGTGGATGGTCGACCGCCGTGTGGAGGTAGAGTACCTACTGCTTCCCTGAAATGTGCCACCACCGGCGGCCACACATGCAGAGGAAATAAGCTGCAACAGTAGAGGGGGACCTCATTGTTGGGATAGCAACGACAGGAGGAGGGAGAAGGAAGAACAAAATATAAGATGCAAGCACGCACACAGAAAAAAGAACACCAGATATTTTCATGGAAAACTCAACCGGGAAAAACCACGGAGCTACACACGGAAACACACTACAAGAAAAGGAACTCTAGAGAAGGTTTACCTGCATGATGCACCGACTTAGTTTTAGAAATGTATTAACCTGATTGACGATGGGGGAGCATTAGTAGTCTCTGGAGGGCATACTCGATCTCAAGAGAACATCTTGGGGGACATGCGAGCATGTACGTCTAATGTACCCCGGAAGAGGATTTCTGTTTAACATGGGCATTGTTGTCCTTAATACCCTGACTAATGACGCCCTAATCTCCTAGTATAAAAGGGTGATCGAGCTCTCTCCTTGTATTGTAACATGTTGGTATTTTTTTCTTAGTGGAATCCTGCTGCGGCCGTGGACGTAGGAAGACATCTTGCCTCCGAACCACGTAAAAATCTTTGTGTTCTTGTAGTTTGATTTCTTTTTTCCCTTTCTTCTTCCTCTTCCGCTGTTTGTCCTCCTCGTCTGGGTACGCCGTCTTCCCTAACAAGAAGAATAAAAAAAAAGGGACTCGCACCTTCAACTTTTGAGCAGAGGGGATGTCTTCCTTCCGGCCCTTTGGATTGGCCTTTTACACGTCTGCACCTCTCTTTCTTTAGTTCTTCTGTTCTCATTTCTACCATCACTCCCCAAGTCTAGCTCACTACACTGACAAGTAGCTAACTATTCACAGAAGATGCCCAGAAGTACACTAGTCCCATTTTCCACCTTGCAATCTCAACCTGCCAACTGTGAGCTCACACTTGGATGTAGAAGATATGGCCCAAGGGCTGCCTGAAATGTGTCTTGGGAAAGCAGTCGTTTCATATATGTAAAATCACATAACACATTTGTCTCTATGCTTTACGACGACAGATTGTCTGGTTAGGAGGAAAAGAAGGGGGGGTTTGTGGATGGTCGGCCACCGTGCGGAGGTAGAGTACCTACTGCTTCCCTGAAATGTGCCACCACCGGCGGCCACACATGCAGTGGAAATAAGCTGCAACAGTAGAGGGGGACCTCGTTGTTGGGATAGCAACGACAAGAGGAGGGAGAAGGAAGAACAAAATATAAGATGCAAGCACGCACACAGAAAAAAGAACACCAGAGATTTTCATGGAAAACTCAACCGGGAAAAACCACGGAGCTGCACACGGAAAAACACTGCAATAAAATATGCGGTCAGTGACGGATGACTTCCGTCGTTAATTCTTCGCAAAAAATCGTTACGAACAGATAAGTGACGTCAGAATAGTGACGCATCATCTCCGTCGCTGAAATTTACTCGCGAAGTAATGACGGAAAAGTATTCATCACTATTCCGCTGCCATATTGCGACGTCTAGAGATAAATTATTTTCGTCGTTAATCCGTCGCTGACTACATTCTATAGATGAAAAATATCCGCAGCTAATCCCTCACTAAATAGGGATGGATTAGTGATGGATAGTGCCGTCTCTAAGTTTATTCGTCACTAAGTTTTAATGCTTCTTTTAGCGATGGATTAGAGTCTGACTATTATTTGTCGCGATGTTAATCCGTCACTAATCCTTCTCTTTTCCGTTGAAAAATATAGATACATTAGTGACATCATTCGTCGTCTCTATTATTTCATCGTTACTTCTACCTCGCTTACCGACGGATTAGAGACGAAAAAATTCTGTCGCTAATTATTTCCGTCGCTACTCCGCCGCCAATCCGTCGCTAATATGTCTTCTATGATTTCAGTTAGCGACGGGCCCATCTGTCACTAAGTATTTTTTATTTTTAAAAATATTTTTATTAAATAAAAAGCCTGTTTACATAAAAAATATAAAATCTCACACACATCCAACACAAAATTTGAAATAAAAATTATACACTTGCATCATTAAAATAACATTTAAAATTCTTCGAATATAGTGTTCAAAAAGTACAATTTATTACAACATTAGTCCAAAAAAAGTCAAGAAATGTCTGGTGTTCACTCCACGTCATCGTCTCCCCTGTCACCGTCATGCGGATGGTTATAGGATCCTCCTATATTTAAAGAAATAAAAGAATATTAGATGTGCATATATGAAAAATATTTCTTAATAAATAAATTGAAGTAAATAAATTCTTTAAAATTAAAAATAAAATTATCTATTTAGACCTCGTCACTTTTCAAAGGTCATTCTCACTGCCTCAATCATGTTAGAACAATTGGCACACTGATCGAACCGATATTTCAAATTTTCGACTCCCTGATCTTGATATCTTTGGTTTTAAACTAACTTATGGGTGATTTGAGCGCCGAGCTCAAATCATGAATCCAATTTAGATTCCGTTAATTCTTACAAGTCACTCTCACCGCCTCGGTCATGTTGGAATAATCGAGACACTGATCGAGTTAGTATTTCAAATTTTTAACCCTTTCAACCAGACATCTTTGGTTTAAACAAACTTAATTCATAAGAGGTTGATTTGAGCGCCAAGCTCAAATCAGGAATCTGATTTGAATTCTGTGAACTTCCACAAGTTACTTTCACCACTTCAGTCGTGTTGGAACAATCAACACATTGATCAGACAGATATTTCATTTTCGATCTTTCAAACTCGACTAGTTTAAACTAACTTAATTCACAAATGGTTGATTTGAGCACCGAGTTCAAAATAGGAATTCAATTTGAATTCCGTGAACTCTCACAGGTCACTTTCACCACCCCAGTTGTGTTGGAATAATCGACACACCGATCAGATTGATTTTTTATTTTTTGGACCCCCCGAACCTAACATCTTTGGTTTTATACTAACTCAATTCATAAATTGGTGATTTGAGTGCTGAGCCCAAATCAGAAATCCGATTCAGATTCTGTTAGGTCTCACAGGTCACTCTGATCGCCCTGCTCGTATTGGAACAATAGACACACCGATCGATTGGGCTAATATTTCATTTTTTTGACTCCCCAAATCGGACGTCTTTAGTTTTAAACTAACTTAAGTCATAACTTGGTGATTTGAGAGACGAGCCCAAATGAGAAATCCGATTTAGAAGCCGTCAACTCCCACAGGTCACTTTCACCGCCCCGATCGTGTTAGAATAATTGACATATTGATCAGATTGGTATTTCAGATTTTTGACCTCCCAAACACGACATCTTTGGTTTAAACTAACTTAATTTATAAATGGGTGATTTGAGCGCCGAGCTCAAACAAAGAATCCGATTTAGATTCTGTCAGATTCTGTCAGGTCACTCTCACCTCTTCGATCATGTTGGAATAATCGACATGTCAATCATACCAGTATTTCAGATATTGGAATCCCGAACATGACTTTTTTGGTTTATCCCAAAGGGGTTATTTTGAACTAACTTAGTTTTCAATTAAATTCCTTTCAACAAAATAGAAGTATTATAAGCAAAATTTACAAATTAAAAAGTGCAATAAGTATGACACTCACTCGAGAGAGCTATGATGAGGATGAAGATGCTCCTTGGAGAGGATGCATCCTCATGTGAGAGAAAAGGGGGGTCATCATGCTTGCTATCCACTGCGTGATGTGCTACTCTTGAGCCTGGAGCTTTGCATCGAATCACACATCCATATCCAGTATGATGGCATCTTGACTGTCACTCGTAGATCCATAGGAGCCCTTAATGGAGGTGCTAGGATTCTTGACGGGTTTTAAACCTTGAGAAGATACTGTCACCTCACCCAAGTTCAAGCTCTGCCCAAAACCTTACACCCTACCTTTCTTCGGTGGGTCGGTTGCCTTTATCCATAACTCCCGACCTATCTCCGGATGCTGCGTGGTGTTCTCCCCATATTTCTCCACCATCCATCTCTCGAATTTCTCTTGTAAATGGAAAGAAAAGAATTGTAAATTTTGGATTGATCATTCATATTTAAAATGCAAAAGCTTATATTTATAGATAAACTTAACAACACCTTGACGGATTTTTCTGAGACGTATTCATCCTTTCTCTTCTTTTTGTGGATTCTCTAAAACACCTCCCAGTACACAGACCCACTCGTATGCACACATGCCTGCGGCTCTTTGGCATGGTTTGCTGTCGTAGCCTGGAACTTTTCTATTCACCTCTCATTCTTCCATTGCTCACACATACAGCTCCAACCCTCCCCGCTCAGCCATTTAGGTCCGTGTTCCTTCCAAACCTCTCAGTCATCCGTTGTTGATGCCTTCTTCTGAGCTTTATTTAGTGAATTGATTAATAGATTCTTTGAAACTTTCTCCTAAACATACTAAGCTAAGGCCTCATCCGATGTGCTCCCGAAGCAATACCTCGCCTACAAAAAATGTTTATATTCATTAAGTCAACATACTAAAATCAAAAGTTGAGAAAGACATGCTTTAAAAGATTAAATTACATACCATGAATTTATTGAACAATGAGTCCCAAACCTCAATCGCGAAATCCTTCCACTGGATTGCCCCCTTGGGAATAAATCGCTTGACCATGTCGGTAATATGTTGCATGACCCCCTTGGGCCCAAATTTCTATCCGCAATTACAAAGCATACAATTGGAGATAATTATACAATTGATGGATAGATGTTGAACATAATTCATGAAATATACTTACCCCCTTGGCCCGTCCTCTATGTAGATCTCCTCGCACTTGTCATCGGCGTCCATCTCATGGGCCTTGTGTACACGGTCATCGTTATCTGTTGCTGGGGGAGCCTAGGCAGGCGAGATGAGGTCCTCGACGTGTGCTCCAAGCAAAATAGAAATAGAAATGAGTACTACGGTAATCATAATTGGCATAATTAATCAATTGTTTATAAAAAAGCTACTGAATTAAAATGAGACTAAATCAAAAGATACCTGTATGGGTGGACGGTGGCAGGTAAGTCCCTTACACGACTAGTACGGTGGCAGTGTCCAACGTCGAGCTTGTAAAAATAATATGGCATAAGCAAAATATATTATCAATGCATATATACCTAGAAATTTGAATAGACATATCTGTCCCATGAGACGGTGGCACATAGGAGCCTCCAGAGCCCCTCCCTTGACTCCCTCCCCTCCCACTCGAGACTGTTAGAATTAAATGACATAAGCAGACATATTATCAATATACATATCAGTGGAAACTTAAATACACATACCTATCCCCAGAGTAGGTGGAAAAGAGGAGCCTCTAGAACCCCTCCCATGACCCCCTCCCCTCCCACTTGGCTGTAAGAATTAAATCACATAAGCAGATATATTATCAACAAACATATAACTCGAAACTTAAATAAACGTACATGTCTCTGGACTAGATGACAAAGAAGAGGAATTAGAGCCCCTCCACTGCTCCTTTCCCTCCCAGTCGAGGCGGAAGATGATCGAGCATCTTGAACCATCTCTTCATTGACAACATTAAAAATGTTACATGTTAGTTACACATAAATGAAGAAAGATTGACATCATTCACTATAAAGAATGATAGCATATAGAATTTCTTACAATATTGTTTTATTTTTTTTAACTAATATCTATTTCATCTTCGTACAATGAGAAGATGCCTAACTCAAACTCACATTTGACTTCATATTCATCTTCATCATTAGTAGGCTCTTTCTCCTCATCGGACTCCTCCACCTCTATAAGGAAATCCATTGACCCTCCGCTGACTTGTTCTAGCTCACTTGGATTTGACCTCTTCCACTTCATTCTCCTTATAGAAATAGAGTTGCTTTTCAGATTCACTGAAGCCAAAATATGGAGAAAGAGTCAACTCTAGAGCGTCGACCTAGTCTGATTGAAGATAATCAGCATTGACATCCTCTACCATAGCTTCATATTGATCAACTCATAGTCGGAGAAAAACCTTACTTTAACCTTACAAATTTCCCACCAGTCATTATTTCTGGATGATTGATAGAGTGTATAACTTGTTGGGCTTGTGCGGCCAAAATGAATGATCGGTAGATACTCAATTTATATCTACGCATTATATTGAGAACCCCATATATTGTGTCCTTTCGAACAAAATTAGGATCAAACTAATATTGACACTTAGATAGAAATATATGGTTGTCTTATTCCAGATACTGCAATTATAAGACCTCTTCAAGAATGCCATAATAGTCAAGTTCATTCTCATTACAAGTATTATGTTTAACACACACGCCACTATTATATGCAGACTTGTTTTGTCCATTCTCTTTGATGTGAAATATGTATCCATTAACAATAAATCTGTACGAACCTGAGCATAATTAGTTCCCTCAGGCCCGCCACTATGCACCCAAGCATAGATTTCTCTTGAGCCAGCTCCCTTGCACCCAAGTGTAAGTCTTTCACTCAGGTATGAATACGAGTATAAGTAGTTTCCTTAGGATCGATCCTATGCACCCAAGTGTAGTTTCCCTCGGGCCTGCTACTATGCATCCGAGCATAGAATCTTTTGAGCCAGCTCCCTCGCACCCAGGCATAGGTCTTTCACCCATGCACAATCCTTAGTATAATCAATTCTCTCGGGCCCACTACTATGCACCCGAGCGTAGATCAGCTCAGATACAAACCTGAGTATAATTAGCACCCTTGGGCCAACTACTATGCACTCGTGCGTAGAATCTCTTGAGCCTGCTCGCTTGCACCTAGACATAAGTTTTTCACTTAGTTACGAACTAGAGTATAATCAATTCCCTTAGGCCCGCTACCATGCACCCGAGCATACATTCACTCAAGTATGAACCTGAGTATAATTAGCTCCTTAGGCCAGCTACTAGGCACCCGAGCGTAGAATCTCTTGGGTTAACTCCCTTGCACCCGGGTGTAGTTCTTTCACTCAGGTACGAACCTAAGTATAATTAGTTCCCTCGAGCCCATTGTTATACACCCAAGCGTAGATTTCTCCCTAGCTAGCTCCTCTGCACCCAAGGGTAATTCCTTCACTCAGGTACGAACCTAAGTATAAGTAGTTTCTTCGGGCCCGCTTCTATGCACCTAAGTGTAGTTTCCCTCAGTCTTGTTACTATGCACCCTAGCATAGATTCAGTCAGATACGAACTTGATCATAATTAGTTTCTTCGGGGCCACTGCTATACACCCAAGTGTAGTTTTCCTCGGACCCGCTATTATGCACACAGGCATAGTTCTTTCATTCAGGTACAAGCCTGCGTATAATTAGTTCCCTCGAGCCTACTACTGTGCACCCAAGCATACATCCACTCTTGTACAAATCTTTTTTAGAGTATAATTAGCTTCTTCATGTTAGAATTTATGGTCCTTATGTTGATTCAAATTTCTCATTTATTGTTTAGTCCCGTATTGGAAGTTGGAAAGACTTCCTTTGATTTATGTATTGGAGAGCTCACCCTTGGGTCGAGACCCAAGGGGCATAGGATGTGGGCTCAAATAGTGTGTCGAATTAAGTGGTTTGATCGAATAGAAATAAATATATATATATATTATTTATTTATTTATTTGTTTGTGCCGTGCCGAGCCGCGTCGCGTCGCGTCGCGTCGCGTCGCGTCGCGTCGTGTCGCGCCGCGCCGCGCCGCGCCTATTATTTATTTATTTGTGCCGAGCCAAGCCGCGTCGCGTCGCGTCGCGTCGTGTCGGGCTGCGCCGCGCCGCGCTGTGCTGTGCTGTGCCGGCCGGTTACCGAGTTTTGAGCCCATGTGCTGTGCCGGCCGATTACCGAGTTACCGAGCAGTCAGTGGGGAGTCATATCTCGGGGACGAAGCGCCAGTGAACCCTGTGCTAGAGGAGGGGGCGTCTTTCGTTTCAAAGACAGTGTCATCTACGACACGTTTCTCTCCTAAACAGGCGATTCTAAACTCGTTTCCCTTTCTGTTGTTATAGTAGATTACTTATTTTCCAACAATTTTGAAACGAAAGATTGATTGCTATGTCTGGATTGTCGGTGTCTAATATGGCAACAGAAGATGAAATTCCTTCTGACCTCTCTTGGTCTGTTTTCTATTATCAGCGAATCTAAAGATGTGCCATCCTCTTCTGATACAGACCACACTCATGATTCATCCACTCCTGCAAATAATGCATCTTCTGCAGTCGTACACTCCTAATGAAAAAGATTATCTATGCCATGGTCGAATTCTTAGTAATTTGCATGATACACTATATGATATTTATTGTTCAATTCCTACTGCACGAGAATTATGGAAAGCATTAGAAGATAAGTATGGTAAAGAAGATGCTGGAATTGAACGTTTCATTGCTTCTAAATTTCTGCATTTCACCATGTTTGATTCAGTATATGTTGTTTCACAAACCCATGAATTCCTTAACATTGTATGTGAAATGAAATCTAGAGGTCAAAACATGGATGAAAATTTAATTGTTTCATGTCTGATTGATAAACTTCCACCTTCCTGACATAATTTTGCTAGATCCCTTCAGCATAAACATTCTAAGATTTCATTAGATGAACTTCAGTGTTCTATTCGGATTGAGGAAGAACAAAGAAAACTGATTGAGTCTAAAAACTCCTCCAATGTCAACCTGACTGAAAACAACAACAAAAATAAAAATTGCAATAATCCCAAGTTCCAGAATCCTAATCCTAAGTTCCATAATAAGAAGGCCAATTATCATTGGAATCAAAACTATAAGGCTAAAGGGAAAAATTTTAAGAATCAGTCTAATCAGAAATGTTGTTATGTGTGTGGTAGACCAGGTCATTTTGCCAAGAATTGCTATGAGAGAAAAGATGGTGGCAGACCTCGTCCCAAGTTTCATCGCCATGATCATAACCAAACTCCTAATCCTCAAGTTAACATGATAACTTCTGGAGCTTCTACTTCTGAGCCTTCTGATGGGTTTGTAACATTATTCCCTGAAATAAATTTAATTAATTTTTCTAATGATTGGTGGATTGATACGGGGGCTAACACTCATGTTTGTTTTGATCGACATACTTTTGCCACCTATCAGGCCACCAACAAGAGTGTAACTTTGGGAAACTCCAGTGCTGCTCGAGTTGTGGGGGAAGGACGAGTTGATTTGAAGTTAACTTCAGGAAGGGTCCTATCTCTCCAAGGAGTACAGCATGTTCCTGCAATTCGGAGGAACCTTATTAGTGGATTTTTATTAAATAAGAATAATTATAAGTTAGTTTTTGAATCTGAGAAAGTTGTAATCACTAAGTTTGGAAATTTTATTGGAAAGGGTTATGTAAGTGAAGGATTGTTTAAGTTGAATGTACTTTCTCCTTATGTGGTCAATAATATCAATATTTCTACTGATTCCTCAACTTCTGTTGTTAATTCAGATTCTAGTGATTTATGGCATTCTAGACTATGTCATGTGAATTTTAAGACAATGAAAAGAATGATGGGTTTAAATCTAATTCCTAAAACGGATTTAAATAATAAAGTTAGATGTGAAACTTGTGTTGAAGCTAAACTCCCTAGACATCCCTTTAAATCTGTTGAAAGGAGTAATGATCTTCTAAATTTAATTCATACTGATGTATGTGATTCAAATGGTGTATTAACTAGAAATAGCAAGAGATATTTTATAACCTTCATAGATGATCACTCTAGATTCTGCTATATATATCTTTTGAGATCTAAAGATGAAGCTTTAGAAAAATTTAAAATCTATAAGAACTTAGCAGAAAATCAAATAGGAAAAACCATCAAAAGGATTAGGTCTGATAGAGGTGGAGAATATACTTCTAATGATTTTGCTCATTTTTGTGAAGATTGTGGTATCATACATGAAACAACTGCTCCTTATTCTGCTCAATCTAATGGTATAGCTGAAAGGAAAAATCGAACTTTATTAGATGCAGTAAATTCAATGTTAACATATTCTGGTTTACCTAATAATATGTGGGGGGAAGCTTTGTTATCTGCATGCTATATTTTGAATATGATACCTCATAAGAATGTTGACTTCTCACCCTATGAATTATGGTGTAAAAGAAAACCCAACTTAAATAATCTTAAAGTTTGGGGCTGTTTTGCAAAAGTTAAAATTCCTGAAAATAAGAAGAGAAAAATAGGTCCTAAAACAGTAGATGCTATTTTTATTGGATATGCTGAAAATAGTGCTGCAAACAGGTTCCTTGTGATAAAATCTGACATTAGTGATATAAGTGTTAACACTATTATTAAAATAAGAGCATATGATGCTGTTTATTATGAAAATATTTTTCCTATGAAAAATAATGTCACAAGACATATTGAAGAAGGAACATCATCTTTTAATCACTCTCAACATGATACTCATATCATAGAACCTGAATCTGTTGTAGAAAGGCCTAAAAGAATAAGAAAAGAAAAGAACTTTGGTGATGATTTTTTAATCTATTTGGCTGAGGATGATCCTCAGACTTTTCATGATGCTATGAGTTCTGTTGATTCTAGTTTTTGGAAAGAAGCTATTAATAGTGAAATGGATTCAATCATGAATAATCATACATGGATTTTATGTGATTTACCTCCTGGATGTAAACCAATTGGTTGCAAATGGATCTTTAAAAGGAAACTTAAACCTGATGGTTCCATTGATAAATTTAAGGCAAGATTAGTTGCAAAAGGGTATACACAAAAGAAAGGTATGGATTATTTTGATACATACTCTCCTGTTTCTAGATTTGCCACCATACGTGTATTAATTGCCTTGGCTGCTATATATAGACTCGAGGTCCATCAAATGGACGTTAAAACTGCTTTCCTTAATGGAGATTTTGAAGAGGAGATCTATATGGATCAGCCAGAAGGTTTTATGGTGTGTGGACAGGAGAATAAAGTTTGCAAATTAATTAAATCCTTGTATGGTTTAAAACAAGCTCCTAAACAATGGAATGAAAAATTCAACAAAGTTATCTTAGAGAATGGCTTTGTCATAAATGATTCTGATAAATGTGTTTATAGTAAAATTGTTGGTTATTCTTGTGTGATATTATGTCTTTATGTTGATGATATTTTGATATTTGGAACTAACATGGAAATTATTAATGAAACTAAGTCATTTTTATCTTCTAAATTTGATATGAAAGATTTAGGTCTTGCTGATGTGATTTTAGAAATTAAACTCAATAGAACATCTAATGGAATCTCCTTGTCTCAATCTCATTATGTGCATAAAATTTTAGAAAGATTCAATTATTTGGATTGTACTCCTGTTTCTACACCTTTTACTCCTGGTACAAATTTGACAAAAAAATTTAAGTAACCCTGTTTCTCAAGAAAAATATGCACAAATCATAGGTAGTCTCATGTATTTAACAAACAGTTCTAGACTTGATTTAGCTTATTCTGTGGGGGTACTAAGTAGATTCACTAGTAACCCTAGTCAAGAACATTGGCATGCTTTAGAAAGAGTTTTTAAATATCTTAAAGGAACAAAGGATTTAGCATTAACATATTCTGGATTCCCTACTGTCCTAGAAGGGTATTGTGATGCAAATTGGATAACTAATTCTTCTGATACAATTTCTACAAGTGGTTATGTGTTTACCCTAGGTGGGGCAACTGTGGCATGGAAATATGCAAAACAAACTATTATTGCTAGATCTACTATGGAAGCTGAATTAATTGCATTAGATATTGCATGTTCTGAAGATGAATGGCTTAAAAATCTTTTATCTGATATTCCTATTGTAAATAAACCTTTACTTGCAATCTCTATGCATTGTGATAGTCGTTCTGTGATAGATAAAGTAAAACAAACGATAATTAATGAAAAGAGGAGACATCTTAGTATTAGATGGAATTCTGTGAGAGAGAAGATTTCACAAGGTGTAATTTCATTAGAATTTGTAAAATCATTGGATAATTTGGCAGATCCTTTTACAAAAGGTCTAGCGAGGAGGCTAGTATTTGAATCATCAAGGGGGATGGGATTGAAATCCCACAGTCAATTACCATAGCAGATACCCAACCTATGTGATTGGAGATCCCATGAAGTAGGTTCAATGTGGAATACGAGCTATTGGGTAATTGGAGAGCACTACTTACTTTGTAAACCTATCCCCGTGAATGATGATCAGTGCTCTACTGTAACGGCACCAGGATGAGCTATGCTCTTAATGGGATCAAGGCTTTATAAGGCAGGGTATGGACCGTGGCAGGTACCCTTGGAGACCCACCTACGTGAGTGTGATCGTGGGGCCGCGATCTATGGGAATTGGATATTCTCTTGAGCACTCATGAGACGAGATATCAGTGCATGGCCTATAGCACTACCATATAAAGAATCTGATCACTGATGTGCTATGTTGTGAATTAAGTAACAGTCTGAGTAAAAGGGCTTAGTTCAAGGCCTAGTCCACTACAGTTTCTTTCAGATGATGACTTAATTTCACTAAGTGAAGGTTCAAGTCCGGAAGACACCTTCACCCATGACATAGTAGTTTTTGCCCAGAACTTTGTTTTATTGTGTTTATATCGTTGATTTTGGAATTTGAATCAAGTGGGGGAATGTTAGAATTTATGGTCCTTATGTTGATTCAAATTCCTCATTTATTGTTTAGTCCCATATTGGAAGTTGGAAAGACTTCCTTTGATTTATGAATTGGAGAGCTCACCCTTGGGTCGAGACCCAAGGGGCATAGGATGTGGGCTCGAATAGTGTGTCGAATTAAGTGGTTTGATCGAATAGAAATAAATAAATAAATAAATATATATTATTTATTTATTTATTTATTTACGCCGTGCCGAGCCGCGCTGTGCTGTGCTGTGCTGTGCTGTGCCGGCCGGTTACCGAGTTTTGAATTTGATTTTGGCTTACCGTTGGGTCACACCTGTTGGGTTTTGGCCAGTTATGGGCCTACCGTTAGAATCGCAACGGTTGAGATTCTAACTGCCCGAGACTTCTATAAGGGGGCGTGTTTCAGAGACAGAAGGTTACTTCTTCTTCTTCTTCTTCTCTTTGCGAAACTGCGAACTGTGCTTCTGAAATTTCTTTTTGCTCTGGGCATTCTACATCAACAAGTGATCGGATTAGGACTACTCTGGCCTTGCACTTGGAGCAGTCAGTGGGGAGTCATATCTCGGGGACGAAGCGCCAGTGAACCCTGTGCTAGAGGAGGGGACGTCTTTCGTTTCAAAGACAGTGTCATCTACGACACGTTTCTCTCCTAAACAGGCGATTCTAAACTCGTTTCCCTTTCTGTTGTTATAGTAGATTACTGTGTTAATTGGTCTGTTCTTATCCTTCCGGACTAGCATATTCCCTTAATATTTTCCAACACTTCAAGCCTACTCCTATGCACCCGAGTGTAGTTTCTCCTGGGCCCACTATTATGCACCCCAACGTAGTTCTTTCACCTAGGTACGAGCTTGACTATAATTAGTTTCCTCGGGCCTGTTACTATGCACCCGAGCATTGATCCACTCAGGTATGAACTTGAGTATAATTTATTTTTGCGGCCCACTCCTATGCATCTGAGTGTACCTTCCCTTGCATGTAGAAATAGTGGACTAGTCAGCTAATAACTCTAGTCTCGCTAGACTCTCTCGCACTCCGATGCAACTCACACAAAGAGATGTACCGAAGTAGAAAAGCCACTATGGCCCACTGCATTCAAAAAGATGATTTTTTTACATTGAGGCGGAGGTCACATGTGAGACTTGCTCCCCTTGTCTTCAGGATACGGGAAATCCTCTAGCTTGACCTCCCGATGCTTTGTCCTATTGGAAAAATATCTTTTCCCATAAATTAATTATTTTAGATTATGAGAAAATAATGATAAATATCAATTTCTACAGTATCCACATGGCTGAATAAATTTATAGGTCTAACATAACTCAAGTTTTTCAAATACATAACCTAGAAAAATCAGTTAAACTTATATATGGGAAGACTAGATGCTGTCACGTCTAAGTCCTTAATGCTTAGATGCAATATCATCTAAGTACTTTGTCTAAGGTAGAAGTTGAACGATAGATCGTCCAAAAGCTTAGCCTAAATGATAAGAAGCCTTCTGCCTAAGGAATAAATGTTAGATGATATCTTGTCTACTATGGGAATACAGATGATGCACCATCCACTCTCTAAAAGGTTAAAAGGTTCCGTCTAAATACCATCGTCTAAGAATGAACATAGATGAAGCATCATCTACCCTCGAAGTTTAGACAATGCTCTGCCTATTCTGAAAGGTCAACCCATTCCATCTAAGTTTCTTCGTCTAAAAGTAAACATTAGACGATACATTATCTAAGTCTCAAACTTAGATGGAACACCATCGTAAGTCCCAATGATAGATTAATGATGTATATATATATATATATAAGGTGATTATGAGCAAAAGTACCCTTCTTGTTAGGCATTGCAAGATACTACTTATCAAATAAATATATGTGATCTCCGCGAGAATCTAAGTGGAAGCAAAAGCTGTTTATAATGTATCTTTTATGTCTTAACTTGTTAGTGCTAAAATGACCATACCATGTCAATATAAGCGTGAAAACACCCCTCCATTGCGTGGTATCGCATATTTCTAGATGGCAATTGATTGTAAGGATATTTTTGCACTTATATTTATAAAATAGAATTATGTTAATTAATATGTATACAAGATTTTTATGTTTGCAATCGTACATATAACATGGTTATCTTTGTAATTATCTCCTATATAATAAATGCTAAAACTTGATATGGATAGTCAGATTCGGAAACATTCATTTCTGCATCTAACTTTGATAGTCATAAAAGGTCCTATTTTTTTCTCTGATAATCCTTTTCATTGGGTTATATAACCATTTTCAAATTGATAAATAGAAATTGAGCTAAAGGAGAGGTCTCTCAGGCTTTGTTTGAAAAAAGAGTAGGTTAGCAGAGGACGACTTATTCATCGGTGCACATCGGTTTTGCCGGTCAGGGAGTTCAAACACATGTAACCTGCTCCGGTTAGAAGTCTGGGTTACATGGTCGAAGAGTGATTCACAGTCTTCTTTGTCTGGGGTCACTTTGATAACAGAATAAGGGAGAATAGGATGAGTTATTCTGCTTACTCATCTTTAACCTAGTTTGATAGCAAGGTTAAATTATTTGGAGTCGGTTAGGAATAAGACTCTTATTCTAGGAGTAACTCATTCTACCATTTCACATGGAATGAGTTATTCTCAGAGTAAGAATAAGCTATCAAACTCAAAAAAGACAAACCCAAGGAATAACTCATCCCGACCCATCTCATATAATTTATCCTAACTTGTTATCAAAGAGGCCCGCGTGAATAAACGGCTTGAACTCTCCCCCTCAAATACGCCACCCAAGATCGGTTTAGAATTTTCCCTGGGTCGGCGGTGTATTCGACCTAAACCTAATCATTTATATCAAACTTGGCCTGGTGGAATTGTAATTAACAACCCTTTCAGCCTCAGCTTTGATTCAACCATTTGGCGGGTCTAGAGGAGGCATGATAAAAATCATTTTTCATAGCAGATTTCATGAACAAGTTCTTACTAAATATGAATTTTCCCTGTCAGGATAATGGGTTTTAGAAAAAATTATGAAATTGATAGGAGGGAAAATATCAGAATGCCGTCAAGTCTTAGATCAAATAATTACAGTGTTTCGCTAAAATTAGCTTTAATTTGCTGGGAGCGACTTAGTCTATTGACTTACGTGCAAATTGGAATTGAGTTCCACTCCAATATGTTTGTGGGCTGGCCTTCTGTTGTGGGCCGGCCCAAATCATACAACATCTCCTAGACGAGCTGCCCCAATTGGACTGGGCCGAGGTTTCTAGTGTGAATGAGCTCAAGCTTGGAGGAGCGGGTTCATAGTCCTCTGAGATCCATTGGGCCTGGATCAAAATAAATGAGCTCTGGACCAGGCTGACCTCCTTAGAAAATGGGCCGGACGAGATCATGCGGGTTGTTTAACTTCAGCTAAACTGCCATCGGTGCAACCCCTTAAATTGAGAATGGATTGTTGCACACCTTGAGTTGTTGCACACTCTGTCTGTGCAGTGTCTTTAAATTTTTTTAATTTTTTTTTAGAGTAGCTCTCAAAATATTCCAACTTAGAGTATAATTCACGTCACTATCTGATTATCTAAAAAAATTAAAATAAAACGGACTGATTTTTAAAAGAATAGGTCTAACATTATTCTTTGAATCTGATTTTTTTTAATTTCTTTCTGAATAATTCAATGATGACGTGATTTGCACTCTAAGTTAGAATATCTTAAAGATTATTTTAATTTTTTAAAAAAATAAAAAAATTTAAAGATATTACACACTTAGGCTGTGCAACACACCCTGAGTATGTAATAAGACTTTCTTAATTTGTTAATTTTTTTAAGTAACTCCATGTGCAAGTATATATATATATATATATATAAATGGGTGAGTTTCGGTCAGCCCATTTTTTTGGGAGAAAAAGCTAATTCATTTTTTTTTAAATTTTTTCTAACCGTCTTCTCTAATATCTGATGGTATAGATGGGTAGCTTAGACAATGGGCTATCTAAAAAAATCATTATTATTATCATTATTATTTTGTGGGTAGTGCAAGGCCGTGCATCCGCAGTTGCACCGCAAGTGGTACTTCTTAACTTCTCACCAATGTTGAAATTCATAGCCTATTGCGCAAATTTATAGAAAGATTAATGCTTGCACAAGAAACATTGAGAACCTTGCCTTCCATTTAAGTGCCCGTCTTTTACTGGCCACAGATTGAATTAATCGCAACATTTTAAATTCAAAAATTGATTATGCATGCTTTAAATGCAAGACCACATAGTTATCCTACTTTTGTAAATGAGTTAAATAGAAACTTGAGTACAGCTTTTTTTCGATAAGTATTTTTTTTTAAAAAATGAGGAGGATATAATTGACTTTGAATCTACGACCTCTCCAAATGGAAGAGGGTGACAAATCAACTGCACCGGAGAGTCAGTTCAATTTGCATGTTCATATATGTATTTTGGTGAGCAGCTCTACTCTCTGGAACTTCAAACTGTCATTTGTCTAGAGATAAAATCCCTAAGCCATGTGTAATAAGCCAGACCTGCTGTGAAGTCCGATCCCACTGTTGTTAATTAGTCTTGGCAGGAGGACAAAATAATTTGGGATATTTGTAAAAAAAATCCTGTTATTTCAATAATTGTAGAATTGCTATCTTTATTTTGTGATTGTTACGAGTAACTCTCTTGAAGGAGCAAGTGTCATGATGCCCAGGTTGCCGAATGTTCGTGTCTGGGCTGCGCAGTTTTCCCAGCTTCACACAGACGGCGAGTTTTATAATTCGATTTGGCTTGGCCTGAAAAATGGTCAGGTGAAGTCAACGTGAAAAACTTAAAAAACGAAAAGGAAGGTTGTTCGGCCATGGTGAACGACTTTGCTCGAGCCTGGTTGAGCGTATGATCCAATCTACGAGCGACACAGATTGAGATTGTTTGCTCCCCCTTCTCTACTCCAAATTGTACTCCATTTTATATATCTCAACCATTGACATGCGTTGTGTTTACATTAACTTATAACGCGAGATAGAGATAGAAGGCATATGCGGGGGTGAGTTGAGCTCCGAGTGGTCTGGCTGAGTTCTGAGTCCGAGCGTCAGCATGCTTCTCCCCTTAGCACTTGAGGTGGAAGGACGAAAAATAGGCGGTCAGGGGCGAGACTTCCTTGTCAGCGAGGAGCGAGAGAGAGAGAGAGAGAATACTGAGGAAGAGCTGATCGCTTGGAGCGGGGCTATTCCTGCATGGGAAAAAAGAAGTTCTCGTTCGAGAGTGTGATGTGTCCCGGGAGAACCCTCCGATACTTAAGTGAGCATAGGGCGGAAGATATTTGGTGCCAAAGATTGGCGAGAGAGGAGAAGAGAGTGGGTGCTAGTGTGACACCATCATAGGGGTGCATGAGTATTGGGGTGCCTACTTGATGGAGGCCGTGGTGACCTGCCTATATAGTCATGGAGCTATGGTATACTAAAGGCCAACCTTATCATCGTGATGGGCGTGCCTACAAGGGTTGAATGATTATCTGGGCCTGGGCACATGGTTCGTCATGCTGTGCAAGCATAGGTGGCTGTAGAATAACGTTCGACGTGCATAAAGCGGTGTGCAAAGAGAGGCGATAGGACGAGGTGTTGGTTCACCGATCTTATGTAGATGCGTTCCTCTGGTCCGCTGATGTCTTTGTCGACATTAATGTGGTTGGAATTCGAAAAATGGGCGGGAGATGCCCAAAGCGGCATAGAGGTGCCACATCATCAGATTTGGTGGGTCGTTTGAAGAGCCCATATCACTTGCCCCTAGCCTTCAATGTGGGGTGCGACACGTGGCTCGTATTGGGGGTGGCCTGATAGTGGGCGACGTCGGTTATGAATTCCCAGGGATACACACCCTTTCACATTCTCTTTCTTAATTATCTCCCACCCCTGTTGGCGTGTTGATATCCTGGCCGAGAGCTCTTTATAGAGGAGGGCATGGAGCCCTTTGCTTCTTTTGATTTATATTTCAAAATAGAGAACGCCTGTGCAAGGGGGGATGTAGAGTCAAAGGCACGATAAGAGGCTTAGACATCGCAAGGTGCGTGCCTACTGAGGGTCTACGAAGGTTACACCTACAGCTTGGCATAGAAAGGTTGTGTGCGTTCCTATTTCGGTGAGTGGTATGTCTTAAGTTTCACTTTGTTGGATTTCATGCTTTAAATTTTCAATGTTTGAGTCTTTATGTTGCTTTGTCCCACATTGGAAGATGGAAAAAAAATTCATCTATTTTTAGTTGGGACTCTTGGCTTTACTTGTGTATTCCTTTGGGGAGACTATAGAAGTTAAGCTATTTGAGCTTGTGGGATCTTTGGGCCTTATCCTCTATCTCACACGTGCACGTATTGCCTTCCCTTGTCAGTGCCGTGTTGTGCGTGCATGCGATATTTGATATTTATTTTTTTATTTTTGATTGTTTGACCGATCACCATTTGGATTCTCTCCGCTTCTCCTCGAATTTTTATCTTTCGATAGATAGGTGTGACTAGGTCAAAGGTCACTTCTCTAGAGGATATTTGAGGAGAGTCGATTTTGTGTGAGAGTTACAGCTTAGGATTTTCTCTCACCCGACGGCTATCTCTTGCGTGCTCCTCTCTCCCAATCTTCTTTTTCTTTTTGCAAGGGCCTACAATCACAGTGGTGTTCACCCCCGACAATACGAGTTGGAGTGCCTGGTTGTTGTATCTTGCGAGAAATTCCATCATAAAACCTATTTGCACTAGAGTAGGGGTGAAATGACTCTAAATAAAGTGACTACACACTTCGAACTGAGTTTCCATTTCTTAATCAATTGATTCCCTTTGATTTTCATACTTAGATCTAATAGAATATCTCTACCCACCATGTCTAGCGAGGGAATGAGATTGGCTCAAGGCCATTGGTGATGATGGCAAGGTGGAGGTGTTATCGCTGGAGAGAGTGCCTCATGCGAACCCGGTCCTAGTGAGAGTTAGGAGGAGAGGGCTCCTTGGAGTGAGGTCCCCTTCCGGGGATATGGCCGAGCAGGGTGAGCGCCCTGATAGTCCTGTAGGGATCATATATAGAGGTGATAGTTCTGAAGCTTACTCAGGAGCATGTAAACGAGTTGGCAAGGGTATATCATCTTCCGAGGTACGTCCGAGTGGTAGTCTCCAAGGCTTCGACGGTGTAGGCACATGCTATACTTCCTAACTATCGTTGATTTCTCATGTTCGAGGAATGTTTAAGGGCCAGGTTTAGAATCCCAACTCCCTCTTTTGTTGCAGAGTTGCTATGGGTATATGATGGGACACCTTCCCAGTTCATGGTGGGATCATGGCATCTGATTTTTTTCCTTTTTATCCTCGTGTACGATGAACGAGGTTGATCTGAGTGTATTGCTATTCTAGTTTTTCTTTACTGTGCCTAGGAGTAGCTACCAATGAAGCTGACATGTGATCATACACGGGGGAGCACCATGAGCTTCTTGCCTTAGTTATGAGTTCTGAGTTATGCCAACGGTTGGTAGAGCCGATTCTTCATCATCAAGGCAAAGAAGTAGACTTGGGGTTTCCCGATGAG
Source organism: Amorphophallus konjac (assembly GCA_022559845.1). Classification (NCBI taxonomy): domain Eukaryota; kingdom Viridiplantae; phylum Streptophyta; class Magnoliopsida; order Alismatales; family Araceae; genus Amorphophallus; species Amorphophallus konjac. The sequence continues at coordinate 269,291,961 of CM040128.1, forward strand.
TTGGATGAGAGCCAACCTTCCGAAGGATGGGGCGATCTACCATCAAAGTGGGAGGTGGTGGACATCCTGCTATGAGGGGTGCCATATAGTTTGGAAGTTCTCTTGCCAAGTCGAGCGGGGTAGCGGCCCCTATGCCTAAGAGGTTGAGAGTGCGATCCCTGGAGGGGAGTTTTTTCTCGGTGATGATGGTGCCTTCAGAGAAGATCTGAGTATTGGATTTAAGTTTCATCAAAATCTAACTGTTAGATTTGCTCTGGATCTAAAGTTGATCAAGATATGATTGTTGTATTTATTTATTTTTTCCGATAGGTCCGATCGTTGGATTTGATCCCATCTAAAATTGATCAAGATCCTACTATTAGATTTACTCCCAATCTAAAGTTCATCAGGATCTGACCGTTAGATTTAATTTACTCCAGATCAAAATTTGACCTTTGGATTTAAGTTTGATCAAGATCTAACTGATCTAAATCTAATCAAGATCCAACTGTTCGATTTACTCCCGATCGATCTAAATCTAACAGTTAGATTTAAGTTCAACCAAGATCCGACCATTTAGATTTACTTATGATCTAAATATGATCAAGATCTAACCGTTGGATTTCTTCTTGATTGAAATCTGATTAAAATCTAGATGGTGGGTTGATATTTTTGTAATTTGTGATGGATCAAATTTCGTCGCGTATCAATCTCTAAATTTTGCGATGGATCATATTCCATTGCAAATCCGTCTAAATTTGGATATTTTTGCCGGTGTTTCTTTAAAAAAAATTACTTTGGAGTTATTTTTATTTTGGGATAAGTTTACCTCTAGGATAATATTTCATCCTGAAAAATAGGAAGGACCTAGTCTAAGTGGGATTTCTTTCCAAAATTTTTATTTTAAAATAAAAGAGAGTCACAAATACGTGCTCCCAAGCACCCCATAAAAGTTAATTAGCTCCAAACCTAAACTTGTAAACTAATCCAGCTCGTTTAAAAGGTGGGGTTATGGAAATGCGCAGGGAACGTACAGAGCTTTTCTGGAAAGCTGATTACTTTGAAAAGTTGTTTGCTGGAAAGGCAAGTTCTAAACGGCATCTGAGATTAATTGATAATTAAGTACGTCTTAATCTGAGGATGGAGTCTGCGAGTGAGAGGAGAAGAAAGATGTCATTTGTCTTTAATTAATTTCCCCTTTCTTTCTTCCCGTCAATTATCTTCTTTTTAGAACCACACATTACGTACTGACCACCCTATTTCTCTGATCCACCGGATCAAGATATTTGAAGTTCCAAGTCGCCATCCTCTCTCTAATGAGATCCGAAATGCATCTCACCTAGATGCACCTCCCTTCTAATGAAATACCCATATTGTACTCATCAGGAGTTGGGAGTGTGCCGGCCCTTGATCCACCCCCATATCTCTCTCTCTCTCTCTCTCTTATACCCATATGAAGAGAGTGAAGAAAGCACCACCAACCTGTTCAACATGAACAGGGAAATCCATGACCAGACAACAGGACGTGTGGTCCGTACAGGATGGAACCGTCGGTCCTTGTGGTGGGGGGGGGGGGGGCACAAACATCAACGCGCGCCACTAAGGGAATGGGAAGAAAGAAACACAGGTATTTCCTCCCATTAATCCAAACAGCCCTTCGCAGTATCAGTGATGAGCAGCGCATTCATGGAGCAACATGAGGAATCGCCGTCAACATCCAATTGTGGAGCAGACGTACCACTGCCGTCGCCATCCCCAACATGAGGGGAATCTTGAGCTTTTTTCCTTTATGTTATCTGGCATGCATGGCTTTCGACAGGGAAGCTTCTTGTTCACGCTGCCCCTGCCTCCCCGTCTGCGTCTCCCCTCCGCACGATACCTGCTCCAATCATGCAGGCTCTCGCTTTCCCATTGGAAGGGTTGGAACTGTTCATCACATATGTGAAAAAGATTACGTAGAGGTACGATTAAAATTTATTGGATCGAGTCATCCAACTTAAAATCTTAAGATTTTGAGTGGAGAGACGTTAGTTGCTCCAATCATGCATGCTCTCTCTTCCCATTGAAGGGTTAGAACTGTTCATCACATATGTGAAAAAGATTATATATACATAGATACGTGCAGTTAAAATCTATTGGATTGGACTATCCAACTCAAAATCTTAAGATTTTGAGTGAAGAGGGCACCACAATTATAATCACATTATATTTTAGCCCGTTTTTAAATACATGATTATTCTCTAACACATCTCCTCACGTGTAAGTCGATTTTAAACTCTGTCACGTGGATTATGATAAACACGGGATGCGCGATTCAGATCATAATCCACTACCAAAAAAGCGGGATTTCAGACGGCCAGTATCCGTCTGAAATCCGTCTGAAAATCCGTCACAAACCACGTTTGTGACGGATTTGCGACAGATTTCAGACGGAAACCGACCGTATGAAATTCTTAGTCACAAATTTGTGACAGTTTATTTTTCCGTCGAAAATTACGTATGAAAATAAGACATAATTTAATCAGTCACAAATTCCGTCTGAATTTCATACGAGACATTTCCATCTGAAATTTGAAATTTTCCGTCTGAAATTTACGACGGATATATTTGCCGTTTGAAATTCCGTCTGAAATTTCAGACGGATATTACGACGGAATATAGTTACCGTCTGAAATTAAGCCCAACTCTTAGTCTCAAATCATGTTACCGTCTGAAAAAGTCGTCCGAAATCCGTCGTATTTCAAACGGATTTAGTTTCCGTTTGAAATTCCGTCTGAAATTTCCGACCGCTTTTACGACGATGATCCAATTACCGTCTGAAATTAATCTGAACTCTTAGACCCAAATGATGTTGCCGTATGAAAACTCGTCAGAAATTCGTCGCTATTTCAAACCGAAATTACGACGGCTGTAAATACCGTCTCAAATTCAACTCAACTCCTACGAGGTGCCGTCCGAAATGTGGTTTGAAATCTGTCTATATTCCAAACGGATTTTACGACGGCTAATAGACGGACTTTATTCGTCGCAAATATTATCTGAAAATCCGTCTGAAATCTACATTTTTTTTTGTAAATCTTAAATTATTTTCAAAAACCTGTTTAATCATACATAAACATCAAGAAATTCTATACGTTGAAAAAAAAAATTGGGAACCTGCTAATCAAATAAACACCACCGAAAAAAAAATTCAACACCATGCTGATCAAATAAATACCATAAAAAAAGACATTAACCCTGCTGATCCGTCTGAATATCATCAAATATCAAGAAATATCCGGTACATCGTCCATATCCTCATCGTCTGTATCCTCACAGCCCTGCTCATCTCCTCTGTCGCCGCCCGCAGAAGGATCCCCCTACATTAAAAAAATAATAACATTCATTCATAGATAAAAAAATTAATGCGAAGAAATTAGCATAAATTGAAAGCAAACATATCAAATTGATAACTGCATATTTTATAAATCAACTACTAGCCTGAAACAATATTTAAACTAAGTGTATTTTAGAAATGAACTTTGATTCCGTCAGTTCTGACAAGTCACTTTCATCTCCCCGGTCGTGTTGGAACGATCGGCACGGCCATCCGACCGGTATTTCAAGTTTTAGACCCCTGGACCCGACATGGCAGTTCATTTAAACTATGTGTATTTTAAAAATGAACTTTGAGCGCCGAGCTCAAACCGGACATCCGATTTGGATTCCGCCAGTTCTGACAAGTCACTTTCATCTCCCCGGTCGTGTTGGAACGATCGGCACGGGCATCCGACCGGTATTTCAAGTTTTAGACCCCCAGCTCCGACCTGGCAGTTCATTTAAACTAAGTGTATTTTAGAAATGAACTTTGAGCGCCGATGATTCTGTCAGTTCTGACAAGTCACTTTCATCTCCCCGGTCGTGTTGGAACGATCGGCACGGCCATCCGGCCGGAGTATCAAGTTTTAGACCCCCGGCCGCGACCTAGCAGTTCATTTGAACTAAGTGTATTTTAGAAATGAACTTTGAGCGCCGATCTCAAACCGGGGATCCGATTTGGATTCCGTCCGTTCTGACAAGTCACTTTCATCTCCCCGGTCGTGTTGGAACGATCGGCACGGGCATCCGACCGGTGTTTCAAATTTTAGACCCCCGGCTGCGACCTGGTAGTTCATTTAAACTAAGTGTATTTTAGAAATGAACTTTGAGCGCCGAGCTCAAATCGGGTATCCGATTTAGATTCCGTCAGTTCTGACAAGTCACTTTCATCTCCCCGGTCGTGTTGGAACGATCGGCATGGCAATCCAGCCGGTATTTTAAGTTTTAGACCCCCGGCCCCGACCTGGCAGTTCATTTGAACAAAGTGTATTTTAGAAATGAACTTTGAGCGCCGAGCTCAAACCGGGCATTCGATTTGGATTCCGTCAGTTCTGACAAGTCACTTTCATCTCCCCGGTCGTGTTGGAATGATCGGCATGGCCATCCGGCCTGTATTTCAAGTTTTAGACCCCCGGCCCCGACCTGGCAGTTCATTTGAACTAAGTGTATTTTAGAAATGAACTTTGAGCGCCAAGCTCAAACCGGGCATCCGATTTGGATTCCGTCAGTTCTGACAAGTCACTTTCATCTCCCCGGTCGTGTTGGAATGATCGGCACGGCCATCCGACCGATATTTCAAGTTTTAGACTCCCGGCCCCGACCTGGCAGTTCATTTGAACTAAGTGTATTTTGGAAATGAACTTTGAGCGCCGAGCTCAAACCGAGCATCCGATTTGGATTCCATCAGTTCTGAAAAGTCACTTTCATCTCCCCGGTCGTGTTGGAATGATCGGCACGGCCATCCGGCCGGAGTTTCAAGTTTTAGACCCCCGGCCGGGACCTGGCAGTTCATTTGAACTAAGTGTATTTTAAAAATGAACTTTGAGCGCCGAGCTCAAACTGGGCATCCGATTTGGATTCCGTCAGTTCTGACAAGTCACTTTCATCTCCCCGGTCGTGTTGGAACGATCGGCACGGGCATCCGACCGGTGTTTCAAGTTTTAGACCCCCGGCCGCGACCTGGTAGTTCATTTAAACTAAGTGTATTTTAGAAATGAACTTTGAGCGCCGAGCTCAAACCGGGCATCCGATTTAGATTCCGTCAGTTCTGACAAGTCACTTTCATCTCCCCGGTCGTGTTGGAACGATCGGCACGGCCATCCGGCTGGAATTTCAAGTTTTAGACCCCCGGCCCCGACCTGGCAGTTCATTTGAACTAAGTGTATTTTAGAAATGAACTTTGAGCGCCGAGCTCAAACCGGGCATCCGATTTGGATTCCGTCAGTTCTGACAAGTCAGTTTCATCTCTCCGGTCGTGTTGGAATGATCGGCACGGCCATCCGGCCGGTATTTCAAGTTTTAGACTCCCGGCCCCGACCTGGCAGTTCATTTGAACTAAGTGTATTTTAGAAATGAACTTTGAGCGCCGAGCTCAAACCGGGCATCCGATTTGGATTCCGTCAGTTCTGACAAGTCACTTTCATCTCCCCGGTCGTGTTGGAATGATCGGCACGGCCATCCAGCCGATATTTCAAGTTTTAGACCCCCGGCCCCGACCTGGCAGTTCATTTGAACTAAGTGTATTTTAGAAATGAACTTTGAGTGCCGAGTTCAAACCGGGCATCCGATTTAGATTCCGTCAGTTCTGACAAGTCACTTTCATCTCCCCGGTCGTGTTGGAATGATCGGCATGGCCATCCGGCCAGTGTTTCAAGTTTTAGACCCCCGGCCCCGACCTTGCAGTTCGGTTAAACTAAAGTGTATTTTAGAAATGAACTTTGAGCACCGAGCTCAAACCGGGCATCCGATTTGGATTCCGTCATTTCTGACAAGTCACTTTCATCTCCCCGGTCGTGTTGGAACGATCAGCACGGGCATCCGACCGATATTTCAAGTTTTAGACCCCCGGCCCCGACCTGACAGTTCATTTGAACTAAGTGTATTTTAGAAATGAACTTTGAGCGCCGAGCTCAAACCGGGCATCCGATTTTGATTCCGTCAGTTCTGACAAGTCACTTTCATCTCCCCGGTCGTGTTGGAATGATCGGCACGGCAATCCAGCAGAGATTTCAAGTTTTAGACCCCCGGTCCCGACCTGGCAGTTCATTTGAACTAAGTGTATTTTAGAAATGAACTTTGAGCGCTGAGCTCAAACCGGGCATCCGATTAGGATTCCGTCAGTTCTGACAAGTCACTTTCATCTCCCCGGTCGTGTTGGAACGATCAGCACGGGCATCCGGCCGGTATTTCAAGTTTTAGACCCCCGGCCCCGACCTGGCAGTTCATTTGAACTAAGTGTATTTTAGAAATGAACTTTGAGCGCCGAGCTCAAACCGGACATCCGATTTGGATTCCGTCAGTTCTGACAAGTCACTTTCATCTCCCCGGTCGTGTTAGAATGATCGGCACAGTCATCCGGTCGGTATTTCAAGTTTTAGACCCCCGGTCCCGACCTGGCAGTTCATTTGAACTAAGTGTATTTTAGAAATGAACTTTGAGCGCCGAGCTCAAACCAGGCATCCGATTTGGATTCCGTCAGTTCTGACAAGTCACTTTCATCTCCCCGGTCGTGTTGGAATGATCGGCATGGCCATCCGGCCAGTGTTTCAAGTTTTAGACCCCCGGCCCCGACCTTGCAGTTCAGTTAAACTAAAGTGTATTTTAGAAATGAACTTTGAGCACCGAGCTCAAACCGGGCATCCGATTTGGATTCCGTCAGTTCTGACAAGTCACTTTCATCTCCCCGGTCGTGTTGGAACGATCAGCACGGGCATCCGACCGGTATTTCAAGTTTTAGACCCCCGGTCCCGACCTGACAGTTCATTTGAACTAAGTGTATTTTAGAAATGAACTTTGAGCGCCGAGCTCAAACCGGACATCCGATTTGGATTCCGTCAGTTCTGACAAGTCACTTTCATCTCCCCGGTCATGTTGGAATGATCGGCATGGTAATCCAGCCAGTATTTCAAGTTTTAGACCCCCGGTCCCGACCTGGCAGTTCATTTGAACTAAGTGTATTTTAGAAATGAACTTTGAGCGCCGAGCTCAAACCGGGCATCCGATTTGGATTCCGTCAGTTCTGACAAGTCACTTTCATCTCCCCGGTCGTGTTGGAATGATCGGCACGGGCATCCGACCGGTGTTTCAAATTTTAGACCCCCGGCCGCGACCTGGTAGTTCATTTAAACTAAGTGTATTTTAGAAATGAACTTTGAGCGCCGAGCTCAAATCGGGTATCCGATTTGGATTCCGTCAGTTCTGACAAGTCACTTTCATCTCCCCGGTCATGTTGGAACGATCGGCATGGCAATCCAGCCGGTATTTTAAGTTTTAGACCCCCGGCCTCGACCTGGCAGTTCATTTGAACTAAGTGTATTTTAGAAATGAACTTTGAGCGCCGAGCTCAAACCGGGCATCCGATTTGGATTCCGTCAGTTCTGACAAGTCACTTTCATCTCCCCGGTCGTGTTGGAACGATCGGTACGGCCATCCGGCCGGTGTTTCAAGTTTTAGACCCCCGAACCCCGGATTTTCTCAATTCTTCTAAAGTAAATGAGTTTTAAAATTAATAATGAACATAATTGAGTAATTCCATCAAAATAAAAACATAGTAAATACTCACCTGTGCGGCCTGTGCTGTGGTGGTGGTGGATTGCTGAGGGACCATTCCCCTCTGGGAGAGGAGGCCACTGATTGCCTGCAAAACCACTAACACTTGGCTAGAGATCTCTTGTTGGAAATGCTGCTGTTGCCGCTGCATATCAGAAATCTGCGATCGGACCATGTCCATCATGTCGCTGGCAGAAGCGCTGGGGGCAACGGAAGGTATAGTGAAGGCACTGCCACTGGTTTGGGCATAGCTAGAACTCGCACACGATGATGTCACCGCGCTTGCGTCTAGGCTCTCCCCAAAACCATATAGTCGGCCTTTCTTCGGTACGCCAGCTGCTGTCACCCACTCCACCGGATCGAACTCCGGCTGCTGCGTGTCTCCCTCCCCGTACTTCTCTGTCACTGCTTTGCTATATGTTTCCTACAAATTGAATAAAATAACTAGTCAATTTCATATGAATTACATGTCGATTTAAATGAACGGTACAAGTTACATATGTAGATAAACTTACCGATGCTGACTTAGCTATGTCACTCACAAAATCATTAGTCCCCTTATTTTTGTGTGTTCTGTCGAACACCTCGAGGAACGACGGAGGTCGATTAAGCTCCACAGCCTGTTATACAATTCATAGTAAAAAAAAGTCAAATATTGGGATAAATTGTAGGAAGATAAATTGGTATATTACTTACCAATTTTTGTTTATGAGCCGCATAAGAGATGGACCCACTCGTATGCAAATTTGAACCTGATTTTGACGCCCTGTTTGCTTTGGCTTTTTCGGACTTTTCTATCCACTTGGGGTCGGCAAAATGGTCACAAGATATCTCCCAATCCTCCTGCCTCATTCATAGAGGGCGATGCGCCTTCCACAATTGTCGGTCTTCACTCCCCCCACTCAATTTTTTAGCGTGTGCTCGGGCCTCATGTATTTTCCTCTTGTAACTTGAGAGCATAGTAGACTCCCAGGCACGACGACATCTCGCCGCGTCATGTCCACATGTGAATTGAAAAGACCGCTGTAAATCAATTACTTTTCACACTTTGTATAAAGTTGTAAATTGACTTTGGGAAATACTTGAATTAAATGACGTAATTACTTACTAAGAACATGTTGTACAATGAATCGCGGACGGACATCGGAAAATCTCTGAAAGTGGAAGCTGCCCCGGGCACATGTGCCAACATGAGTTCGGTGGAATGATGGACAGCGCTGTGGGGTTCAAATTTCATACTGTAATTGCAAATGTCAAAATATTCATATTAGACAGTTGACGGCTAATTAATGTAATATAACCTTATAGATTTACCCGGATACCCAACACGGGCAACGTCTATCATGGGCCGTGCCTCCCTCGTGACAACTGCCGGCATCGTCAAGGGGCTGACTGGTGGGGGTGGGCCTTGTACAAGTGGGAGGTGGTGGGAGGGCACTGGGATCTATAAGAATAGATCTTCATGTGGAGTGATACATATACTGCGAATATATAATTAAAATATACATACCTGCAGCAGAAGGTGGTGGGGGTGACGTCTGCACAAGAGGTGGGAGGCCACTGAGACCTGCAAGAATTTATTGTCATGTGGAGTGATACATATACTGCGAACATATAATTAAAATATACATACCTGCAGCGGGAGGTGGTGAGGGTGGCGTATGCACAACAGGTGGGAGGCCACTGAGACCCTGCAAGAAGTAATTTTCATAAGTAGAACAAATATTGAAGAATTTAAATTAATGTATACATACATGATCCTCGAGGTGGGAGGTCACGGAGACCTGCAAGAATTTATTGTCATGTGGAGTGATACAAATATTGCGAACATATAATTAAAATATACATACCTGCAGCGGGAGGTGGTGGGGGTGGCGTCTGCACAAGAGGTGGGAGGCCACTGACACCTGCAAGAAGTAATTTTCATAAGTAGAACAAATATTGAAGAACTTAAATTAATGTATACGTACATGATCCTCGAGATGGGAGGCCACTGAGACTTGCAAAAATTTATTGTCATGTGGAGTGATACAAATATTGCGAACATATAATTAAAATGTACATACCTGCAGCGGGAGGTGGTGGGGGTGGCGTCTGCACAAGAGGTGGGAGGCCACTGAGACCTGTAAGAAGTAATTTTCATAAGTAGAACAAATATTGAAGAATTTAAATTAATGTATACATACATGATTCTCGAGGTGGGAGGTCACTGAGACCTGCAAGAATTTATTGTCATGTGGAGTGATACAAATATTACGAACATATAATTAAAATATACATACCTGCAGCGGGAGGTGGTGGGGGTGGCGTCTGCACAAGAGGTGGGAGGCCACTGAGACCTGCAAGAAGTAATTTTCATAAGTAGAACAAATATTGAAGAATTTAAATTAATGTATACATACATGATCCTCGAGGTGGGAGGCCACTGAGACATGCAAGAATTTATTGTCATGTGGAGTGATACAAATATTACGAACATATAATTAAAATATACATACCTGCAGCGGGAGGTGGTGGGGGTGGCGTCTGCACAAGAGGTGGGAGGCCACTGAGACCTGCAAGAATTTATTTTCATAAGTAGAACAAATGTTGAAGAATTTAAATTAAAATATACATACCTGTAGCGGGAGGTGGTGGCGTCTGTACAAGTGATGGTGAGCCGACACTTGCACCTATAAATAAATTCTTTTAAGTTTGTAAATAATTAAAATATTTATATAACTAATTTATTGATCAAATATACCTGTGTCTGAAGAAGATGGCAGCGAAGCGCCCCTCTCACTGCTAGGTCTCCTCCCACCCCTAGTACGACCTCCTCGCACCATTTCCTTATTAATAACAAAACAATTAATACATATTAATCTACAATTATATAAGGCTAGACAAATGTTATTTAAAATTATGCTTAAAAGTAAGAATCATCTTACTAAATTATCAAAACATGCCTCCCTCATGTTGATATATCTAGCTCAACTTCATCATCTTCGTCATCCATAGTTGTCTCATGAGATTCAAAATCTTCGTCTTCATCTGATTCTTCCTCCCCTCTAACATCAACATTTAGCTCCGTCGGATCAACTTCTTCCACTCCATCTCGCGTACGTAATGACAGTGGCTCATCAGATTCGTCCAGATTAAACCTAGAGGAACCGACAACGCCAACTTCGTCTGATTGATAATATTCAGCACGAGCAACCTCTGAGACATCTCCACTCATAGTTAACTCATAAGTGGGAAAGAGTTTTGAATTAACCCTGCAAACTGTCCACCAATCTCTATTCTTGGATGATGGATAGCTTGAATAGTACACTTGCTGGGCTTGTGCGGTTAAAATGAACGGTTCATAGGTCTTAAGTTTAGACCTATGCTTGACATTGACAATCCCATAATTTGTGTCATGTAGAACAGAATTAAGATCAAACCATTGACACTTAAATATGTATACATGATTATCTTGTCCCAAATACTGAAGTTCTAAGACTTCTTCAAGAATACCATAGTAGTCCAATTCCATTTCATTGTATAAACTTCCCTTCACACATACGCCGCTATTCATCGTAGACTTATTTCGCCCATAATCTCTTGTATGAAATTTGTATCCATTCACAATATATCCCGGATAGGCACGTGTCTGGTTCGAGGGGCCATAACTTATCTGTTGTACTCTTTGATCAGTAATGAGACCTTGTTCAACCTATATTCAAATTAGAGTAGTTAAAATAATAACAATTACCTCAACATACGTAAATACAAACATACATATTCAGAGTTCACAATAACTCGGTTTCTTAGCCATTTGGAAAAAAACTTCTCGCGTTCTTTTTCAATCTCCACATCCTGGATATTTGGACATTTTTCAGCTAATTCTGAATCAAATTGTCTGTAATATAAATGTAGCACCCCGTATAAAAAATGATTAAAAATTTTTGATAAAGCCAATGTATAGACTTTGAGGAAGTCAATGTATAGACTTTGAGGAAGCCAATGTATAGACTTTGAGGATGTATAGACTTTGAGGAAGTCAATGTATAGACTTTGAGGAAGCCAATATATAGACTTTGTGAAGTCAATGGTGTATAGACTTTGAGGATGTATAGACTTTGAAGAAGCCAATGTATAGACTTTGAGGATGTATAGACTTTGAGGAAGCCAATGTATAGACTTTGTGAAGTCAATGTTGTGTAGACTTTGAAGAAGCCAATGTATAGACTTTGAGGATGTATAGACTTTGAGGAAGCCAATGTATAGACTTTGAGGAAGCCAATGTATAGACTTTGTGAAGTCAATGTTGTATAGACTTTGAGGATGTATAGACTTATGGAGTTGCTGAAAATGTGAATTAAGAACTTACTCAACATAAGGTTCAATCTCGAGGCAATTCAAAAGAATATATATCTCAGCGGCGTGCAACTCTCTATCTTCGAGCGTGCGAGTCAAGCAACGTCCGAACGCACGTCCAGGATGTTTAAATATGGAGAGCCGATCGGAAGATTCATCCACTCCCCCATCATCATTACGTGGAGGTCGAGTACGACGAGTTTGAATCTCTGGCTCAAAGTACATAGAACAGAAGTTCGAAATTTCTTCAAGAATGTATGCCTCAGCAATCGAACCCTCCACATGTGCCTTGTTACGAACTTTCATTTTTAATTCATGCATGCACCTACAACAACAAGTCAGATGGCAACGATATGTAGCGGCTATGGACGACTTATAAGTTAACAAAAATTGTCACATACCTCTCAAATGGATACATCCATCGAAATTGTACTGGCCCTCCGACGATAGCCTCATATGGCAAATGAACGACCAGGTGCTCCATCGAATCAAAGAATGCCGGAGAAAATATCTTCTCTAGCTTGCAAATGGTTGTGACAACTTCTTGTTTGATAGTTTGTACATCCCGAAGTCTGAGTTCAGATGCACATAAAATCTTGAAAAATTGACTCATCTCAGCTAGTGCTCCCCATATCTGCTTTGGCAACAAATCATGAAATGCAATGGGCAGTAGCCTCTCCATGAACACATGACAGTCGTGACTTTTCATACCATATATTTTCCCCTCATTAACATTCACACAACGGGCTATGTTGGATGCATATCCATCTGGGAATCTCAGCTGTTTCAACCACTGGCATACTTCCTTGATCTGTGTATCATGAAGCACATAAATTGCTTTAAGCTGCACAGTTTTGCCATTTACGTTTTGTAGTTCCAGTTCTGGACGTCTACAAAGCATCTTTAAATCCATACGTGCTTTGGCGTTGTCCTTTGTTTTCCCTTTAACATTCATGATCGTATAGAACATATTATCAAAAAAATTCTTCTCGGTATGCATGACATCCAGATTGTGTCGTACAAGAAGAGTTGACCAATAAGGTAATTCCCAAAAAATGATTTTCTTGACCCAGTTGTGATCCTTTCCAAAATTAGGGAGTTGCCGTGTGCTACCAGATAATTGAACTACATCTGGTAAATTGTGCACCCGTGACGCCATATGTAGACCCGACACCCGTTGCAAGTCAGCTTCATCCATTTCAACAGTATTTTTTTTAAACGAGTCTTTTTGCCTTTGAAAAGGATGGTCACTTGGTAGAAACCGCCGATGGCAATCAAACCAGCAGGTTTTCCCCCCATGTTTCAATACAAATGATTTGGTATCTTCCATACAGTAAGGACATGCTAGCCTCCCATGTGTGCTCCAACCAGATAGCATTCCATATGCAGGGAAGTCACTTATTGTCCACATCAGTGCAGCCTTCATAATAAAATTTTGCTTCCTATATGCATCATAAGTAACAACTCCATCAGTCCATAAAAATTTGAGCTCATCAATCAACGGCCTGAGATATATGTCCAAATTTTTTCCGGGACTTTTTGGACCAAGAATTACTAGGGACAAAAATAGATTTTCTCGCTTCATGCACATGTGCGGCGGAAGGTTGTACGGTGTCATGAACACTGGCCAACAAGAATAAGCTGCCACTAAACCACCGAATGGATTAAAGCCATCTGTGCATAAACCCAATCGAACATTACGTGACTCCCTTGAAAAGACAAGATGAGTACGACTAAAGTGAGTCCAAGCTTCACCATCAGCAGGATGACTGATTATATCATCGGCACGACGTACTCTTTCGGTGTGCCATGTCATATGTCGAGCCATCTTTGAGGACATATACAGTCGCTGCAGCCTAGGCACAAGAGGGAAGTATCGCAACGCTTTGTAAGGTACATCTTTTGCCTTTGAATTGACCCCCCCTTAGGTTTGAATCTGTCATGGCCACAAATGGAACATGATATCTTATCTGCATCATCTTTGTAATATAACATACAATGATTCGGACATGCATCTATTTTCACATATCCAAGTCCTAAGTCATTGACCATCTTTTTTGCACGATAAAAAGTTTCTGGCAACTTCTCGTCTCGAGGCAACATACTCTTGATCAAGAGGAGGAGACGGTCAAAACAAGTCTCACTGATGTTAAATTCAGATTTCAAGTTCAACAACTATGACACTGCAGACAATCGAGTGTGCTTTTCACAACCATCCCACAGCGGCTCATCAGCATCCCTAAGTAGTTCATAAAATCTTCCGGCTGTCTTATTCGGCGCTTCATCATGAATATTAAAACTAGGACCAACAGCATCTACAACCATATCCCCGTACCCACTTGTGCCTGCAATATTGTCGGGCTCATACCTCAAGAATTGCTCACCATGACACGTCCAATTCGTATAACCATCCACGAACCCTTTCGTGTATAAATGATGTTGCACATCCCATGTTGAACACCACCTCAAGTTTCTACAACTTGAACAAGGGCATCGAATGTGACCGTCACGATCTATTGCTGCATTTGGATTCCCCAATGCAAATTGAATGAAACTCTCAACACCAAGCTTAAAGTCATCTGACACCACCCGGTCAACTATTCTACGATACATCCATGAACGATCTGTCGACATTTTGCCTGCACCCAATAAATGACAATACACATCCTAGCTTTCAAATCATTACTCATAATATTACACCCGACCCTTTCCTCACATCGTTCATCATAGACCATTTGCAGTTGGAAGAGGAATATTGATTAGATTATCACTTTTTAACCCATCCATGAAGGTTTGATCGCACAATCACTTACTATATGTGTTGTACGATTTGCTGAAAATTTCGGCAGCATCTCCCCACACTTCTCCGATATACCAAATATATTTATTGATTTTGAAATTTTCTTAAACACTTACAAGTAAGTGGTTAAGAAAACACTCAAAATCAATAATGGTATATCAGAGAAGACTGAGGAGACGCAACTGAAATTCTCAACAAACCATACAAACACATATAGTAAATGACTGCCTAAGTGCGATCAAATATTCACAGACTGTCTAAACGGGACAATTCAAGACTTTGAGGTAGATATGTACATTCTCATAAACAAATGAGAACATACACATCAATCCCAAAGTCTTGAACGGGAAGGCACATTGACACGGTTTTAACGCGCTCTCCTGAGGTGCGTGTAATGTTAGGTCGCACCCACGCACCTCAGTTCACAGGGAATTCCCCAAACATTTATATAACATAAAATTAAATAACAACGCAATTATCATTATACACATATCAAATTAAATAACACCCAAATTACAAAATTTTTCAAATGAAGAACATCGAAGCTAAACAATCTACATTTTTTAGTCAAATTAACATCAAATTTCTATTAAAATCAAATTTAAAAATATATTTACATGCAATTAAAATCCACAAAGTTTTAAATCACAAAACGAATTTTTTGGGTATTTACCTATTGCTATAGAGAATTCTGATTTCTTTGCATTTATCCACATCTTTGTATATATGTACTACTTAAGATATGTGGTCATTCCATTTCTCTATATCTTCTTATCATCATAAGACAAGGTTCAAATGGGATCACTTTCAGCCTCAGTAGAGCATCCACTACAAGAAAAATCGCGGATAGCGACCGACCTAGCGGTCGCTATTCAGTCGTAGATCGGTCGCAAATCTGCATTGCGACCGAACAGACACTATCTAGCGACCGAATATGTCGGTCGCTATATAATAGTCGCTATATAGCGACCGACATAATTCGGTCGCAGTATCAGTCGTTACCAGAGACCGATTATAATCGGTCGCCTGACCGGTCGCTAATAATTCGGTCGCCATTCAGTCTCTATTCGGTCGCTACATTTGTTGTATTTTTAAAAAATAAAATTAACCTATCGGATTTATTCGGTCTCAATTCGGTCGCCAGTCGGTCGCTAAAGTATAATTATTTAATAAAAGAAATATAACGTATAGTCGCTATTCGGTCGCAATTCAGTCTCCATGCGGTCGCTAATTTTACATTATTTTTTTTTTAAAAATTTATTTAAACTGATAAATAAATTACCTGATAAATAACAAATTCATAACATAAATATAAAATCAACTACACAGACAACAATATCGACAAATCTCAAATTCATCACATACAAACACCTGATAAATAACAATTTCATAAAACAATAATAAATCAACTACACGGATCACAATCTCCACGAACCTCAAATTACACACAATTAAAATAAAATCACAAATTAATCATACATCCATAATAATAAAATGACAACATACACAACTAAAATAAAATCACAAATCCTCCACATATGTCTCATCCTGGTCGTCGTCTCGTCCAACATCATCCTGGTCGTCGTCTCGTCCAACATCTCGCGACGGATGATCCTGTATATCATTTAAAAAAATTATAATCAAATCCTTAATAAAGAAATCAAGCATTAACAAGACTTAATAAAGAAATCAAGCATTAACAAGAGTATGCCAATAGTTTAAGCCAGCTCATTTTCATATATATAAATACACACACACAATATAAGTTTAAATTTCATCTTGTATTTTAAAAATGAAGTTTGAGCGCCGAGCTCAAACCGGGCATCCGATTTGGATTCCGTCAGTTCTGACAAGTCACTTTCATCTCCCCGGTCGTATTGGAATGATCGGCACGGCCATCCGACCGGTATTTCGAATTTTAGACCCCCGGACCCGTCCTAACAGTTCATTTGAACTAAGTGTATTTTAAAAATGAAGTTTGAGCGCCGAGCTCAAACCGGGCATCCGATTTGGATTCCGTCAGTTCTGACAAGTCACTTTCATCTCCCCGGTCGTATTGGAATGAAAATTTAATTATTATTCCGACATGTGGATTTGCACCTTTCCTTAAAAGATGACTAGTAACTGCCTCTTTTTTACCTATCACTGATTTGTGAAGTGCTGTCAGACCATCCTGCCACAGAACACGCTCAAAATTTACTTATTTTGGCAAAAAAAAGAGGATGCAAGTTAGTGATTAAGCAATGAAATATATAATACCTTATCGGTGGCATCTATGTCTATACCATGTTGAAGAAGGTCATCCATGAAAGGTATCTGTCCAGATAGTGCACGAGTATGAAATGTTTTCCACTTGCTCTGCATGGAAGTAACATGATATAGGAAAGAAGAATTTTCAGCATGAAAATCCTCTAAAATTTTCCCTAAACAAAGTAAACATCCTATTTTCAGCAAAGATTATAATGCTATGTCTCAGCTGACATCCACAAGCTGCTGAAGAACTATATGCAATGAATAGAACATTAATAACTAACAAGAAAAATTATTTAAGATTTTGCATAGAGTAAATTTCATATTTTCAACAAAGACCATTAATGTTACGTCCCAGTTGACACCTGCATGTTGCCATGTAACTCAACAATTTGATGAAAATATCACTAGCACTGCAGTGTTCATAAACGGAATACAAATGACATAGATCAGTAACTTAGAAACTTAACACTAGATATTTTGCCAAGGTTGGGAGCTTCATTCTGCTGAAGAATTGCCTTCTCCTCTGGATTTAGTAGCAACTCGACTTCTGCAAGGTTCAAAAAAAAAATCAATTGGCTTAAAGTTTTGATACCATGCCTCGAGGCTGAAAACCACCAAAAAAAGGCAATAACTGAATTCAACAGTTTCACAGTCTCAAGATGTGTGAAAGCATGATTTATATAATGAATGACGATCCGTCAAAGATTGTTAAACATATAAAAATGAGTTTGACAGTAACATGTAAGCTCGAAAAAGGAAACTCTTAAGGACAATATCCTCATTTGAAAGTATAACACATATGCTTATCTTTGAATGAGAACCTTAAATTCTTCCCAAAGCATTCTATTCTCTGTTTCAAACATGAAAAAATCCAGTTCCCACATTTATTCTCTGAATAAAGGCTGTTAAAAAATCTCAACTTTTATTTGAATGTACCAGATAGTGTATTACCTATGTTAATCACAATTACATTTTTCTTTATTTTAGTTTATTCTAAAAAAATAACATGAAATATTTAATAAAAAGTCACATTGACAAAAGGGCTTCTTTAACGATGAAAAATTGGAGATATAGGTAACTGGAAGCAACGTAAACATAGGTCAATTTAAAAAGAATAATGCCATGAAGCATGAAGGAATTAACATTTACCCAAAGTTTAGCTATATTAATCACATGAAAGAAATAAACTCGAGAAGTAATTTCCACAAGCTACAAAGAACATCAATTGCTAACAATAAGGAGGTGGAAGAAATGACCTTACTGCATAGCTAGATAGACAGACAACGGGCCAATAGATATAGGATCCATACATTGGAGTGTAGAGTGACTCCTGACTGTAATTTCTGCAGTAGCCATATTCAACTATTAAGTCAGAACCTAATTGCCTAGATTAGTTTCTAAGAACCAATTATCCAATAATTCTCCTCAGCATCCGACATGCTCCAACAGCAGTCATTGTGCACTGCAGTTTAAAAGACTCCGCTAGCAAATCCGCACTCTTTCCAATACCCAATTATTTAGCACACTCTAGCATTCTCTTGTGGATGGTATCTTGCTGATAGCCTGATGGTGCAATCTGCTGCCTTAGACTTCTCACAAATCCGCACATTAGCAACTGGGTGACCTCCTCCCACCTCATCTCTTCGACGCCTAAATCTCTCTAATGTAGACCTTGGGAGAACAAAACCCCTAATCACGTCTTTCAGAAGGAGGAACGGCGGCATAAAATCACAGAATCTGACCGAAGAGAAGGGAAAAAGAGAAGAAAGAGACTGAGGGAAGAGAGCAACCGTGACGAAGGCGCTCGGATTCAGAAGCAGCGGTTGTAGGAACATCTCCAGTTCTCTCTGCGAGAACTTCCCCTGGTCTTCCTCTCCCCACTTCTAGTTCTTCTTCGTCTTCCCCTCCTTCCACCTCTTCGTGCTCACTGCCGTAGCCATCGTCCGTGTCTTCCCAGAAGCCACCTGGACAGGCCAGTCCCGAGGGACCCGCCCGGAAGAAGCAACGGCGGCTCCGCCGTGCGGTCCCCTGGTCTCCCTCGGCTCAGACGACCGATAGTAACTGGAGGAGGAGCTGCGATGGTCTGCAGGGGGAGGGGTTCCAGCACTGCAGAGGGAGGGGGAGGGGATTCCTGCAACCTACAAGGGGGAGGGGGGTCTAACACCCAGCAGCACATGGGGATTGGGAGGGGGGTTTTCACTCGACAAGGAGATGGGGGGTTGCATTGGCCCGCAGTACTGGGGGGATGGGGAGGGGGCTTCCGATGGCATTGGGAGGGTGAGACGATTCCGGTGGTGCAGCACAAAGGGGAGTTGGTGGGGGGTTTCCAGAGGTGGAGGGGGACGGGAAGGGGAGGGGGAGGCAGAGGGGGACACGGGAAGGGGAGGAAGGGAGGAGACCGTCGGAGGCAGAGGGGGAGGCGGAGTGGGACGGGAAGGGGAGGGGGATCAGAGGGGTCAGGCCGGAGGGGGAGGGGCATGGGGATGGGAAGGAGATCTGAGGGGGACGGGGGCGCAGGCCGCAGGGGGGAGGGGAGGGGAGCAAGCCGGCGACGGGGCCGCAGGGGGGAGGGGAGTAGGCCGGCGGGGGAGGGGAGCAGGCCGGTGACGGAGGGGGAAGGGAGAGAGAGAGAGAGAGAGAGAGAGAGAGGTACCTGCGGAGGGCGACGACGGCAGGGCGAGCGGCGACGGCGACTCGACGCGAGCGGCGCGGCGACGGGCTCCGGCGGAGGGGGGCTCGGGCGGGAGGCAGCACGGGGAGGGGGGCTCCGGCGGAGGAGGGGGGCTCGGGCGGGAGGGCTCGGGCGGAGGGGGGGCTCCGGCGGAGGGGGCTCGGGCGGGAGCGGGGAGGGGGGCTAGGGCGGAGAGGGGGCCGCAGGGGAAGGGGGCTCGGGAGGGGGGGCTCGGGCGGGAGGGGGGGGGCTCGGGCGGGAGGGCTCGGGCGGGCGGGGGTCGTAGTAGGAAGTATAACGGCATCAGCGACCGAATGGAGACCGAAGTTAATTCGGTCGCAATAATAGCGACCGATTAGCGACCGATATACATGCGGTCGCTGAAACGGTCTCTGTTATGCGACCGATTATTTCGGTCTCCGAATTGGTCTCTATTTGGGACCGACTAGCGACCGATTTAATCGGTCGCTAATTCGGTCGCTATAGCCACTTTTTCTTGTAGTGATCTACGGCCTCAAGAATGGTAGGACGGCCTTTTTGCATGAGAATTGCTCCCATGCCAGTTCCACTAGCATCACACTCGACTACAAAAGTTTCTGAAAAATCAGGCAAGGTAAGAACTGGGGCAGTTGACATAGCCTCTTTAAACTGTAAGAAGGCTTGATGAGAATATGGGCTCCAACTATAACTGTCCTTCTTAAGAAGACTGGTCAGAGGTGCAGCAATAAGACCATAGTTTTTAATAAATTTTTTGTAATATCCTGTAAGCCCTAAGAATCTTCTCAAAGCCCTCACAGACCGGGGTACAGGCCAAGTAGAAATGGCTTGTAGTTTAGACATGTCCATAGCAACCTCTTTTTCTGAAATAATGTGGCCAAGATACTCAATTTCTCTGACCCCAAACACACATTTAGACATTTTAGCATACAATTGGTTGTCTGCTAGGATCTGCAGAACCTGTCGCAAGTGCACTAAATAGAGGTCCCAGTCAACATTGTAAACTAAGATATCATCAAAGAAAACCAAGACAGACTTCCTCATACAGCCTTTGAATATGTCATTCATCAAGTTCTGAAAGGTAGAGGGTGCATTTGTAAACCCAAATGGTAGGACTAAAAACTCATAGTGTCCCTCATGTGTTCTAAAGGCAGTTTTGTAAACATCATCAGGATGCATTCTAATTTGATGATAACCCGATCTCAAATCCAGCTTGGAAAAGTACTTGGACCCATGTAATTCATCCAACAAATCGTCTACTAAGGGTATGGAATATTTGTCTTTAACAGTGTTTTGATTCAGAGCTCGGTAGTCTACACACATTCTCCATGAGCCATCCCTTTTCTGAACTAATAACACTGGAGCAGAAAAAGGGTATGTGCTTGATTGCACATGAGAGAGGGAGAGTAGGTCCTTGACTTGATGCTCAATAACTGTCTTCTGTAGAGGTGAATGTCTATAAGAAGGTTGACAAACTGGCTTTGTTTTATCTAGTAGTTGAATCCGATGGTCATAAGGTCTGGATGGGGGTAAGCCATGAGGTTCAGAAAAAACTGCTGAATACTGTTCTAGAATGCTGGAAATGTCTAGAGAATAAGAAGTCCCAGTAAACCCATAAGAAGTAGATGAAATATCCGAAGCTTCCAAGGAAAACAAGTGTAAAGAATAGATGCTTCGGGATTTAGGAAGGTCAGTAGATATTGTTTTAGTAGAAACAATACTTGTGGAAGGGTTAGGAAGCCCTTGTAATATGAAATCCTGACCATTCAAGGAAAACTTCATGGACATTTGAGAAACGTTTAGGGTTATATCTCCAAGTAACTAGAGCCAAGTATTCCCCAAGACCACATCAACACTGCCAAGAGGAAGAATTAAAAAGTCTAAAGTAAATGACATGCCAGGCATCTTAAGGGTAACTCCAGGACACCAACCCTGTGAAGAGATTTGGAGACCCGCAGCTATTTTGACAGGGTGGGAATCAAAGTTTGTCACAGATAATCCCAACTTCTTTACAACATGGGGGTCCAAAAAATTATGGGTGCTCCCATTGTCAATCAAAACCAGGACAGACATGGTACCCATTTTCCCTAATACTTTCAATGTGCCCGGTGATGCTAAGTGAGTAACATATTGAGCTGACAGAGAGGGTTGTATGTCAGGAGAGAATTCAATGAAGGGTTCCGGATCCACACTGTCTAAAGGAGCAAAATCACTATCATCCGGAATAAGATGCAGTAAAAAAAGTTTATGAGGTTGGCATGTGTGGCCTGGAAGCCATTTATCATCAGAATTATAACATAGGCCTTTAGCCTTTCGTTCCTGCAACTGTTGTGTAGATAACTTTTTAACTGGTGGGTTTACTCCTTTAGGGGAGAATGCTGGCTGAGAGTTTGGAGTAAAAGGTTTCAGTGTCTGAGGTGCTGAAAAGATAAAGTGTGGTGAAGCTCGGCGTCTGTCAGTAAACATTTGTTCTTGAATTCTTGCCAACTCCATAGCATGTGATAGGGAATGGGGCATGAAGGAGCGAACTTCACATGCAAGATCCTCTCGTAAACCACTCAGAAAAACACCTAGCAAATGCTTCTCAGAAAGTCCAGTTATTCTATTACACATGGTCTCAAATTGCCGTTGATACGCAGCTACTGTACCCACTTGTCTGAGTTTACTCAGTTGCCCATGAGAATCCACAGAAGAAACTGCACCAAACCGTGACTCTAACCCAGCTAAAAACTCATGCCAAGAAACAGATTCTTTAGAGCTAGAGAAATGCCAAAACCATTGTAAGGCCTCTCCATCCAAATAATAAGATGCTATAGTAACTCATTGCGCATCCGGAACATTATAACAGTAAAAATAGCGATTAGCTTTGAATCGCCATTCAGCTGGGTCAGAACTCCCATCAAATTTAGGGAACTCAAGCAACTTATGGCGAAAAGAACCAGGAATATCAGCCACAGCAGACAGAGAATTTTGGGATTCAAATTTCTCGAAGTTGGACTCCAAAGATTGCATCCGATTAGACATGACTCCAGCTAATCCATCAACCACTAACTAACAACTAATCCATCAGCCACTAACTAATAAAATGCAACAGGGATAACTAATTTAACTAACCCCGCTCAGAACTGAGTTATAGCTTCCGAGCTGGTTCAACGGTCTGCGACTCGGCCTGTCGAGCCACTCGAGACATGACACCCCCCTCCCACAAAGCTCCCCCTCCTCCCCCGCCCTCCCACCCACCCTCCTGCTCCCACTGAGCTCCCCCCCCCACTGGAACCCTCTCGGATGCCCCTCCCCCCTCCCACCGAGCTCCCCGTCCCACCAAGCTCCACCCCCCTCCCACAGAGCTCCCCCCCCTCCCACCCCCCCTCCCACAGAGCTCCCCCCCCCACTGGAACCCTCTCGGATGCCCCTCCCCCCTCCCACTGAGCTCCCCGTCCCACCAAGCTCCACCCCCCTCCCACAGAGCTCCCCCCCTCCTGCTCCCACTGAGCTCCCCTCCCCCCACGGGAACCCTCTCGGATGCCCCTCTCCCCTCCCAACGAGCTCCCCATCCCACCGAGCTCCACCCCCCCCCCCCCCCCCTTGCTGCCCCCTCCCCCTCCCAGACCAACCTCCCCCGCCACCCCCTCCCACCAAAACCCCCCTCACCGGAACCCCTCCAGGATGAAAAAAAAAGACAATAGCACCATGACCGATGGCCGGCGACCTCTGGCGAAGAGTGAGAGGGAGAGGGGGAGGGGGAGAGAGAGAGGGAGAGGACTTACTGGACAGACGAGGGCGACGACGAGGACAGCGTGGATCGACGAGGTCGACGGCGAGGATGGTGCGAGACTGGTGGGGAGAGCGAGCTCCGGCGACGAGGGCTACGGCGGGGACAACATGCTCCGGCGCGCGACGGTGAGGATAGTGCGGGACTGGCAGGGAGAGCGAGCTCCGGCGACGGCGAGGATGGCGCGGGACTGGCAGGGAGAGCGAGCTCCGGCGACGGCGAGGATGGCGCGGGAATGGCGGGGACTGCGAGCTCTGGTGACTGGGAAGGGGGGAAAAGAGTGAGAGGGAGATGGAGGGAAGGGGGGAAGGGTTTCTCGAGGGGGGAAAAGACCGTCTCAGACGGATTTCAAACGAAAAATTTTTTCGTCTGAAATTACAGACTGATTTCAGACGGAATTTATTACCGTCTGTAATTTCAGACTTATATTCAGACGATAAACATATCCGTCGCATAGTTTTCATCCGTCTGTAATTTCAGACTTATATTCAGACGGATAAATTCCGTCTGAAAAATCCGTCTCTAATCATGCCTTTTCTAGTAGTGATCATGAGTTTTGATATCATGTTAAAATTTATTAGATTGGATTATCTAACTATTACAATCATAATCACATTATATTTTAACCCGTTTTTAATACGGAATTATTCTCTAGCACGTACGTATCCGATAAAAAGAGCAAGAACAATTAAAGGGGGATTAACAGTACTGGATCCGGCCGGCCGAGAGACTACTCTATGACCAATTTAATTAATTCTTCTATCCGGGGAGATACCATATCAGCAGCTCCCATAAGGAGCTCACAAGTTATATATTGCCATTTGAGATAGCTAGTCCTGTGTGTTTAATTCCCACTGGGAAAAGATGTGAAGAAGCGAAGTCCTGGCAATTAAAACTCTTATACATACATACATATTACAATACCCACTAATTAACAACACAGCCGTTCTTTATCATTCTTCTCAAAAGCAAAATGGCTCCTTTAATTTGGAGCTCGCCGAGCTCCCTCCCAAGGCTTTCTTATCAAATGGCCTGTTCGCGACCTTTTTTTTTTCTTTCTTTCTTTCGCGGGTCGACCGACCAATTCACCAACTGGTGGTCAAATGATCGATTGACGACGCGGGCGTGCCAGTCACATGAGTGACGATTTTATGATGCGCTCATTCTGGCCCATGTCGGGCGAATGTGAGATTCGGTCGGGACCAGCAGTCCGCCATATCATAAATGCTATGGCGTTAATTACATCCCCCATGAGGAGGGAACACCTTTGATTAATTGCCGAGATAGCGGGCTGTCGAAGCCGGATTTAAAAGAGCTACATGATGATCATGACGAAGACATGCAGGATGCATATGTTTATCGTGCAGAAGATGCATAGTTCATGAAATTATGGATCCTCAGTACGTGGCGGAGGACATAGGTCCTAAGACCACCGTCGCGTATAGCAAAGACTTCCGACCAGACGTTATCCGGCTTTCCTGTCGACGCCATTTGATATACCCGAGGATGTATGCATGGATGCACACATGACGTTCATGACTATATTAAGCATGATAACGGAATTGTGGAAGCAAATGGTGATCAACCACGTTTATTACTCCCCATCGAGAAGAGGGAAGACAACACAAGTGTGATAGCGAAAGCAAAGTGCTAACGGACATGGTAATGAGGATATGATAACAATATAGTTCGGACTCGCTAGGCCCTTCTTTTATTCAATTTATTACCAGCTATGGCTTGTTGGCATCGACCCCGAGAGACGAGAATTGCCTTGGGGCAAATGAGCGATTTAAACGGCAACATGCTTCAAAATCGGCGCGACCATGCGAGAGGTAACTCATACGGCGCGATAAAACGTCGGTATAGATGGCTAATACGGCGCGACCCCATGACCGGCTAAAACGGCGCGCAAGAGGATGGGGCGCGCCGGTTTGGGGCACGTTGGAAAGTCGCAAGGAATTTTTTTTTGATTATGAGTGTGGGGTTAACCCGGCACGGGGGGGGGTACCGCGCCAGTTTAAGGCGCGCCGGTTAAGACCGCTCCGTATTAACCCTATTTTTGTTAATTTTTGAACTTTTTCAAGTTTATTAAACTCCCATAGAACAGTTTAGAGTTGCTTAGGCCAATTGATTGTTTAATTGGAGCCCATGGCCTTCTAGGAATGAGGGAGCAACACTACAAGAAAAATCGCGGATAGCGACCGACCTAGCGGTCGCTATTCCGTCGTAGATCGGTCGCAAATCTGCATTGCGACCGAACAGATACTATCTAGCGACCGAATACGTCGGTCGCTATATAATAGTCGCTATATAGCGACCGACATAATTCGGTCGCAGTATCAGTCGTTACCAGAGACCGATTATAATCGGTCGCCTGATCGGTCGCTAATTAAGTCGGTCTCAATTCGGTCGCTATTCGGTCTCTAATTATGTTGTATTTTTAAAAATAAAATTAACCTATCGGATTTATTCGGTCTCAATTCGGTCGCCAGTCGGTCGCCAAGTATAATTATTTAATAAAAGAAATATAACGTATAGTCGCTATTCGGTCGCAATTCAGTCTCCATGCGGTCGCTAATTTTGCATTATTTTTTTTTAAAAATTTATTTAAACTGATAAATAAATTACCTGATAAATAACAAATTCATAACATAAATATAAAATCAACTACACAGACAACAATATCGACAAATCTCAAATTCATCACATACAAACACCTGATAAATAACAATTTCATAAAACAATAATAAATCAACTACACGGATCACAATCTCCACGAACCTCAAATTACACACAATTAAAATAAAATCACAAATTAATCATACATCCATAATAATAAAATGACAACATACACAACTAAAATAAAATCACAAATCCTCCACATATGTCTCATCTTGGTCGTCGTCTCGTCCAACATCATCCTGGTCGTCGTCTCGTCCAACATCTCGCGACGGATGATCCTGTATATCATTTAAAAAAATTATAATCAAATCCTTAATAAAGAAATCAAGCATTAACAAGACTTAATAAAGAAATCAAGCATTAACAAGAGTATGCCAATAGTTTAAGCCAGCTCATTTTCATATATATAAATACACACACACAATATAAGTTCAAATTTCATCTTGTATTTTAAAAATGAAGTTTGAGCGCCGAGCTCAAACCGGGCATCCGATTTGGATTCCGTCAGTTCTGACAAGTCACTTTCATCTCCCCGGTCGTATTGGAATGATCGGCACGGCCATCCGACCGGTATTTCGAATTTTAGACCCCCGGACCCGTCCTAACAGTTCATTTGAACTAAGTGTATTTTAAAAATGAAGTTTGAGCGCCGAGCTCAAACCGGGCATCCGATTTGGATTCCGTCAGTTCTGACAAGTCACTTTCATCTCCCCGGTCGTATTGGAATGATCGGCACGGCCATCCGACCGGTATTTCAGATTTTAGAACCAAATGCCCCGTCCTAACAGTTCATTTGAACTAAGTGTATTTTAAAAATGAAGTTTGAGCGCCGAGCTCAAACCGGGCATCCGATTTGGATTCCGTCAGTTCTGACAAGTCACTTTCATCTCCCCGGTCGTATTGGAATGACCGGCACGGCCATCCGACCGGTATTTCAGATTTTAGACCCCCGGACCCGTCCTAACAGTTCATTTGAAATAAGTGTATTTTAAAAATGAAGTTTGAGCGCCGAGCTCAAACCGGGCATCCGATTTGGATTCCGTCAGTTCTGACAAGTCACTTTCATCTCCCCGGTCGTATTGGAATGACCGGCACGGCCATCCGACCGGTATTTCAGATTTTAGAACCAAATGCATAAGTTGCTGCTTCTCGCTGCCTCCATTCAGGTTTGTTAATGTTTTCTTCTATGAATGGCATAACAAGAGGCACAATGTCATCTCCCACGGTCCGTGCAACCAAACCCAAGCATGTTCCTCCAGCCATTGCAAGATTCCAAACTCCTTCATCCTGATCTTGGTCGTCTTCTTGCTTAAGGAGTGTCTCCAACAGCATAGGGACAAGCGCAGGTAGTGCCTGCTTGATAAAATAAAAGCAAGGGGTGTCAGAATCAGCAGAAAAATCCCCTCCATATTCATCTAAGATGTCAATCTCTTCATCGCATATTGAGCTCCAGAATTCAATAGCTTGTAGAGCAACAGGTTCCTCATCTTCCCTCACAGCTTTTGCAGTGATGTTAAATATGTCCTGCATATACGATGCAAGCTTCTCATAATACATGGAGGATATGGAGACCAAGCATTCGAATGCAGCCTGCCGTATCTTCACCTCAGGGGACAGAGTAGCTTCACAAATGACTCTCATGATATAATCCCTCTCCATATCATTCCCGAAGTTTGCCTGAGCAAATCCCAAAGAATTATGCAGAGCTCGAGTTGCAGCCAGCCTAACATCAATGTTTCCCTCAGAAGCACTCATGCCTTGAACAACCGCTGTCAATATCTTATTGACTTGCTCTTGATCAACTTCATCAGGGGAGACTTCTTCACACATGTAACCTAGGGTGTCCAAAGTTGCTTGCTTAACATCTGGCTGAAGTTGGTGAATATTTGACAAGAGAGAACTGATAAGTTCAGGCCATTGATTTTGAGGCAACTCAATACCAGCAATCTTTGCAACAACTTGAGATGCAGTAGATCTTGCATCAATCACCGGTGAAGAGAGAGTCTGTAGTAAACATCCTTTGACCTGGGCCCTAACAGCTACATCCAATGATAACCATCTCTGCACATGCTCAAATTTTCTGTGTTGCTCCTTTGCATCCAGGGCATTTTTGAGAATCAAGCCTGCCAATTTACGGCTAACAACAGGCTTGTCATTATTTGCTAATTCACTCGAAAGAGATAGCAAGAACCCAGTAACATTTTGATCCTGAAATTGTTTTAAACTTTCCTCAGCATGCTTGCGAACCGCTGAATCTATTGACTGTGCATTCAAAAGAACTTGGGTAACTTCCATAGCCATTTCTGTATGGTATCTTCTCCGCCTTTCCCTTGCAGGGATACGCCCCAATGGCGGCCGCCGCCGACTATATATAATATCCTTCACTTCTTGTAACTTATGACCTATGCTCCTTTGTATGAACTGCCCTTCCTTTGCTTAGAGGTGCTGTTCCTGGCTTCCTGCCATGACAGTTACCAGACTTTGGGGAGATCTTTTCACCTAAATTGGCATATTTTATTCATGTCTACATGTTACTTTCCTTATATTATTCTAGCTTTATGAATATTTATAGATCTGTATCCTCCCCCACTCAAGTGAATAGAATTTATACATATCTTTTCACTTTCAGTTCTAACCAAAATCTCTATACACCTATGGAAAATCCTGCAGAACAGTCTGCCTGTTGATTCTAATATCCAGAGGATAGGTGTAAGATGATATTTAGAGTTAAGAAAATGATATTTTCCCCTCCTCAATCTAAATTCTTATATTTTGTAAGATGATATTTAGAGTTAACAAATAGAAAATCAATCAAATAAAATACTTACCGGAGGCTGCTGTGCAGGAGGTGCAGGAGGTGCTCTACTACTATCAATTCCCAAGGATGTGAGCATCTGGGAGACGGTCTGAGCGACGATGGTTGAGATATTCTGAGAGATATTCTGAGAGACGGTCTCGTTGACGATCTGCCTAAACATATCTGGAGTCATGGTCGGGGCGGCACTGGAAGAACCATCTGGGGCTGCTGGTGTGGTAAATGGAGAGGTCGCATGTGAGACCGAACTCGAGCATGATGATAACACCCTAGTCGTGCCCAAGCTATGTCCAAAACCATAAACATGTCCTTTCTTGGGTGCCCCAGATGCTGCAACCCAAATGGCAGGATCCAACTCTGGATGCTGACTGTCATCCCCGTACCTCTCATCCATTCGTCTACTATATGAGTCCTGCAAAAACAAAAAAAAAACAAAACCAAATTATTCTACAATTTAATCTTAAATGAAAACTATTAATGTATACACTTACCGCTACCTCCCGAGCTTTCTCACTAATGTAAGCATTTGTCCCTTTCTTCTTATGAGTTCGATCAAAAAGTTCATGAAATTGAGCTGGCCGCTTTAACTGTGCTTCCTGTTATTCAAATAAATCACAGTTTCATAATAGAAACAAAAAATTTATATATGTAGAAGTGTACTTACTAATCTCGCTTTATGTGTTGCAAAGGAGACAGAGCCACCCGTGTGTAAATTCGCTTCAGGATGCGCTGCTCTGTTTTGCTTTGCTTTGTTTGAATTGGCATTCCATTTCTCCGCTTCCCAAATGTTGCACAGCTCTGTCCAATACTCCTTTCTCATCCACACAGGCCCATGCTCCTTCCATATGTTCTTATCAGTACTTGCACATGCTTTTTTTGCATATCTTCGGGCATTGTACATAAGATGTTTGAAATTATCTCTTGTAGTAGCTGTCCATGCAAATCTAGCACGTAACTCATCTGAATGTTCTGTGAATCGATGATTCCTCTATATATTAACAACAACAAAAATTTATATGTTACATAACAAAGTGGGTTAAAATAATAATTGAAAATGACTTAATATGATAAAATAAGATAAATACCAAGAACATAGAGAACAATAAATCCTGAACACCCATCGGAAAATCAGCAAAGCGATGGATGGGGCCTGGAAAATGTGCTTGAATTGTCTTTGTAATAAATTGTGATGCTTGGGCTGGCTCTATTTTATTCCTGAAATTAAAAATATTAATACCACAATGACGAATAAATAACAAAAATAATGCATTACGTACCCTTCATTTATCCACACTGCCCGCATCGTCTCATTACAACAGCCCTCCCCCTCATGATGACTCGCCTCGTCATCAGCACGTACTATACGAATTAAATAGTATAAATAAAACAAACTATCAAAAAAACATAAATATGCAAATGAACATACCTGACTCAGCTGGGGGAGGTGTAGATCCACTCGCCATGTGTGATGGCGGTGCATAGGCCGTCAATGTACCCGTTGTCAGTGGTAACGGTGCAGAGGCCGTGGGTCCTGTAAGGATAAGAATCAGATAACACAAAAACATAAAGAATTATTTTAAACAAATACTCAAATGAATTATACATGAAAGTATACATACCTACTACCGGTGGTAGCGGTGCATCCCTCGGTGGTAACGGTGCAGAGGTCGTGGGTCCTGTGAAAATAAGAATCAGATAACACAAAAACATAAAGAATTATTTTAAACAAATACTCAAATGAATTATACATGAAAGTATACATACCTACTACCGGTGGTAGCGGTGCATCCCTCGGTGGTAACGGTGCAGAGGTCGTGGGTCCTGTGAAAATAAGAATCAGATAACACAAAAACATAAAGAATTATTTTCAACAAATACTACAATGCATTATACATGAAAGTATACATACCTACTACCGGTGGTAGCGGTGCAGAGGTCGGTCGTAACGGTGTAGAGGTCGTGGGTCCTGTGAAAATAATAATCAGATAACACAAATACATAATGAATTATTTTCAACAAATACTACAATGCATTATGAAGGGAAAGTATACATACCTACTACCGGTGGTAGCGGTGCAGAGGTCGGTGGTATATGTGCAGAGGTCGTGGGTCCTGTGAAAATAAGAATCAGATAACACAAAAACATAAAGAATTATTTTCAACAAATACTACAATGCATTATACATGAAAGTATACATACCTACTACCGGTGGTAGCGGTGCAGAGGTCGGTCGTAACGGTGTAGAGGTCGTGGGTCCTGTGAAAATAATAATCAGATAACACAAATACATAATGAATTATTTTCAACAAATACTACAATGCATTATGAAGGGAAAGTATACATACCTACTACCGGTGGTGAAACGGAAGTAAATCTCCTCCCGCTACCCTCTCCCCTCCCACCTCTGGGAGTCCCACGCCGTCCTCGAACCATATCTTCAACTGGTAATAAAATACATGCATATTCATCAAATAGTGAAAGAAAGAAAGTTACAGAGTATTAAAATTCCCAGATAAAATTGTATACCATTAATCAAACATTCTCCATTTCTTCTTCAGATGTTGGAGATATAACAAATTCAGCATTCACATCTTCATTATCAGATTCATTTTGATCACTAATATATTCCTCCTCTTCGGAGTCCCCCAACTGTATTTCTGGTTGTTCTGGATCGACTTCCTCCACTTCATTCTCTTTAGATAAAGACGGTGCCTCCACAGATTCATCACTAGAAGCAGGCAAGTCTACATCATCACCCAAGTCTGATTGAAAGAATTCGGCATTCACATCCAACTGCTCTGTTTCAGTCAAATCCAACTCATAATCCGGGAAAAGCCTTGTCTTAACCTTGCAAACTGCCCACCAATCATTTCTTTCTTTATTTCTAGACGATGGATACTTTGTATAATAGACCTGCTGGGCTTGTGCGGCCAAAATGAATGGATCATAAGTATTCAATTTAGACTTATGTCTGATATCGACAATCCCATATGTTGTGTCATTTCGAACAGAATTAGGATCAAACCAATGACACTTTAACAGAAATATATGGTTGTCATCTCCGAGATATTGCAATTCTAAGATCTCCTCAATAATACCATAATAATCACATTCGTTTTCATTATATGTACTTCCTTTCACACATACCCCGCTGTTCATTGTTGACTTATTCTGCCCATATTGTCTAGTGTGAAATCTATACCCATTCACAATAAATGCTGGATATGTACGTGCAACTTTCGATGGGCCATAACTGATCACTCGAATTCTTTGATCAGTAATAAAATCATTTTCAACCTACATATGGACAGCACACTAGTCAGAATTTGTCATTGACCCAACAAGGAGAAAGAGTAGTAATAATACTTACACGATATTTCAGCCAAGAAGCGAATGATTTTTCTCGTTCTTTTTCAACCTCCATGTCAGTGAGATATGGACATCTTTGGATTAATTCTGAGTCAAATTGTCTGTATTACGACCATTGGAGCATTATAGATGGAATGAAAAATAATAAGTTATAGACACAATGTAATTTGAGCAGAGAACTTACGCAACATAAGGTTCAACCTCCATACAATTTAAAAGGATGTAAATTTCTGCACAGTGCAATTCTCTATCATTTAGCATCCGACTCGAGGAACGTCCATACGCACGTCCAGGATACTTAAATATCGACAGTCGCTCAGAGTGAACGGAGTCTCCCCCATCATCATTACGTGGTGGCCGAGTTCGACGAGTTTGTACCTCAGGTTCAAAGTACATTGAACAGAAATTTGATATTTCTTCCATAATGTACGCCTCGGCAATGGAACCCTCTACTTTTGCCTTGTTGCGAACTTTCATTTTCAATTCATGCATACACCTACCAGAATGTTCATAAGATAATGAAAAACACATCACCATGTAATTGAATTATGAGGAGAAAATATATATATATTACCTCTCAAATGGATACATCCATCTAAATTGTACTGGCCCTCCTACTTTAGCCTCATATGGTAAGTGTATAAGCAGGTGCTCCATTGAATCAAAGAATGATGGTGGAAATATCTTTTCCAATCTACAAACTGTCGTGATCACATTCTGTTCAATAGTTTCCACATCTTCATACCTGAGCTCTGATGCACATAAAATTTTGAAAAACTGACTTAACTCAGTCACTGCTCCCCATATCGCCTTCGGCATCATATCACGAAATACAATAGGTAACAACCTCTGCATGAACACATGACAGTCATGACTTTTCATTCCATATATTTTCCCCTCATTTGTATTCACGCAACGAGCAATGTTAGACACATAACCATCTGGAAATCTCAACTGTTTTAGCCAAGAGCATACTTCTTTAATCTGTGCAGCTCCAAGGGCGTAACTTGCTTTCGGTTTAACTGTTTTACCATTTCTATCAATAAGGTACAGTTCTGGACGTTTACAATGTATTTTCAAGTCTAAACGGGCATTCACATTATCCTTTGTTTTGCCTGTTATGTCCATAACAGTGTTGAACACATTATCAAAGACATTCTTCTCAACATGCATGACGTCGATGTTATGTCGTATAAGAAGAGTTGACCAATAAGGCAATTCCCAGAAGATACTTTTTTTGACCCAATTGTGATCCTTCCCAAATCCAGGGAGTTGTCTTGTGCTGCTCGACAATTGTGCTATATCTGGTAAGTTCTGTACACGTGCTGCTAAATGTGGACCAGACAACCGTTCAAAATCAGCTTCTTCCAATTCAATTCTGTTCTTTAAGAATGCATCTTTTTGCCTTCTAAACGGATGGTCCCTTGGTAGAAATCGTCGATGACAATCAAACCAGCATGACTTGCCACCATGCTTAAGTACAAATGATTTGGAACTGTCCATACAGTAAGGACATGCTAGTTTTCCATGAGTGCTCCAGCTAGATAACATTCCATATGCAGGAAAGTCGCTTATTGTCCACATCAATGCAGCCTTCATAGTGAAATTTTGTTTTCTGCATGCATCATAGGTAGTAACCCCATCAGTCCATAACAACTTCAACTCATCACTCAATTTTGTGACTACAGACGAGCTTGTGCGGCCAAAATGAATGGATCATAAGTATTCAATTTAGACTTATGTCTGATATCGACAATCCCATATGTTGTGTCATTTCGAACAGAATTGGGATCAAACCAACGACACTTGAACAGAAATATATGGTTGTCATCGAGGAAGCGGTGACGTTAATGAAGCAAAGCAAATAACGAGGAGGAAAAAAAATCAGAAAAGGAAGCAGGAGAGGAACTGACATCAACAAAAAGGATGAGGCTAAGGGAGAAAAACCGGAATACGTCGTGAGAGTCGGGATCTGAAGTTCAGATCTTGCACCGGTTAAGAGCTGAAATTTCGTGAAGGTTAATGCGACGGGGGCTGATAGGAGGCTTGAACCAGATGGGTATGGTAGTGCACATGATTAAGAACAAAACAACAATAAGACTACACTTGTGCCAAGAAGTTGGACGTTGACTAAATACACGTACAAAGTAAAAATGTCACAAATTTAGTACTTTATCAAGCCCAAGCTCTTCAACCAAGGAAGGATCTCACTCAAGCCCTCGTTCAGGCTTCTTGGTGTATAACCCAGCTCTGTTTAGCCTTGTCGCAGGAATATGCCCAGTGATGCCTCATAACTTCCACAGTCTGCACGCCATTAAATATAGGAATCAAATTCAAGAGCAATATGTGATACAAATAGCCAATCAACTTCTAGGAAGCAGAGAACATACTGGATAGCTA